>CM052317.1:19632395-19672460 GCA_028455605.1 Lasioglossum malachurum | reverse complement strand
ACAGTACGCGACTTTTAAGAGGCTTCTACTACCGGCGAGTGATCGAAGGACCCGAGACAGCCCGTTATCGTAAAGTGACTTACCAGTTCTCCAGGATGCCGACGTTCGAGAAGTTCGGTGGAAAGCTCGCGGCCGCCATCGGTGGTCGCGGCTGCGCCCTGTCCGTCCTGTCACTTCCGGTGCTCCTTAGTGCTGCGACGCGTCCCTGGAATCGCAAAAGACCCAGCCATTAAATCCTGCTGCTCCCTTCGGGACTCCGCGAACCACCCAACGGGTGTCCCCGAAATCGCCAATTCCAGAAACTGGCTGGTTCGTTGCGTTCTTGCACTCTTCTATCAGTTAAATGTTTCTTAGCTGCTACCTGATTTTAGAGGAAGAGACTATGCATTAGATAAGAGCACAAGTGGATTAATCAAGAGGCATTAGGAGCATTCAGAAGGAATACGAACAGTGGGACCCTGTCTGCTCCTACTCTTGAATATACAGAAGAGGAAACGGGTGAGAGCCCTGGGGCGGTAGGGTTTTTAGTGGGTAGGGATAACAGTCCCGCTCCCCCAAACTTCATCTTAGGAGCAGCCGAGCTCAACACTAAAAAATTGGAAAAACAGTTATAAAGAATTCAAACCAGACACATCATTTTGCGTCACCCTGTATAAGGAAGACGACGTACCCCTTCTTAATCCCAACAGATGCATCGAACAACGGAGAACGAATCCAGAGATTCGCCGCGGTTTTCTAAAATCCGGAGAAGAGACAGGAGTTTGCAGGTACGTGCCGGACTAATTGTAGAAGTTGCGAGTTAGGGGCGTCTTTCCGGACTTCTAGGCCACCTCGTATGCAGTCGGGGGCGGTTCGTTAGAGAAGAAGCGAGAGGAACGGGTGGGCCGCGGAATCCGCTTCGCGATACATTCTCTCCATTTACCGCGTCGAACCGTGGTCTCGTGGAAATACTCGCGCGAGGGAGAGGGCGAGGAGAGCGGTTCTCTCTGTTGCGCGCACGCCTTCGACGCTCTTCCTTTCTCGCATTATTATCTTTCTACTTTCGGTCGGGTCTGCGTCGCACCGGCACCCGGTATCGGTAATGAACGATCTATTGTGCTGGTAGGTGCTCTTTCAAACAGCAAGAGAGACGAGATAAGAGGGTGAGGAGCGGCTGCCGAGAGCGAGACCAAGAGACCGCCACTGAACCAGAAAGAGAAAGAGGGAGAGAGGGAGAGGGTGGTTAGGGGGTGGCATAGAAGAGGTATGAAAACGGCACTCGTTAATGGACTCCCACCAGACTCCCTCAGCCTCGTCCCCACCCCCTTCCTCCCTATCATTCGCTTTCTCCATCCCTTTTCCCGAACCGTTCCTCTCGCCTACTTTCATTCTATCCTCTGCCGCCCGTAGTTCTTTAGCCATCCGCGATTCACTCGGTCTCCTTCGTCCCTTGGCTCGTCTCGTCGCGTTCCTTCATCCACTGGCACTACCTCGCTGGTTGGTTCACTATCCTTCTTCATCCCCTGTCAGCCCTTTATCCGACCGAAACAGACGCCAGTGGATTCGTTACACGCGTAAGTTCCTGCCGAGCGCGTGTATCATTATCAGACGGCGCCTAAAAAAGGAGCCGTGAGCTGAATCATTGAGGCGAGCGGATCTAGCGACGAGGACCTGGCTGAGGACTAGGACTTACTACGAAAGGGGTGGTTAGTGTCAATTTCAACCCCTAAGGATAATGAGAATGATCATTCCACTGCCTAACCCTCCTGTAGACACAGGAACGTACAAATGAGCTCGGGGCTCTCGTAATTAACGCGCCGACTAGACCCATTAGTTATATGTAGGTGACACAATTCTTCATACACGGATGTTCCCTGTCGATTCTAACGATCCCGGAATTCTAAGCGGAAACGTGGAGTTATCGAAGAGGAACACAGCAACGAGCGAGAGAGACCAAGATCTGCGTGGAAAAATGGAGAAGGAAACGTGGCGCGGTAGGAAAAGAGAAAAAGAGAGGGAGAGGAGGATTGTTACCGAGGGAAACTGCTTTCTCGGCGATGCTCCGGGCAGGTCTCGTGTACGGTCCATTGTTCCCGGTTCGGAGCCGGTCGATATCGCGTTAAAATCGTAACGAGATTCCGTTCCGACGCGAAAATCGACCGATACCGATTCCCCGAGTCTCGTTCGCGTTCCAGCGAGTCTTCGAGTCCGAGACCAACCAGTGTTAATATTCAGCATTCCCGTAATTGCCGTTTCCTTAAAAAGCGGAGAGGCGTGATATACACCTCGGCGTACGCCGGTACCGCCGTGATAAATAATGGCGGAGACGACGGTTTTGCATAAACATTTCCGCGAGGCCTCGTAACTCCGGCAAGAGAGAGAGAGAGAGAGAGAGAGAGAGAGAGAGAGAGAGAGAGAGAGAGAGAGAGAGAAGCTTGAAAGCTCGCTCGCGAGGGTTGCATGCAAATTCCATAGGAGCTGGAATGTTTCTCGGCGCGATCCAAATTAACCGGCTAATGGGAAAATTATTTGGCCGATTGCTCCGTTCCGTGTGATAATGAACGGATCATCTCCGAGTTACGCGGGAATTTCATAGCGGTCGATGGGACCGTCTTCTCCTCGGGAACGGGATGAATCCTTGATTAGCTCTCCGTGTAAATTATCGCCCGTTGACCCAGTTGCGATCATCTCGAGTACACCGTGCCGGTCCCCGCCGCCATCATCGATCCGGTTGAAAAATTTCCGAATCGCTAGCGAAACGGCCGAGGCTCGCTCTTTATCGCTGTCAAGTACAAAGAACCCTTTGCTACCGCTCCTGAATTATTACAGGACATTAACTTGCGGAACGGTGCACGTTACAGACAGAGCCGGAGCTGAACGTAAAAGTATATCGGCTCCGGATAATTACGTGTATCGAATTCGCGCGATTACACGTTTGCTGAACCGCCGTTCCCTGCGAGCACGACCGACGCAACATTTGTTAATAACACTGTATTAATCTCTTTGATACGGAAAGGAAACAATTATCGGAAAATAGCTGAGCATGCGACCGCGTTTACAGTGGAAATTGCGAGCGGGTTTGTTGCCCCTAGGATTCTGTTTGGTATCTGCTGGCTGTTCCTTATTACTGCGGGGTTTACGCATTTCCGGCGGATATGAACGCGTGCAATTCAAATCGGAGATTTCTCGACACAGTCTCAGAACAATCTATTATTCTCGTTGAAATTTTTACTTTGCACAAAGACACGTAACTTTAGCCAATAATGGACTGATCCAATCGATTGGCTTGCTGCCGCATTCCCTTTCGAGTTCCTTTCAGGGGACAAGTTTTAAGGTATTTATAACGCCACATGATTAAAAGCGAACGCGACTATAATTTACAGCGTGGAAAAACGCCGGGATTCATGAGACGACCCAATATATTTCGTTGAAAGCTGTCGCTCGCGTATCGATCCTCGATCGAGGCTTTCAAACGCAGCTCGGATCTCGAAGAGTCGTCGCGCGTCGGCTTTTCGTGGCAACGAGGCTCGAAGTCTCGAACGCCGCTAATTAGCGGGAACATCGGGAAACGCCGGGGAAAATGCTGGAAACGCGAGAAACGATGGGACGCACACGCCGCGGCTCGACTCGACTAGAACACACCGGTATGGCACCACGGCCCGGAGAAACCGACAGCCACGAAATCCGTTGTCATCGATCGCCGGCATTGTCTGCCGCCATTGTTTGGCGGCTCGCGCATCGCTGATAAGGACGACGAACGATTCGCGTTCCCCTACCGCTATCTTCCCGCGGACGCGGACGGCGAGACGGGGATTTCTTTGTTTCCGCGACGGCTCGTCGATCGGCCGCTCGATTTCCCAGAAAAAAATCGGGGAACAACGTTGCCGCAAATCGCTCTGCCCCAAAATTGAATCAACTCGCTGCGGTCTCGTCAGGAAAATATTTTTTAAAGGAAGATCCACGATTTCGACCCTCCGCGAGCGGAAATTGTGTTCTGCGTACTTTTTCATGGCTCGGATGTATTTTCTCGGTGGGACGAAATTGTGTACTGAAAAAGAATTACACGAAGTAAATATTTGTTTGATATTTTCCAGAGTAAAATTGTTTGTCGGGTGTGCAAGTTAGTTTGCGTACAGCTAATATTTGAACTACAAAACCGAGCATCGAACGTGTTAATTCGTGCCCGAGGATTGTGTAGCTGCTGTTATTAATATGTGAGCTCGTGCCGGGGCGAAAGAAAGCGGGGATCGAGTGCCCGCGCGAAAAGTTAGGTCCCCTGCGCGCGCGGGACTAGCGATAATTCAAATTCCACGTTAACTCGGTTTGTAACTCGCCCGCGTGAATTCTCGTCGGGGAACTTCCGGGAGCAACTTCGAATCGAACGATACACGGACAGAGACACACACAAATTTGTGCACGAAGCGAAAGAAAAAGAGAAAGAGAGAGAGAGAGTCGCTCTCGGGTTAATTAACATCCTCGCAGACGAGTAAAATCGATGGGGCAAATTCACCAATGAAAAAGCGATTCTCCTCCCCCCGCCGTCGTCGTCGCCGTCGACGTCGCGTGCGCGCTCGTCGGTGTCGTTAAAAAATGAATCAGCCGACGAGCGAGCGCGGAGCGTATTCGGGCTAATTGGGGATAATCCAGCAGCCTCTCTTTTTTTCCCCGGCGACGACGTCCGTTTCGATGTTTTCGTTTATGCGACACGCGCGCGTACAGACGGCGAGGGGTTTTCCTTTCCGACCGGGACACTCTGTTTTCCCGAGACCGAGCGGTTGCGTCATCGGCGAGAAACGCGCGCTCGAGGAGTCAACAACATTTTCTGAAATTTTTTACATTTCCGATACAGGCCCACAAAGACGGTTCACTTATTAAAGGAGACAGTCAAAAGCGCTAGATAAAAGATCGATCTGAGATCGTTCTCAAAAGTCCTACTTTTACGTCTGTGAGGCGTTATTTTATTCAGAAGCATAAAGTTGAGTATGAACAGTGACTCCCACTAATATTCGGACATTATTAAAAACACCATAACTTTTTAAATATTGCAATATACGAATTGTAATTTTTGACAAAAATTTTTGTAAAGCTCGCGGAGCACCGGTTAAGAACCGTCTACACCCTTAAGCTCACGAAAAGTCCGAGTTTTAACCTACTTCGTGACAGGAAAATTGTTGAATGATTTCCACCTAATTTCTGAAAGCGGCCCACTGTGCGTCGTCGGTTGCATAAACACGACACGCGCGAATGACTCGAGCGAATCGCGGAGCGGCTCGTCGCAGGCACGAGAAATTAATGTATCGCAACATCTTGATAATTCCATTCTTATTATAGACATAGGCGAGGGTAGGAACACTGGCACCTGGCCAGATGAAACACATCTGATCGGCCGTCGTTCGAAATAGAAGATCCTCAAGAGGTGGAAATAGCCGAAAGTCTTCGAACTTGCTGATCCACCGATTCTCCGTTGATTCAGGGAAGTTGTCCAACTTTCCGCGCGAGAGCGTCTAACGAAGGGATCCACTCGATTCTACAAATTTTGACGTTCGACCTGTTCGCGAGAATCACTCTGTTGCGTTTCGGACATGCTCGTAGAATTTCGATGTTCGATCGACGTCGAATAAGGTTCGGGACGCAAAGGGAATAGCGCCGAGTAGTCTGGCCATGTTGTCTGGTATCGACTTGCTCCGAAGGGTCACCCACTACCCCTTCGAACTACCCCCCGGCTAGCCAAGCTGTTGAGTCGATCGGGGATGCTCGAATTTCGGACCGCCCAACCCCTGACATACGATTCTACATCTTTGAAGATGTGTCTGCGAAAGGATTTGTACGATTCTACAATTTCAAGTATTTTTACTTTAAAATATTATATTGAATAATCCAAATAGCAGGAAATGTATGGGGAAAACCTCGATGCAACACAGTCGACGGATCTCTGTAGAAAAATTTCGAAAGACCTACAAAATGACCCTTTAGGCCAGAAGACCTCGAGGTCCTCATTATTCAAGGAAGACAGCAGGGCTTCTTTTTGAAAGACAATAGAGAAGATAATAATGGTCAAAAATGTTGGAAAGCGACGTCCACCCTAATTTTCGCTGTACACCAAGCACCGAGGGGTGTTCTGACGTCACGTGCAGTGACGTCCCCGGTAGCAAACACCAGTAAAGGCTGTCGGGAGTCGAGAGTCCCGTCAGGAGTCGCTCCGACGATCTCCCGTTGCGGCAGTCGAGCAACGATCGAGTGTTTGCCATTTTGCTTCGGCCCGAGGACGCCTGTTGGGTCGAGGTTCGCGGGGGTTGGTTTCTCTTGCCAATGCAGTGGCCAACACCAGTCATCGAGCGAAATAGTCGCAAGAGGCTGAGGTAGAATCGCGTAGAACGCCGGAGAACTTTGCAAACAGCGAATTTGCTATTAGTTTCGGCGTGGAAACATGGGGCGTCGTCTACCAAAGACGTGAATTCGGAAACCACTCCGAATGACTGTTCGCCATCGGTAAAATTCACCGTTCGGAGTTTCGAATCGGATTCTCCTATCTCTCTTTGGAATTTTGGTGAACGAGAGCCGTTTTCGAATGCATCGATTTTCCTTTTCCCTTTGGAATTTTTGGAATAGGAGCCCGTTCGAATGGATAAACTCAGTCGAATTTCGTTTTCCGGGTTGGTACAAATACACGGCGATATTTTCTCCGTGTCAGACTGTACACCGCCTATTCTTCCACGTTCCCCGTTAAACGGCGTGCTCGAAGGGAAACTGCGTTAGCCTGTCGGGTGGTCCGATATTGCGGCAATTTGATGGCGTGCGCGTCGTTCGGGCTTCGCCGACAGTCCCAGTTTATAGAGGCTTCCCCATGGAAATTTAATACAATTAATTACCGGCGATCGATGGCTCAATTTCCAAAGGGCGTCCCATTGACTAACGCGATTATTAATGCGTCATAATGCCATAGTTTGTACGCCGCGGAATATTTACATAATCAAGTTTAGCCGGGCTCCGATAAACATTCATCGGGAGGCTCGCACGCTGTCCACGATGTTCATAGAAATTAGGTGTGCGAATAAATTTCTTCCTCCAGTCACAACTTCTGACTGAATTCGAATTACTTCCCGATTTCGGTGCCATCTGAATGAGCGTTCCTTTAGTTTTAAGAAGAATCGTGATGAGCGCTCGAAGAGTTTCCAGTCCTATGCAACAATTTCAAGCAATATGGCGTGCGAGCTACTGAAATGGTTTGCGCGGCACTGGAAGAGAACGCTGTATCTTACAGAACATACAGCTAGTGGTACCAAAGATTGGAAGCCGGAAATTTTAATTTGGAAAACGGCGATCGTTCAGGTGGACTGAGGAAGTTCGATGATGGTGAATTATAGAAATTGCAGAATTACGTAATTTTATGTAATAAAATGTTGAATTTGGAAAAAAGGGGGAAAGAAGTTATTTGAAAATAAAAGGACAGGACTCACAGCAGCAATAAGAGAAAAAGATGAAGAGAGAATAATAAAGTTAAAAGAAACAAGAAAAGAAATTCAGGAGACAAAGGGAGGAAATACAATTCGGTACTATCTAACTTGATCTCCAATGAAGACTACAACTCAATTCTGCTGAAGAGAGAAACAATTCTTCACAAATGGATTTCCAGGGAACACGAGTATCACACCGAAAAAGAATAACAAACAAAGACACAGATAAAAATGATGGCGTTCTTAAATGTTATGCTATACCGCAAATTGTATCAAACGAATTCCACTGGATTTCGAGATTGTCGGATAACCGCGTTAAATTCTATGTAACTCTTGTCACAAAGGAGACCGTCGAGTATCGGTTTGTGGAACCGGATAGATCCACTGGAATATCGTTAACGCGTGACGTGAGAAATCGTTGAGAGAGAAGAGCAGGAGGATCGAGCAGCTTGCGGGAAACCCTCGAGGCTGTCGTGGTAGGTAGGGAACGTGAAACGGTAAGCTGCGACCTAACCGTTTGCCATGCAAATTCGCAGTGGCCGTCAAGGCAAGCCCGGCTCTGGCTCCCCCTTTGTTTTTATTTTCCGCTTTCCCGTGATCCCCGAATGGGGTTGCGTGGGCGCCAGGACGACTGTCTCTCTCTCTCTCTCTCTCTCTTTTTCTTTTTCTCTCTCTAGCTCCAAACTCCTTTTGGTAACCTTCCAACCGAACTTCCGGACCCTTGGCCAAAGTTCAACGCGGCGAGTCGCGTTCGCAGCGCTCGAGAACTCGACGTGCACGCATCCACCACCCTCGGAAGCTGAAAATAATCTTCCCCGGCGAGACAATCGACGTTTCCCTGTCGATAAACGGCGATAACGCGAGGAACGAACGCTGGGAGTCTTCCTGGCACTGAACACGATCATTCCGGACCATCCTGTTCACATGAATCCTGCCATAATACGGCAGAGAATTTTTATGTCCCGTTTTTAATTCCAGACAATGAGAAAATTGATTCGAATCACGGCGTGTTAATATTTATTTCAGAACCGTCTTCGTTCGTTTTTCCGTGGCAGGAACGCGAGTTATGTTGTAGCGGATTGCAGCCGGTTCAGATTTCGCGACGCTCGGCTTTTAAGCTCGATAGATCGCGGAAATCTCGTCGAAGCGAAAGGAATCGAGGTTCGAAGAGCGGGCAGGTTCGTTCCGAGCGTAATTCGAATTCTCGCGGAGAGCTCGGCCTCGTAAAAAGCTGCAGTAAAGTGGCTTCCATAGCCGCTACACCGAAACGGATCGTAAAGCGTCCGATCGTCTTCCGGGGACCGCATAACCTAGAGAGCTAGAAGAGGAGGAAGTTAGCTCGTCGACGAGCGAGGGAAGAAAGACGCTCTCGGACGAAGGAGTTGGTCGATAATTGCCTCATCGATGTGTAAAGACGTTCTTATTCCCTCTCTCGATAGAGAGAGAGAGAGAGAGAGAGAGGGGGGGGGAAGAGGTCGAAGAAAAATCGAGAAAGAATGGCGATCATAAAAATTCATTCCGACGGAAGGAACGAGTTAGCATCGGCGAGGCGCGAAAACGTAAGCGATAACGAAGGATAAAATGGATGAAACGGATGGAGAACGGAGGCGAGATCGTAGAAAGTATGGAGGGGGGGGCGGGACGGAATGGAAATCAGCCGCGTGGACATCGTGCTTTACGGACTTTATTAATTCTTAGCTTCCTAATTGGATTACCCTCGAATTAATTGGCGCGATTAAACGGTCGCACTCGACTCGCGTCGCCGTCCGGACGAAACTCGCGGAAATTTGTTCGACGCGGTTCGACTCTCTTTGACGAACGACTCCCGGCGAAACCATTTTACCTTTTCCGACCGGGAACTCGCGTTTCTACGAGACGTTTGCTTTTCCAAAGCTGTAGCTCTGTACTCCGGAACGTGGCCGAAACTTTTCCATCGTCGAACGTGACTTTTAATTGCGCCTTTGCGAACCGCGTTTACGCGTTTAATCGACCGCCCGACTCCCGGAAAAATCGTGACGCTGCAAATACTCGGGTTATTATCTCGTTGTTCTAGCTGGAAAATCCTCATTGTTATTATTATTCGCTTGGGGGATGCTCGTTCAAGCAGATCGTCGACGATAAGACACGTCTGTTACCGAACGACGCACGTGCCTGTGCAGACGTAAAAAAAATATTTGCAAAACTGGGACAGACATCATCGACGAGTGCTCTTTGCTCGGGGAACGCTTCCGATTGCCTTCAGGAGCTCCGCTCCGAGCCAAATGGCGGCGCGGCAGGGCCGTAGATGAGCGGAGCTCTTGGTCGACCTTGCAAATAAAAGAACAGCCTTCGTGCCCGAGGTGATTCCAAGTTGAAACAGTTTTAATTAAATAATAAATTCATTTTTTACCATTTCAAATGAGTCTTTGAAATTTATTGGCTCTCTGATAAAAGAGAGGCTGCTAAATAAATTAGTGTGTCGAGAGCAGAAATGTCCAAAAAAACACAAAGACTATTTTTCGAGTCTCGTGGAAAAAACCTTGTCGAAGTTGTTGAGACCCACCCGGTTCGTGGATCTCCACCGATCTCTTTGTGGGTACTGTCGGGAAGCAAGGCGGACAGAAGAGTCCTGTAAAGATCGCTCGGTTCGCGGGTTTTTCCGAGGTTGCACGGGCACTAGGGGAACACGGAAGAAGGTCAAAAGGGGGCCGGAAACTACCGGCGAGCGAAAAGAAACTCGCGATCGCGTCCGTGCGACAGAATCTCGCGAGTGCTCGTCTTCCGGTTCGCGTGGCGCACTCGAAATCTGGGTTACCCACGTCGGATGGTTTGTTTCGCCTTCGTCTTCGAGGGAAATCGATTCCGTCGCGCTGCCAGCCCGCGTTTCCGCTCGACGACGAACGCGTTTGTTCGAAATCGCGATCGCTATCGATCCTCCGGAACGAGATCGAACGTTTGCTGGCATGGAGACACTATTCTTGCAATAATCAACGTCAGTGGGCTCGAGCGGCTGACCGGCGCGGCGTCTCCTGTCTTTATCAGGATCTCGTCGGATTCGTGTTAGCTCATTCTATGATTGAGGTTGTTCGATCCCAAAATACAATTTCTCTGGAAATTATTTTATTGGAGCAAAACATAACAGTTATTCTACAATTTTCTATGATCGATGAGAGAAGTTCATTTCGATCGCTCATAACAGTTATCGATGATCGAATTTCTTTTCACTTGTTCATGATAATTATTGATGACAAAATTCATTTTGGTTGCTTATTTAATTATTGAGTTGTCTACTTTTTCTCGGATGGAGCAAGCCCGTGAAATTCTTTGAGAAGGTTTCGTACAACAAGACGAATCAACAAACCATAAGAACAACACAAAATTAAATTTTTCTAAATTGTTACCACTGTTCAAATACACTCCCAATTTTTGTAGACTCTACTTCGCAGCTAACTGGTCAATCATATTTTACGAATGAATAAATGAATACTGCCATCGATCACTTGATATTGGAGCCCGAGATAATTTGAAGTTTAGAAGGAAGATTTCGTGGCGAGGTTCGTAGGAAAGGCGCAAGATCGTGGCACGAGAGTGATCGATGCCGGAAAGCAGCGATCTGTCGTCGACGTTATGGTCGTTAAGATGAATCGGGAACACGGTGGGTCGACGGTGACTATAAACGGCAGGGCTGCCGCGTCCAGTCTAGTCCAGTCGACTCGCGAAACGCGTCCACTTTCTCTATCCACTTCGACTAGGAAGTCGTAAATCCCCTTTACTATTTACATCACCGTATCTGGCCTGGCGCGCGATGCAACCGCGTGCCTAATCTTTTATGCAACGCGCGACAAGAACACGCGCGCACACGCCGCCGAAACCCGTTCCGAAGCCGAATAGTTGACAACCTTTTAAAAGGAACGACCCCGCGCGAAATCAAACCTGCGGTCGATTAACCCTGTTCCAGGATTGCGAATCAACTTCCATCTATACAGGGTGTCCCTAAGTTCGTGGCATTCGATCGAGACTCAACCGGGAAGCTTCGATGTCGATAAGATTTTATAATTTTCCAGTTCATTTATTCGTGTTCATTGAAATATTTAGAACGAATCATTCTCCATCATTATTTTTTCTAAGACTGGTTATCCGAGGTTAATAAAGACGTTGGAGTGCAGTGTCCGCGACAGCCAGCTATTATAGTCGGGAAAAACCGGAGAACCGAGCACGTGGGCGAACCAGAATGGGCTCGGTTTCTTGTTGAGCATGATTTGCGTGCCATGTGTCTTCATAAACACTCTTGTCCGGCGCCTTTCCCTTTATTGCACAGACTAGGCCTGACACCTAGCGGTTGGCCCCTGGGAGCACGAGTAGGCGTGGCTTCGCCGCTCTCGATTTCGACGGAGCACCAGTGGGCACTCGTCCCTTTTGATTTCGACGGAGTCAATCCACCCGTTTCCCTTTTCATTTGAGTATAATTAGCAAACGTCAAGTGCAGCCGAGGGGTTTCAGTGAAAAGAGCGTCGCGTGATCCGCGTAACGATCGTCCTCCGCCGTGTTCGATCAGGAACGAGACGCGGTAATGTTAATTAGCCGGGGAACAATAATGCGCCCTAAACAAATATTCTCGCGTCCGTACAAATAATCGTGGATAATGGCTGGTTTCGCTGGACGCTCGGCCCGCGGTAATTACGTTATTCATTATTGTCGAATATTCCCGCGCTCGCACGCGCGTATAAAATCTCGCTCGCGCTCTGCCTTTCGAAGCGGCTCCGCGTCGGTCGCGATTAGCTGGCAATCGGCGTGCGCAAGGTTTATTTGCACGGGTACAGAAGCGCGTCGCCGTTCGATCGTTTCGATCGCGTGCACGGGTTTTTAACCGATCGAGTGGCCTGCGTCGCACCGTTCACGCGTCGCCACGAGTGCTCGCGCCTCGGGTCGCGATGCTCCGTTGACGGCGCCATCGAATTCTGGAATAACACTTCGATCCACGTGCGCATTCATTATTAGACTGCGGATTTTACGGGTTTGTGACAAAAACGTGTGGGTGAAACACGGAAGAACGAAAATTCATTTTTCTGTACCGTCTATTTCTAGTAATTCACACAGGATGCGTTTATTTTCACGAATATCCACAATTTATTATCGCACCTGTACATTTCCGTCGTGGCCTTTCCAGCATCGAAATAGAACATCGTGTAACGAGCACCGATGTGTGGCAACATGTCACCGTCCAGATTTGTTATTGTGTTGGCAACACACGTTACGATGACCGAGCGAGAGATGCGGTAACAAATGCGGACACAGCTTTATATGGAATGTAACCAGCTCGATCACGCAACTCGACGCTATTTTAGCAGATTTTCCAAGCATTCACAGCATTCTAACGGTTAAACGCGTCTCGATAACGTTTCATCGCCACGCTCGATTAAATCGAAGCGGCAAACGACTACGAACCTTTTCCGGATGGCTCGGGGAGATCGTGTCCTTGCCAATTATCCCGCTCGAGGGAACGATACCGAGCGTCGCGAAGGGAATCTGTAGAAGGACCCGCGCGGAGAAATATCGAACTAAGCACGTGGCGGATAAAAAGAGAGAGAGGGACGAGAGTGGCCGCACTCGTCCGTCCATAAAAGTCGACGACGACGGTGTTCGATCTCGCCGGAACCACCGATAACGTTCTTAGCCTCGACATAAACGCCATGTCAATTACCGGCAAGCCTAGCCGGATAATATACCCGACAAAAGTCGGCCGAGACGTTATTCCGTTACCCAACATTTATCCGGCTTTGGCCGCTCACCTTTAATACGCTTCGACTCCGCTGAAACTGCGGGTTCAGGATTCTAGTCCTTTCGAGAGGTGGTTGTCCTTTCTACAGCTCTCGGAGAATGTAGGCACCAGAAAAATTGCAGTTGCTTTGCTTCCATTCTATCCCGAGGGCCACGAAACCACGCCCAGTTTTGTTACACCACGCCTACGCAGGGAAGCTCCCACCTACCTTGGGAGGTAGAGCCTCTGCTTAGAATAGTCCACGCCTACTTAGGATTGTCTACACCTATTTGCGACAGGTGTAATTAGTCCAATCTCCGCCCACCTCCAGAGTAAAGTGGATTGACTTCTAAGCTTTCCTCGGAAATAATTCGCCCGCTCATAAGCACGATACATACGTATCAGAATGAAGGTGCCTCGCGACGCCATCGTCGGCGCACGTCGGAGAGCTCCCGGGACGAGCCTATAATTACATATTCGGGTTTAATCGCGCTTGATCACGAGAGGACCCGATAGTACGTCGATTCCGAATCGATCGCGCCTATCCCTCGGGTTCTTGAACGACGTCGGGACACGTCCTGGGAATAATTAGACGGTGACAGTAATGGTCCCCGGCTTTGTCGCAACGTAACGAGTGGAGAAAAGTGGCGTGTCTAGCAGCGCGGCGCGTCGAATAAAATTTTCAAGCGTATCGTGCCCGGAGAATAATGGAGAACGGACGAGAGGAGCTGTTGATGGCGGTTCGACGCAACGCGGCTGACGTGGAGGCAGCCGCGATGCGCGAGCTTTAACCTCTTGACCCCGACATCCAAGCGGCGCGGCAGCGGAATGCTTTCGCGTGCCACTTAATTTCGTACACGTCGAGACTGCGAATCATGTCAACGAGCTCTTCCTCTTTTCAGAGGGCAGCGGGAGAAGTGTTAGAGTACAGAAATTTTGGAACAGAGAGGGATGATCCGTCTAGTTAACACGTTGAACGTTCATTTCGTGCCTGAATCTGTTCAGGGTTTGCGAGAGCATTGAACGCGGAAAAAGATCGAAACTAATTTCCCCCAGAGATCTCATTCCCCGGAGGGAACGCGAGTTCCGAATTACGTGTCTCGCCGGTTTGAAGAATGGCACGCGGGGAGCAGCGTTCGCAACAAGTTTTTCCCGAATTGATTTATGCTTCTGTTCCGGGCGCAGCTTCGCGCAGGATTCTCTCTTTCCAGGATATCTGGGGGGCACCGTCCACCGCAGTGCGTACCCGACTTGCCAATACCAGTCCTGAAAGCCAAGTTTTCTTTCGGAGAAACGAGCGAAGTTCGGTCCAAGGATCGTGGAGAACGCCTGCCTGCTTCCCGCCTCCGCGAGCGAGCTCGCCCTCTCGGCGTCCCACGGAGCTGTAATTTATCGGGTACGTCGTTCCGCGAAGAATAACGCGCGAAAGAGAATGTCGCAAGGTCTTAGGCTTCGGACGCTCTCGGATCTTGGCCAATTAGATCCAGAAATTTGAACCTCGGCCAAATATTTAATGTCACGGCTGCGCCGCTCGAACAGTCGTCTCTTCTCTAGGCGACTACAATCTCGACTATCGAAACCGAGACTCGTACTCAGCGATCTGCGAGGAACATCCCGCGAGCAGCTCGGTCTTCCACGCGAAAACCTGAATGTAATTACTTTGGCTGTGGCAGAGAGTTTCGAGCCAGTGTCTCTCTCTCTCTCTCTCGTCTTTCCGTTTCGACGACGCGACGACGATGTCGAACGAGAGCGTGCACGGCACCGGAGAAATCCCCGATGAAAATCTTTTAATGTAGCCTGTGTGGCCGCGGACCGCTCAGCGGAGCAATACGCCGCAGACTTTTTCATTCTTCGCCGACAAAGAGGTCGCGCGCGCTCTGCATGCGCCGTCTGCCATTCCCTGCAACTTCGCATAGATGCGAGCTGCAACAGACCGGTGGAGCGCACCAACCTCGGGAAAATCATCTCGCCGTTGTCTCCCAGACGCCCACGGGAGACCCGTCGACTCGCATCCAGGCGATCACTAGCTGTCCGACTTCGACTTCCACGGGACTTCGCGACACAATGGCGTCCAGTCCCTTGACGGTCCGGAACTCGCGACGAAATTACCAAATTCCGGTAAAAACCGGACTGAGCATTTCGATTTGATCAAATAAAGATTTTAGAACGGGGCATTACCGACAGACGTGTACGAGTAGATTTTTCAGTCCCTTCGAAATGCTGCTGCCTGCTTGTTGAACGCGGTTTTTCAGCGAACCCTTCCGCCAGGCTCGATCGCATTCGTCGAATAATGCCACGGAATAGTTTGATTCGATTTGGCGCGCAGGGAATGCTCTAATCACGATCTCGTTACATCGAGTTCCAATGTTATCGTATTCCAGGAAAACTATGGCGATGGGCTGGCTCGATACCGTTCTATACTACTGGCAGCCGAGCGGCGGCGCGCCGTGTGTCCGCGTTTTACGTCGTCCGTACACCATGCGGCAAGCGAAAATTCGATTTGCTACGCGGCGTTCCCGGAACTTTTCGCGCGCTATTTTTTACCATTTTTCCCCCGTGGCTAGCCAGTTACATATCGCACCGAAAACATTCCGGAACTGTATTTTACCAGCCAGCCACCAATTTTTGAAAATTCTATAAAGTATCGGTGTTTCACGAAGTCTTTCAATTTTCATGAAACTTTCACGAAAGTACTTTGAGTATTTGGTAGCTTTGCTGAGCTCAATGACGAAACAGATGAAGATTACTTTAATTTTTGCGAGGAAAATCATAGACAAGTTGTTGCGAGTGCTCTGACTTTCAAGTTGAATTATTGAAGGATCAAAACGGTTTAAAGCGTCTGGCTCTCGTTAAATATTATACATCGGCGGACAGGAAAGGAACGGAGGAAAAGGAAAGAGCGGGACCGAGACTTCCGTTGCGAACGAAGTTTTTGGTCGAACGAGTTACGTCGGTGATTGCGTCACGAGACCGTTTCATCCCTTTCATCTTGTCTCCTCGTCCGCCGGCGTCGTTGTGTCTCGGCGAGTCCTCTCGAGCTCTCTTCCCCGACGAGACTGTTTTTCAGGTTCACCGACGGGAACAGAGAGAAGGAGAGGAGGAGAGAGAGAGAGCAAGAGACGAAGAGGGTCCACGAGATTCTCGACATTTCCGCGACATAATTTTCCTCGCGTGCACCTTGCATCCACCGGACTCTTTTTCTTCGCCGGAGCTCCTTTTTTTTCCTCTTCTATGGTTTTAATCTGCGGCCGCCCATTCTGGCCGCCTTTTCGGCCCGTTGTCCTCGTGTTAATCGATAGCATCGTTGCATTCCCCTTACCCCGTGTCTACCTGCTTTTCTTTTCATCGAACGGTTTCTTTTGCGTACCGTCATCTTCATTATAGCCAGGGAGGGCTTTACAGAATTTGTGTAGCTTGCTGACTGAGTGGATCATAGTTGATAATGTTTGACAAAGTATTTGTGGGCAGTGTGTGGAGTGGTGTTGGGTTATCATGCAGTCTGAAGGTGAATTATGGTATGCATCAGTTTCACAAGCCTGCCATTGATGAACAAAGAATAAAAAAGAATTACAATAACACGGCAAGTTAATATAAGCGTGGTACAATAAAAAGCGAGAAAGTTAGTAGCCATCTAGCGGTGCGACTAGGAAGCGCTGCCGCAGTAGCAAGGGACTGCACAGATCAGACGCGCAGGGGTCCATGTCGTTTTAGCAGTTCGAAAGTTAAAATACGCAGAAATAAATCGAAATTTGAATTGAACATTTTATCTACAGGTAGCCTAGCTGACTGGTTGGTTCCCCAAGTCCTCAGCCATGGCTTTAATAAATGTTTTCGCGAATTTACAAGAAAACTGACTAGACGCAATTTAAAGCAATAGCGCTCGCCATCTTGCTCCCACCCCTACTTCCGCGACGACAGCGTTCCTCGCGTTGGATTAACTTTTATATCACGGGAGGAGAATTCTCGTCCGCGCGGATTCCAGCACGCCTGCCCGATTCGCGTGCACACACGCGCCTCCAGGACACAGGGAAGAAACATAATTTAGTCCCCGAGAATAAAAGTACGAGGCGCCCTCGCGCGTTTGCACCGGGGCTCAAAGCGGTTCCGACCCGCCCGTTCTCATTTCGTCGGCGAAGCCGTGCGGAGTTGTACGGGCGACAAGTCACAGCACAGTTGTAATTGCGAATCGGCCGTGCCCGGGAACTGGTTCGTCAGGGAAATGCAAATTCTCGGGGCCGTTGTTGCTCGCGCTGTTGCGAACGATCGACCGAGTTTACACGGATGATCGAAGCGGACGTCCGCGCGCCACGCTTCCCGAAAATCTGATTACGCAGACCTGCCGGTGAATTCGATCCTTCGGTATTTCTTGGCTCGACGAGCAGATTCGAAAGCCCAGGCTATTAATCTCTCGGCTTTTAACGCGTTCGTTGCAGCACGGTGATCCTACGAATATTCCAGAAAATCAAAAGAATTTCATTATCATCTTAAAAGATAAGATATACTTTCAAACATTCCTGATCGACCAGTGTGCGGATAGGATTTTCGGAATTTCTGCTTCCCCCATTTTATTCTCGGGCCTCGAATTGCTCCGTTGGTTCTCGCGTTCCTCCGTTGCGTCGCGGTTTCGTTTCGATCGGCGCCCGCGGCTATTTTCCAGCCGAAATTCAAAGACAGAGACCGACCAACCAGCGAGGGAGCAGAGGAGAACCAAAGGTGAAAGAGAAAAAGCGGGGGCGAGAGGGAGACGCGAGGAGGAAGTAAATAAGCGCGTGTACCGAGCAGCCGATGACCTACTATTGACGCTTTTGTGGCGTTGCTTTAGCTACGTTCCGGCACAATGGAAAATGTAGCAACTCGAAACGGGTCTGAAAAGAGGGAACGGCGAGAGAGAGAGAGAGAGAGAGAGAGAGAGAGAGAGAGAGAGAGGGAGAGAGAGAACGAGAAAAGAGTAGGGGGAACCGGGGGCGGGAAACAGGAGAGAGGGAGACGCGGCGCGCGCGTTCTTTCTTCGACGACGAAAAACTGTGTCGCTCATTGTCGACCGGTATCCATCGCGGAACCATCGCGGAACAATCGCGATAATGAGAAAGCTACGCAGCCGAAGAGTCTCGCTCTTTCCCGCTCTTTCTCTAAAGCCCCCCGCCCCCGCCCCAACCGTCGCAGTCGGGGGGAGAAGTTTCTTGCGCACAGGTTTCGGTCCCGAGGCTTCTCGCGTCCCCATGCCACCGCCCCCTTCGACCGCAGCCCGCGACGACACAGCTAGCTCCTGTTCCTTTTGTCCGCTCCCTACATCGGGGTTCGCGATCTCCATCGACCGACTGCTCCCTGCCGCGCTATGTCCTAGACTCCGCTTGGCCACCAAACGGGCAACCGCGCAAATAACATTTTAGTGACCTTGGTTCGACACCAGGGCCATGTCGATGACGCCAGAAAACGTAAGGACAAATCTTGCGGCTGAAGATCGTCGGCTCTTTCTGTAGAAAGTAGGCGTGGCCTCGTTGCTCTCGATTACGAGTCAAGATAGTGCTCCATACAACAATCTACGATTTTCCTGGTCTAAAATTCCTGTATCCCTGAAAAATCTAGCTTGGAAGTCCCCAATCTCAATTTCTGCGTCCACGTTTCCCCGAGTAGGCGTGGCCTCGTTGCCCTCGATTGCGAGTCAAGGTACTACTCCACAGAACAATCTAGCTACAATGCTTCTAGCTCAATTTCTGCGTCCACGTTGCCCCGAGTAGGCGTGGCCTCGTTGCTCTCGATTTCGTCGGAGCCAGGCCAGTGCCCTACAGGACAGTCCACGTTTGCTCCGCGTCTGATTTCGCCGGTACTTTGAAATTCAAATGCGTCCTCCGCGACGTCTTAATTTACCGTCAGGATTAAACGAACTAGCAACGGGTTCGAGTGGGAATCGAACAAGAACCACTCGAGCTATTCTCGTCCGCCAGATCACTCAATGTCAAACAGACTCCGTGACCTAGGTCCCGAGGAGCTTCTCTTTCGACCGCGACAAGCTCGATCGAGCTGGAGCAAAATGAACTCGCTCTCTCGTTTCCCGCCCAGCTACGGGGAATGTAGTCGAGCGGTTGCTCGTCGTCGTCGTTTATTTCCGGCGTCATCCTAAACAGCCAGACGCCCCGCAATGATTCAATCAACCGCGAACGAGCTTACTGCGCCAATCCGACGGTTTTATTGTCCTACCGTGAAGGTGGCGGAACATGAAACTTAACGGTCGCGTTGTTCTTGGCGGGATTCTCTTGCCAGGATTCTCCGGTTGATTAATGGCCGAGTGCTGCCATAAACGCCGACAGATTCCTCGTGCGTGCGAAAACCGTTCTCGTTACGCTTGCTAATAGTGTTGCGCGGCCGTGTGGTCCTACGGAAAATCGCGACACGCTCCAGTAGATCTCGAGAGATCGTCCTCGCTCCCTTCGCCGTACGCTTCCGCCATTTTATATTCGATACTCGAGGCCGATCGTGGCGGAAGTAAAACTCTCGTGCCTTCATTACTGCTTCGAAAAGAATTTTAATTTGCACGAACTCTTTCGACTTCATAGATGTCACAGACATACTAATCTAAATCTCAGTAAGGTTTTGTTCTATTCTCAATGTACATAATTCCAAGAGGAACTCAGCGAGAGATATGCATATCAAATATAGACGCGTTGATTTATATGAAATTCACGCCGCACGTCCCTGGAAAATATTTGACGCGCGTCTCCCTCAACCAGGTGAGAACCCTCGATGCTGGAGGGTCGAAGCGCTTTTTCCCCAACTTCGAGGGTAGTTTTCTCGCCCGTTAACACGCATGATCGCCGACGGAATAATAAATAATCGCGGTCGGTGTGAACACAGTTGCCCGGTGTTTTCCATTCGGGTTTCGCGCTGGCCCGAGAATACCGGCAACGAACTGCATGTCCCGTGGTTTTCCTAAAACGAGCATCGCCCGCCACGCTATGTTTAGTATTATAGAAACGGACATAGCAGGCTGAAACGGACCCGCGTCATCTGGCTAAACTTGGAACTTAGACTTCGCGTCTGGCCCGCGTTGAACGTCGTTGCCTCCACTTCAGAAAGAGACAGAGAGCGAGATCGTCGTTCCATCTTTCCTAGGTTTATATAAGCCTTAAACGGGCTGTCGATATTTTTGGGACGTCACTCTTCTTTCGATAACGCCCGTAACCGTGCAATTCGATTCGACGAGACTCCGGGTTACCTGTTGCGACCGCCTCGTCGAAAATACCGTCGACGGGTCCGCGTCGTATACGTCGCGTTCGGAAGATCGATCGTGTTTATTTATTCATCCTCTCGCGAGCGTATTTTTCAAGAATGCCGATCTGTCAACAAATCGTTGTACAGAGCCGACTCGCATCGGTCAGGAATTAATCGTGGTCGACCGACGATGCTCGAAACGTTTCAATTAAAAAATCCATCACCAGACTTTCTCGTTTCATGCGCACGGGAACTCTGTAAGGCGAAACAGTTTTGTTGCCGGATAAAAAACGGATTGATTCGCGTTTTTATCGGGCGTCGTTATGTCGAGGTAGGACAGCTTTGTCATTGTTAGATCGCGGATTTCGCGTTTGTGACAAAAGTGAGCAGGCGAAGTCTTTAAACAGTGTTTACTAGAATGTCGTCCGTAAGAAGAATCGAGGTTCCCGAGCTCGAGACCGGACTGCGTCCGAAAATTCCGCTGACCGGCCTTAGGCAAAGCCCACGAAGGAAGAGAGCGGCGGCCAAAGTCGCCGAATGGTACGGATTTAGCCGCCATCTGGTCCAGTCCGTTCTCTTGGTTCTGCGGGCGAACCACCGCCGATAGCATTCGAAATAGGCGTGCGAAAACGAAGGAGAGAAAGAGAAAGAGAAAGAGAGAGAGAGAGAAAGAGGAAAAAGTTCATCGTCGTGAAAAAACGTGTGTCCGACGAATTAGCATCGGCCGCGAAGAACAACGACGATTACATAGAGATCCGCCGGTGATCGCGGCACGCGATCGCGAGGGATCAAAGCGAGCCAGCCTTGTTCATGGTGCGGGAAAAAAAGATGAACGAGCGTGCCGCGCGAGAGATCGACTCCGGGTACGCACGAAAGCGGATATCTCGCGACACGCAACGACGAGCCTCGAGTGCCGCGGAACCCGGCAGAAATCTTTCGCGAAGGTCACGCGACAGGAAAAACGTAATTGAAGGTGCCGGTGGACGACGGTGGCAATGGCCGAAGGAGGCTTGAGACCTCAAATGCGCTCAAACGTGCTCAAAGGGCGGCAAATCCGCGTTTTCGGTGATGGAACCGAGTGGAAAACGATTGCTATTCAGTTGGAGGCTTTATTGATCATCCGGGGACTTCTAAACCAGTACAAACACTCGCCAACCGACACGGACGTGATTGAAGGTGTCCCGAAGCCGGTGGACAACGGAGGCAATGGTCGATGGCAGCCTGGGCCCCTCAAACGCACTCAAACGCCGTCAAATCCGTGTTCTTGAAGATCTATGCGCCAAATGGGAACGGATTCTCACTTGTTATCGAGTTGGAGGCTTGGTAGATCGAAGGGGGCTTCTACAAACACCGGCCAACCGACAAAGCATTCTTAGAACGACACGATTTATTGACTGGTTAGGTCAGAGCCAAATTTCAAACAGTCGACACATCCCTACCACAAGAAAGTACCAATAGACCACTGTCAACGTACGCCGATTAATAGGAAAACAGTCTCACAGCCGGGTAGGAATCGGCACAATCTACCCTCAGACAGTTACAATCACTGTAGAGCATTCAACGTCACTCAGCTGTCTCATTCAAGGGAAACATCGCCGATGTCGAAACGGGCGACCAACGTCCCCGAAATCATTTGCAACGACCGTGTCCATTTGCAAATTAATTTATACATTTCCGAGAGCGAGGGACAGCGATTTTGACAATTACCTGGGAAATGCGGGGAAAAATGTTTGAGGTCGTCGCGGTTGGGCCGTGAAAGCGGACGAGCGACGTGGCCCGGAGTGGCGGCATACTATCCGCGGAGCGAAGTTCCACAAACTTGAGAGAGAAACGACTTCGCGCAGAGGGTGGACGATAAGATTGCGCGGAGAACAACCCGTGGCACGACCACGCCGCACAACTCCGACATACTGCGCATAGCGTGGAATATTAAACGATCGCGATGAAATTCTACGAAGAGAATCGCTGTTCGCCGCGTTCCTCGGCGATCCTGCCACACGAACGATCCCACTCTCCGAGGGAGAAGTAACAAAAATCGGCAGACGCGTGTTCGAACAGTCTCGAACTGGGGCTCGAACTCTTGAACATTTACATAATCCCAAAACAATTTCCAACTGTCACGATCTTGATACTCTTCTGAAACTATTTGCAGCGCACTCCGATCGATAACGGTACATTCTTAGATTGGTGCGGGTACGCTCGCAGCACACGACTTTGAAGCATTGGGCACAACAAAGATTTTGGCAGCGTAATCTGTCACGATCGCAGTCGACATTCTCGGATTCGAGCGAGACTGACAGGCTGCAAGGATTTTGAAACACGCGTCAAAGACGTTCTGGGACCATTAGTAACCACCAATTAACGGAGACACGAATGTTCTTTGCGTCGCGCGAATTTATAAATTGTGCGACGACTGGAAAACACTGTTAGGATAAAGAGGAGTTCCATAAAATGGTGTGCAACGACGAGAATGACATCCGGCGTGCGTTGTCGCGAGGCCAGCGTGGGCCGAGCCCTTGCTGGAGCCTCGTGCGGCGATCGATTCTCGGATTCGCGATTTCTGCCCTCGAGTGGGCAATTCGCTGGGATTTGGGTCGCGACGAGGGATGCAGACGCGTGCTAATCGATTCGCGGTTTCTGATCGGCGGAAACAACGCGGCGGCCGGCGTCGACGCGCGTCGCCCGTCGCGAATATTTCGCGCCGAATGTTCCGCCGCCTCCGGCTCCGACTGCCGTCGAAATTATTGATTCTGGCAGCGAAGCGGTGCACCGACGATGCTCCTCGATATCCTTTCCCCATCGCGAAGGACACGAGAGTAAACCCGGCTCGAATCAATCGGGAAAGCACAGACTGGCCGGCGCCTGACGTCCGCTCACCGTCGATTACAGTTTCCAACGAGAACTTGGCGAATTTCATTTTCCGATCGACTTACCGCATCGTTGTGGAGAAGAGTCTTTTAAAGCGCCGCGACGATTGAATCCCTAGGAGAAGAGTATCACAGAGTTCCCAGAGGTGCAGGCGTGTTTCGCTCGCCCGTGACACGGACGTGTTCACCTCATCGTCGCGTATCGTCGCGTTCAACAAGTCACTGGCCACGAGAGAGATCGATCCGGCTGGGTTCCGCGAAGTGCCGAGACCCGATGTTGATTCGCCGAGGAGAATCAGTGATGCTCGAGATGCACACGAGAACTGCAGGATCGCACGAGAGCAGATTCGCGAAGTGGATGAGGAATCGTGCGCGAGTATCACGCGACGAACGAGGACTGGTGCGCGAGGATCGGGGACAAGCGCAAAGAACGGACACGCGCGACGAGCTACGCTTCGCGACTGAGTTTGATATCCTCCTCGAGGGTAGCCCGCGGAGGAGAGCTCTACCCCCACTTGGCTCGGCCGGCGAGCGCGGCGGGGGTTGCAGAGGGCGAGGGAGCTCCGATCTTCTCTCGATGTCTAGGCAGTAGGGATGGGATCAAGTTCGATACGCATGATGCGGAACCGAGTCAGTTTGGGCAGCCGAGTTTCGTTTTATGGACATTGTTATCTTATGCAAGGTGGTTCATGATTTTCCTAGCAGAGTTATACTTTGGGAATGAGATGTTTTAAGGTACTCGTGAGTCTTGAAGCTGTGCGATCATCGTTGGAGTCTACTTGGGAGGTACTCGAACCCATCACTACTCACAGGCTTGCTAGACCATGACACTCGTCTAGAAGTCGTTTTTGGCTCTTTAAGCGACCAGATAACTCAAAAGACAACGTTAATGATGGCACGGAAAGAGCTAATCTTCGAAGAGTCGAATGCAATCAAGCACTGAATCTATTTGCAAGGTGCTCCATCCCATCACTACCATAACGCAACTCTGGCTACGACAACGACTTCACTCGACGCGACTACGACTCGACTCGACTCGACCGCAACTCAACTGAACTCGACTCGACTCGATTGTGACTCGACTATGACTCGACTCAATACGTCTCGACCCTCCGGCGCGAATCGAACGCGAGGAGGCGCACGCGTGCGAGGATCGTGAGCATAGCGTGTGCCCGCAAAGTGGCAACCGGTGGCAGCAGCCGCCTGCTCCGCGTCGCGACGCCTCGACGTCGTCTATTTACGCAGACGGTGCACCCTGTCGCACGCTGATCGCTCCAGCCGGACACGACAGGGGCCGCGAGAACCACTTGTGCACGAGAGGGTGCATCCTCGAGGACGATGCACCGGACTACTAACGCGTTCCGACCTGCGTCGACAGCCTCACTCGAAATTAACATTTAATTTCGCGTGTTCCCGCGAAATTGCCGCTTGTTTCAACAGTACGTCCAGTGGCAGCTGGTTAACGCTAAATTAACAAAGGCAGACCCCACGGAAACGATCGAACAAACTGTTGAATCACGTGTTGCAATAAGAACTCATAATTGTTGGCACACAGAAATAATTTTATTATGAATGGAGTCATGGTTTATATAACGCTAAATCTACCGACCACTAAAAGCGGTTAAAATGTTTTACGTTAGCAAAATAACGAGGCTCTATTTATTTATATTGTGTGCAATTTTATTGCAATATCTGCTTGGATAAAGAAATTTATCGAATCAATTTCCATACAAGCAACTTCATAATTTTAATAACTGTTTGTACATATTTCCTGCACTGTTCCACGACAAAAATGAGTGGCGTTCGAGGACGACCTTTACAAATTGAATCAAAATTCCCAGAATGATAGCGAACCTCGGACAGCCAGCTCTAATTAACCGTGCAAACGAACGATTTGCAGATTTCGCTTGGCCTCCGATGGCGACTCCTGCTCGATACCAAATATTATCGTAGAGCCGCGCGCGAACCGCACCGTTTATCGACATCCGATGACGGATCGATAAGCCGCTGTGCTCTCTAATAGAAACCTGGCACGAAATAAACGTCGCGATTAAACGATACACCGTGGCCGGGATCGAGCGCCGATACCGAGAGCAAACACGACGCCGTTGTCACCGGATCTCGTTTTATATAAAGTCGTCATCCGATCGATTCCACGAAACGCAGAAAACGATTCTTCGAGACGGTTTCCTTCGAGATCTTCGAAACGAAACCGATCGTCGACGGATCGGTAATGGAGATCGCGTTGTTCGGGTGACGCGAAATGGCTTTCGACGAAGCCGTTTATCGGGCCGCGGGTGTCGGATTAATAAATCATCGTGCACCGGCGAGATACGCGCATTAGTTAATCGATAACGCGGTTAACGGTCGACCGCGTTTCCGTCGGACGCCGCGAAAATTCTACGACCGGTCCGAACTCGTTTGTCACGATTACCGATCGCGGTCGATGCATTTTTCATCGGCAGAGCCTGTTTATTTATTCATCGAGCGAGCCCCGGGTCCGTTACGCGCGAAAGAAACCGCCGGAAAACGTTAAGGCAGGGTGTTAAACAATTTTGGGAGGTGGAGGCCATGAGAAAATGAGAAAGTGCTAAAAGAGAACAGTTTCGCAAAAAGGATAATGAGTGGAGAGGATGATTGAGCTGTGTAGACACTGTCAGCGCCGGTCGTCAGAGCCGGATCGCAGCTGGCGCGTATCGGCTCACGGTATGGTCCGATTTACGCGACGTCGCATCCTTTCCATAAATACCCACCGACACGAGGATGGTTAGCGAGAGACGCCAACGCGGTCGTCTTAAATTTTCCAAGCCGGGTAGGCGGCGTTACCTTAAATTTCCCCGCCCCCGCCGCCTACGGGAGCTTAGAGTGCTGTTCTACATCGCGCCTCTCTTGTTTATCGAGCGCACCAGCCGCCGATTAATTCGCTGGCCCGCGACGGGCTTTTGTTTGTTACCGCGACACACCCTGCCAATTCGCGAACCGATTCCGACTGGACCCAAACTTGTTCAAAGTAAAATGGGTTCGGGCAATGATAAGATTATTTTGGGGCACTGTTCTGACTCCTGGAATAACGAGAACCTCGGAGACACGCCTCCTTTAAACAGAGGCAGCAAGATAAAGGGCCTTCTTTTTAAAGATTGAGAATTTTTCCGGCCAGAAGTGAAATGAAAGAGCGACTCGGAGTGTTCCAAGAGCAAAAATATGTCAGACCCCAATTCCTAGCATGTCCAGGGTGCTTCTGCAAGAGAGGACCGCACCGTTTCGGGCACGACCACCTAGACGACGTCGTCGAGAGACCGTTTCTCGCGTCGCATTGTCAACACGTGGACGCTAATAATAGCGCTGGCTGCCGTTGGCAGAGCGTGGCTCTGCTAGGCCCCCGATCCCCCGCGATAAAGCCGTGAACAGGCTTTTAATAAAGGAAGAAGCCCGGCGCACAGTCGTCTCGACGACGCGCCGAGGAATTTCCGTGCTTTATCGCTTTGGCCCTCGTGTAACGCGCGCGCTCACCGTTTCCGGTAGAGCCTCGTCGCGAGGAAACCCTGCTCCGCTTCCTCCAGGGTCTAGTAAACTTCATGACCCGAACCTGGAAAACGCGCGCGATCCTTTCGAGTGTGACGCAACCCCTCTTCTTTTCGGAATTTCCAGAGCCCCGGTGACGACGCGAGAATGCTACGGACACGTTGCGGCTGTGAAACGAAAGCGTGGCAAAAGCGTGACGAAAGCGTACGCTCTGTAACACCGTGTCGCGAACCGCAAATTGCTCTTCGTTGGCTAAATTATTACTGAACGCATGGACGGCCGAGCGTTGCGTACCAATTGATTTACTACTATGATACCGTGCCTTACTATTTATTACTATTGATTTATTTCAGTGCCAGGCAGCTCGCCCAACTCGAACACCGGAGCGTCCGCGTCTCGGACTCCCGCCGAACTCATTTGTCCGTCTATCAACACTCTTCGGTCCACGCGTCAATCGACCGAGAAACAAACAAGTCTCGTTTGTATTTTGTTAACCGTTCGCTCGAGACTTTCCGGTTGCTACGACTGATTTTAGTCTAGGTCAGTGCCTTCAGGCGGGTCTTGAATTGGGAGATGTTATATCAATTGGGCCACGCCCCGAATCACCGATTGGCCCTTGGAAACCTTAAAAAAAATTCACTGTATTAAATATATTAATACAGCCAAGGAATTCAGTCCAGTCTAAGTGTTAACGAGCTCCGACAGCGAATGATGCAACAGAGGATTAAGATTTTAGTTCAGCGGTTCGTAATAATGAACACAGTGCCCAAAACTTGGCAGCGGACTTCGTATTCTGGACTTACGAATAGGTCTATTAACCCTTTGCACTCGAAGCTAGTATTAATGACTCCAGAATTAGAACGTTCTCATCTGATCCAGAGTATTTTCGTTACGTATGACCACTTTCGTCTTGTTCATATGAAACGCAGCGTGTTTATTTGCGCCACACACTCGAACGTATATATATAAGAATGTATTAAATCGCAGAGACATTTTGGAATGTGGGCATTGTTTTGATATATAGTCTAGTAATTTCTAGTGGTGCGTCCGAGGAGACAGTCTAAATCTTTCTGAACCAGAAGCAATGTAAGTGAACGACGCCCGAAACACTCAGTGGCATCGTCTTCGGTCTCTGGAGGTGAGGCTGAGTAGAAAAGGGATTTCGAAACGATCGATTCCGAATAGATCGAGGAAGGTTTCCCCTGGCTGGCCGCCGCAAAGCGGTTAGAAATCGTTACCGCGGGACGGCGCACGAAATGTCGGCAGAAACGAGCAAGAACCCCGATGAGCTTTCGAGCAGGCTGTGTCTGCGCAAAAACGGCCGGCAGAGGCGACAAAAAGGAGAAAAACGGAGAAAAAGCCGGGCAGCCCGCTAATGGCCAGACAACGACCGCGGCGCTCCTAGACGAGGCCGAGTCGAGGCGGCTTCCGGTTGCCGAGAATTTCGCTGCGAGGCAGAGTCGACGAGGAAAAATCTCTTCGATCCAATGCACCGAAGAATCACGCGACAGTATCGCCTAATAGTGGCAGCAAATTTACACAATATATCCTTTAATGTATGCCCTAACCATGTATAATAAAATAATTGTCACATTCATAATTTCGTATAAAAAAATCGTAAACTTTGATGTCACTTCGGCCGCCTCAGGGTGGCGCAAGCCCTTAAATGGGGGTAGCGGCGGACACTTAACCCTAAGCATTCGTATGGCGACTCTGAGAGAGGCGCCGCTAAAAATTGCTGTACCATTATTCAACATATTATTTACATTGCTAAATGTGTCGTATCCATACAATTTGAAGAATCACAGGGAACGGAAATACTCTAGGTCGGAAGAAATGTTTCACTTTCGAGTTAAAATAGCATCGAGTGCAAAGGGTTGAGTGTACACTACGTAGCGATTCGTGTGTCTCCGCGCGAGAGGGCTCTTAGACAGTTCGTTCGAAATGAAGTTTCAAGCGCGAACCGTCTCGATGTCAGAATCGATACAGCCGTGTTAGCGACAGACTCGGTCCAGCAATTAGCCCCGAAGCGGTATTTGTCTTCCGCTCTCATCGAGCACTGGGCACGTCGCGTTAGATTTACGATTTACTGCGACCGCGATTAAGTTTTTATCGGTGACGCGTTTTCGCGATGGCGGAGCGCGTAGGGTGCGCCGCTTATCGCGCTTCCACCCAATAACGCCGGGCTGGATCGCGACAAAACGCTCCTCCCCGACGAGCTCCGGGCCTAGCCCTTCCGCCCGCGCCGTACTAAAAGCTTTATCTGCTCGTTCGATGACTAGACGCGCTTATACAACCGAAAACCAAGCGTCGACACGCGGTACCAGGCAACAATCAGTGGGATTTCTCGATTTTCAAATCTGCAGATCAGTGTGGTCTTAGAGGATACTCTCAGGGCATCGGGAGCCTCGAGGCCACGCCTACTGTAGGAGGCCACGCCTCCTTTTTTTATATATGACACGAGGAAAATAGACAGAACGACATAAGCAGCATTAAATTGCAAGATTGATAGTTTGGTCGATCTGGCATTCGCGGAAAATAGAATTAGATCATGATGAAACAGAGGAATCTTGTTGAACAGGCGAAACAGCCGAAGCTTCAAACTCGATTTCCCCGGCTGAAATCAGAATAGCCACAATCGATGGTAGAACATGTTATTTTCAAGTTCGAGCGTAGAATCGCGTTGGTTGCGAAGCGGGAGCGTGTTCCCGCGTCCGCTTTTGGAGCATCGATTGGCCGGTTCATCGAGTTGAAATTCGGTCTGGGAAATTTTCGGGGACGGCTTGGCGAGCATGTAGCGCGCGAAGCTTATTCTTCGGAGTAAGGTTTCGAGGAACGGTGTGTCTCGCATTGTTGCCAGGAAGATGTGTAGAACGGCCGCAACGCTTCGCAACAGGTGCACTCGATTCGCGACCCTTTACGACCTGACTGTCGCCGATGTTCCTGTCGCTGTTGCTACGTATAGAGAGTTGCGCGAGGTATAGAGAGCAGCGCGCGTACACGCGAGAGCTTGCAGAGGACCGAAAACTGCGAGGGACGGAAGATGTCTCGCTATGAAAAGCGAGCGTTTTCTCTTCGGTGGCGGTTGACGTGTCTACAGCATCCTCTTTCCCTGTGTTCTTTCCGAGACGTTTATTTCCGTTGTTGCGCGGCCGCCTGCACGCGCGCTCCGCAAATTGCTTCGCCTCTCCTCGGTTCATTTACGGTCCTCGCGTCTCGTTCCGTTTCGCTTTTCATTTAATTCGAGACGGAACGAGTCGCGACGAGAGGATGCTCAGGCACCAAGAGACTTCTCGCAGATTTCACCCGAAAATCGAGGCACGTACCCGATCGCGCGAATTTTCCACGTCTGAACGGAGAGAGCTCGCGGAAACGTTCCGGAAAAGGACTCACCGGCGCAGTTTACATCGACGGCGAGGAATCCAGCCAAGGTAATCGTGTGGAACGCTCCCGGCTTATCTGGAACAAAAAGTTAATCGGTGAATGCTGGAAACGCGGATCATCGAACGATGTACTGGGTGCGCCCAGCGATATCCACGAAAATACTCTCTGCGCGGACTGAAATCTGTTGGGATGTTCTGGTAGAAAAATCGTTTTCGAACGCAATGCTAGACGTTATTTACTGCGGTACTAGTCGAGGGTAATTGAGCCGCGAGTTTCCGCGATTCTCGAAGAAGAGGGACGAGGAATAACGAATGCCGGTGGAAAGTCGAATGGGATGGGAACCATAGTTGGCGGGGGTGTGACACAATCGAGGGTAGAGCAGACACCGGACGAGGGTAGTCGAAATACCGCATAGATCACGCGTATTCTTACGTGCGATCACGCGCGCGCCAGCAATTCCGTGATTCGCTGGTTACAGCGATGCTCCCGCATTGTTGTCCGCTAATTTACGGAGCAATTAATTAGCGCCGGGAAACTCGGATATTCCTGGCTCTCCGAAACGCGCCGCCCTCCACCCACCAGTCGTTCGTTCCCTTCTGCGTCCCCTGGCGAAAAGTTGTGGGATCGGTAACGGGTGACGATCGAGAGGACTGGCTTTTAAACAGGTTTTCTTAAATAGTTTTAAAGAAGTAAGCAACGCGTGTTAAGATGAAAGTGATTCGTGAGTGCAGTTCATCTCGATAGTAAGGAAAACAGAGTAGGAGAAGGGATAGAAGTTTCCAGGCAGGGAACAAAGCTACGCACACTTTCCTAGCCGATCGTCGGAACACGAGGCCATTTAATCTACCCCTTTGTAAACTAGCTGTGCAAAGGACGACACGAGTAGGCAGAAGCAGCGGAGCTTTTTAGCGCTTGCACAAAACAGGCCGACAAAAGGGCCGGCAGTATTTTTACGAAGGGCAAGAACGCCGGAGATCTTCTTGCTAGACAAAAAACGAGCGAAAGGAGCAACGGAGAGAGAGTGAGAGAGAGAGAGAGAGGATGCGGAACGGGGAGAGGAGGAGAGCGCGTTGGCGGACGCTCGCGAACGTTATGGATGACAGTGTCAGCGACAGAGGGTCGACACGGCGCGGCGGACAGGACAACGCGGTGTCACCGTCCGGGGGCGCAGAGTGCAGGAGACAACGAATAATTCATCCCTTTCTGGCGTCCCTCGGCAGAGATGCGGCGCACATGTCGTCACTGCACAGCGCGAATATCGCGGCCCCGTTGCACACACCCACCCACCCTCTCACCCTCCGGTATACCTCCTCCCCCTCGGGGATGCAACATAATCTTTCAGCCGCGTGGTCACTCGTTCACGCGCCGTGAACACGTTCCTCGTTCAAGTTTCACTCGGGCCGAGCGCGGTGCAACGCGGTGCAGAGCGGTGCAGCGTCACCTGTTCACCGCAGGTGCTTCCCGTGACTTCGCCGATCGATCCCCGGATCGAATTTCCTTTCGGATGTCTCGTAGTCGATTTTCGAGCGGCTACATCTCCGAGCTGAAATATTAGGACATCTATTTCGGTGGTTTCATTAGGTAGATTACCTCGATCGAAATATGTATTGCGGTTGCTAGTTGGGTAGTTAACGTGCTAAAATATCGGTGTTCCTTCCGCCTGCACGTTAGAAAAAGAGGATCGCCCCGCATATCTGCGAAATAGCCAGCGGTCGAATTTCGGTGGTTTCCGGCCAGTTTCCTGAAATAGTGGATCCGAGGGAAACGCGAAAGATCTTGGAATATCTTGGCAGACCGTCGCCCCGTATGCGTGTCTAGGCGCCCGTTCGGATACATAGTACCGAACGACACCGAGCAAAACTGTTTCCGGTCGAAATCTCTGCTCGGAGGCGGGCTGGCTCGCTGCAAAACAACCAGCAAGTACGCGCGACCCGCTACGTGTAAACCGTAGAAACGCGCGCGGGAGAGCAAAACGAGAGAACCTCCTCCGGCCGCCTCTCGCACGCCGCACGACCGTGGCGGCTAGGTATATTAATCCGTAATGGCGAAACGATTAGTCAGGCCTCCTCCCCACGCACCGGCTCTGACACTCGCACGCGCAACCTGCGCATGATTAATAATCATAGCCGTGCGTCGTTATCGGCGCGCGCGGACGGTTATCGTTATCTTCCGGCTATTTGCTCCCGCAGTTTTACGCGACAACGGGACGTCACGGGACTGTCGGAAATTAATCTGTCAGGGGCATGGGTGTCCACTCATGGGTTCCCGTAACCGTGCAGCAGGGGAAGGGGTCCAGTCGCTCCAGGGGCCACTGCTCTGGCCCCGGAGGAGTCGGAGACGACGAGGTACGCCTCGAAGGTAGGGAAGGCAGAGATGGATGGCCTTCCACGTCTCTGGAAGTACTACGTCGGCCCCCAGACTAGATTCAAAGTGAGTAGTATAATTCTGCGAGCTTCGCGAAACGATATCTTCTTCGCACGTTCATATCAGAGATCTCTATTTCACGTGTGTCTAAATACGCGTGTACATGTGTAGCAAACGAATCCGAATTTCTAGCGACACATGCGTTTATATTTTTTGATCGAATTCTTTTCGATCGAGACAGCAATAAATACCACAGTATATTGTTATATCACCCTGTATTAAGATAATACACGGGCAATCTACTATGTATTCACACTTACATTTTATAGCGTCGAATAATTTATATTATCAGATATCTATATCAGATATCTATATTATCAGTGCACGTGTATTTTAGTACACGTTCAAAACCGCGATCTCTAGTTCATATGATACAGCACAGGATTGGTAGAGTTCGGGTAACCCGGTAAATCTGTGACCAGCGTGTTCCGGGTTGAAAGAATCCAATAGGGGGTAAGTGGCCGCCATTAGGCGGGCTCCGACAGGCTCGCTAGCTCATCTCGGGGGTCGGGCGTCGGCGTATAGACCCGACTGCCAGGGCTGTTTCCGGTAATGCGAAAACAGAAACGGAGCAGATCCTTCCGGGTAGGATATTTTGCGGCCGGGAAACGAAATCCTCCAGTAAACCAACGGAATCCTAGCAGCTGGGTGGCTTTATCCCGGGTGGCGGTACCGCCCGCTAATGCAGCAATAAACATGCATCTATCCGAAGCGCAGGAGGCCTCGCCAGCCTCTAGAACGACGCGGGCCTCGCGACGCCTAAGAAAGAGGGAAATGGGAAAGGCTGTACTGTAGCCTGCCGCAATGTAGCATCCCGTGTGCAGTTTCCACGTTGAAAACAGGCGAATGGATTTGCTGCTATTTATGGATCGTTAAGTTGCGCGCAGCTCGCGAGACCAGGAACTGAAACTTTTCATGTGTGTCTCGTGCGAGGACAGACCGATACCGTTCTGAAAAACGATATTGAAAATTTCGACTTTCGTGGAGAAGTGAAAAATGTTGCTCCGCCGGCAATTATGATGTCAGCGACGACGCGTCAATGGCGGAAACGCTTACTCTTTTATTTAGCGTAAGACCGCGAGGAACCTCGCGATAACGACTACAAGAATAGTTTACTACGGGTCGAAGTAGCGTTCCCGCGCTCGTGAACAGAGTTTACGGCCACGGCGACGATTGTCGGCGATCCTCGAGATATAGCCGGCGGTTTACCGCGGCGACAGCTTCCGCTGTCCTCGAGAGAACGTTGGCCAACCCTCGAAATTGACGCGACGCGGGTACCTCGACGTGCGACAATTTGAAATAACCGTCGGGACACGTGGGAAACTTGAAATTGTTCCGCACAGGAAAGTGAAACACAGCTGGGAAGGTAGAACAATCTGCAGTCGGGTCGATAGTCGTCTTTCAATCGTCGCTGCAACCAGATTGCATTTCTGAATCTCGCTCGCACGCATGACGCGATCTTCCGCGAACAATACTCCCCGTCGCATTTGGGTCACCGAATAATGGCCTCCCTCCCGTTCGTTAGGGGCCGGTCTATTTCTATATTAATAAAGAAAATTAGTTTGCCCGGCAGTGTTTCTGTTCCGCGCGGCAACGCGCGCACGCGGGGCTCACAATACGGGAAGGAAGTTAATTACACCTCGCTCCCGTTTCGATTTTTTGAATGCGCCGAGCCCCGCCCCCCCCCTCCCCGAGTGGGAGAAAGAAACGTCGGCGTCGACGACGTCCTCATAGTCGTCCTCGCAGCCTCCCGTCGTCGTCGTAGTCGTCGTGGAAACTAGGCTGCTGTGCGGCCCGTGGAAAAAAAAGGCTGTTTTGAAATTTTTCCTACAGCCAACGGCGCTGGGATTGTAAAACGCGCGCGCGACACCGGGAACATTTTCGCGGAAATCCGCTGCGCCTACGCTGCAAGCCGCGAATTCCATCCTCTTATTAAAAATGTTGAAAATCTTGTAGCATTTTTGGAACTGACAAAAGCGCGGCCCCGATACCGCGGAATCGCTTCAGCGTTCTTCCGTTCGGCTAAACTGTTTCTGATATTTTTTACTACGGGAGACTAATTCAAATCGGGGACTACGTCGAGAACCTTGGAGCGTTTTTGCAACTCACAAAAGAGTGTCCCCGTTCGCCTAAACTGTCCCTGTCACCGGAACGCTCGCATCGTGCTCGTGGTTCTCGAATTTTGGAACGCTCGGAAATAAGGCACGGCTCCGGGAGACTGTCCGTAGACGGAATAGAGAACTATCGGTGTATCGGGGAAAAACGGTTTATGATCGAATGGATAATGTATTCGCCGATACCGACGGAGGATTTTTCGACGAGTCCGAAAGTATCGTCCGAGCGCGGAGAGTTTCCGACGTGTCTCGAACAAAGGGAGTCAAGCGAGGAGCGGTTGATTACGACGGCCGATTAAAATTTTCATTATCGAGGAAATTCTGCAACGTCAGAAATAAGTAATAATCGCGGCGGCGGGGGAACACGGTCTGCGCGCGCGAGCTTTTCCGATCTCTCTTTTATTCTGTTTTATTTTTTTTGTTGCGCAGCGATCGATCTCGATCGGCGCGTGCATTATCGAAAAATCCCGTAGCGACGCGCATGATACGGAGACCAGCCGAACTCTGGTAACTCGTTCTCGTGCCTGGAGCGAACTCGGAATTACAAGCTTTTTTTCGTTGGTTTTTCATTTGTTGTTTTTTAATCGTGCCACCAACTAAAATTCCAAAGAGCAGAGAGAGAGAGGCTGGCAACGGGAAAACTGTTTTGTTCGGGGAACGTTGAAAAAGTTGCGACCGAGTCTCGGTTTCCGCGAAGACAAAACAAGTTGCATCTCATTGATGGCGATGGACAGAGCTGGAAAACTCGTCGACGTCGTCGTCTGGCTTCTTTTCTCCGCTCGGAAAGACATCGCCTCGCGTTGCAAAGCTCCTCGGCATTCTCTCGCCGGTAACGCGATGCACGAACAACAAGAGGAACAAGGACAGGATAAGCGAAACCTCCCACTCCTTCTCCTTCCGCTTTGCCCGCGAATTATATGCGGACCACGCGGTTATTTTAAAAGATTGTCTTCTCCAGACGTCTTTAATCTCGCGATGCGCCACTCCACCTCCCCCGCCAGCCTCAATATTTTCCCCTCGACGAAGGGAAACAGACTCGCCCCTCCGCCTGCAAATTAAATGTTCTCGTGCGTCTACTGCGGTGGCAGACCGGTCGACGCCGCGCTGGAAAAGAACAAGTTCGAGGCAGAATGGTCGACACACTTCCGAATACACACGCCCTGAACGATGTTATTGTTCCTGTGTTAATCATTGGGTCCACTCTGACCCGATATTTGGCCATCTGAACAGGACACGGTGTCCGTCTGTGCGAGTTCAATTATCACGGGACGATAGAAGCGGATTATCGCGCTCGATTTCGCCGCTTCTGTATCGAGCGACAAGTCGCGGGAGCGTTGCGTTGCGTCCGACAACCGTGTAATTCGGCCGGCACGGGGAATCATCGCCGCGGAAAAAATCCCGGGTCTCCCGCCACGCGGAAAACCGAAGAAACGCGGGAGCAAGGTTGCTGTCGCTTCGTCGAACACCGTCGGAATAAGTTTGCGACCCCTTTTCCCCCGAGTTTCCCAACTTCGTGATCGATATCCAGAATCATGACTCCTTATCCTCGAATAACAACGTTCTGATTACGAAATCCGGCTGAGATCGTGTCCTACCATTTTCCAAGTTTTACATTCTTTGATTCATTACGAGAGGAGAGCTTGTCCCTCGGCTTAGAAGGCCAGGGATGGGAGTCGAGGGCCCCGAGGTGCGCTGCAGTGGCTCTGTCGGAGCCCGGAGCACTGGAGTCACGCCCACGTGCAGCCCCACCCACTCTAAACCACGCTCACTCGACGTCAACAAGCAAAGGATCAAGAAAGACGCGTATTAACACTGTCAGTTATAATTAATGAATGAACGAAAGATATTTCTCCGTCGTTCTGACAGTTAAAAAGCAGTCCGCGAACCAGGTGCGCCTCAAAGATATAAATACTTGGAGCTACGTAGCGATTTCGCGCAGAAGCAAATTGAGATCGAATTGGACCAATTGAGAGGTTTCCCCGGCGAGTCCGGGGGAGGACTTTACATGCTCTATCGGCCTCGACAAATGTGTATAGGCGGAGACCCGGGCAGTGGCACACAACCACGACGACGACGACGACGACGTCGACAACTGCGACGGCCACGACGGGTAGAAACATTTATTTCGGCTCGCGTCTGAAATTAATCTAGCGAAAAGGTCCGGCCCCGTCGGTGACCGGTCCGCTTCCGAAAGTTAATATAAGTCGGTGAAGTACGGTCCATTTCGCGGGAGCGGGAGCACCTGCGGCTCCCGCGAAATCGTAAGTAAACCCAGCTCGAAGTAAAAAGAGCACTCGAATCGTACGTATTTCCGATGCGACGCCGCCGTGGAAAGCCTCCAGAGAAGCAGGCTCGGCCGTTCGTTAGGCAATCTGAAAATAAGTTTGATCCGTATCCAGAACACGTAACGAGACACACGGTCACACGCGCGCGCGTCGACGCGACAGGTGGATCCGTGAATTCGTCGCGTCGCGTCGACTCTCGTATACATTTCGAACGCTTCCGCTGTTCGACACAGTTTTCGCGGCGCCGGAAGCGTTTTCCGCAATTTGCGCGTTTCTCTCTCTCTCTCTGTGTCCCTCTCTCGTTTTTCGGGAGGAGAGGAGAGCATCGTCGAGCGTCGTCCAAGCGCGAGCGAGCTTTTATTCGCGAACCCCCCCCCCCCCAGAGACGATACGTTTCTTTTCTGTTTTTCAGCCAGACCAGCCCGCAGAGAGGAGCGCGCCTGCGACGCAACAACAGGTTCGAGAAGAATCGGGCGAACGCTGGAAACGGCCGGACCATTATTCCTGCAGTTCGGAATATCCGGTGACCCGTATCCTCGGCTCGAAGTCAACGGCAGACCGGCCACTCCTTTCGTCGATACCGGACTCTTGGCAGCGGTTTTCTTCAGGCTGGACCAACCGCGCCGCTCGATAACGCCGAAAAAAGCAACGCGAGACGCTGCACGGGACGTGGTCTCTCGTTCCTCGCATGGCTGATTAACCCCCCGAGCCCGGGACCGTGTTATCGCTGCACTTTAACCGCGATTTTTACCCCAGATACTGGGACACGCTGTCCAAACAACGCGGACGGCGCGCCATTTGTTTTATTTTGGAAACGATGCTACTGTACTCCGCTGAAAAATTTTCCCCAGTGCTGTAATTGCACATATTCTAATTTACATACCTTACAAAGTCGAGTAAATAGAAATTACACCGCGCGGACAAATTGCGAAAATGTGGACCGAGAATGTTCTTCGCCACTCGTTCAATGCGGGCGACGGTTTCGCGCAAATGAGCGCGGAGCGGTTTTTCATGCGAAGATCAACAGAGGATATAGAATAAAAATGTTTTAGTACGAGTGTTGGTGGTAATTGTTCCCGATTCTCATTTGCGGAACAAATTCCGTTCCAGCCAGACGATTTTTACGACTGATTTCACTCGGAGCTTATCGATAGCGGCCAAGCTCCTTTTTCTACCCCGTTCCTCCGGATCCGTTCGTCGTCTACGGAGGAATACTTACGGTGCAACGAGGCTTGTTTGCACTTCGTGAGCTTCGACGGGGGTAGTTCCTTGACTCCGCGCACTTTCGCCGAAGATTAGGCACGATCGCTGCTCCCGCGACTCGGCTTTCGAGTAACGAGCCTCGGTTTTACAACCCCTTTAACCGCGGAACTCTTCTTCCCGTGTGCTCGTTCGCTGTTTCGTTCCAATTAACGAGTCTGTTTCCCGGGAGCCCTCAACTGCGCGGTTTTAAAACGAGGAACCAATTGTGAGGTGGGCGAGGATATTCTTTCTTCGAACCGCAAAAACCTTTCGTATTAAAAAAACACCATTTCGGACAAATTGGGGGTCCGGAAACCACGCCTACCGAGGCTGGTTTCAATTATTTTTATAGAAAATTAGATACAAACACTACTCGAGCTCTGAGAGCAACCGGAGCCACGATGCCACGCCTCCTCGGGACAAGCCACGCCCATTCTACGCAGAAGAATCATCCTCCGAAGGATCCGGCGGCTCCCGAGGCTCATCGAACATTATTTCCATGACGGCGAGTTCGACTAGATTCGGTCGTGATAGTCGAATCCGATTCAGCCGGTTCTCAGCCGAGGAAACACCGGCGGCTGACATGCTCGCGTCTCTGCATACTCATTCTGGCCGGTAATTCACGGGCTATCTACTTGGCGCGGGATCTATTAGGTATTAGCTAGCCAAGTGGATATAGGCATTGCCTGATTATGGATTACCTTCCCGTCGGATGACATTCACTGGCAGAGATAACTGCGAGTAGATACCCGCGCGTGTTAATATCAATGGGGAAGTGGAGTGTAGTCGGCGGGTGTGAGCCGCGATAGCTCGCGAGTAACAGCTTCGAACCGCTCTCGCGTAATTTCTCGACGGGAATTTACGTTCCCGAGGCCCCGAACCCCGCACCCATAACACCCTGACACCTTTTAGCTCCGCGAAACGCTTTAGCCAACGACCTAACTTGTCCCCGCATGAGACGAGAGACTCTTGTTTTTCCTCGGTCGCGTCGACAGCTATTGTTCCCGTTCAATTATTCGATTATCGCGCACCTCGCAGCGTCCTCTGCCCTCAGACTTCACAATGTTGCTTTACTTCTCATTCCAGGTATGTCTCTTGGCCACCGGGAGACTGGAGCTGTTACGCGAGTGGAGAAGCACCCCAAACCCGCCGGATGGAAAATGCCGAATTACTTTTCTCGTCCCGAAAATTTCATGAAATTATTTGTCGTCGCTTGTGCCCTCAAGATTTTGATAAAAACGATCAAAAAAGAAAATAATAATGATTATTATTACATTGTCTTCATTGGGAAGATACAGCACAGACAAGTGCAAAAGGTAAGCCACGATCAGACACGCATAAACTCGATAGCCCATGTCCTTACAAGCTTCCAAACACTGGCGCTACGTGTACAAGTAGAAACAGCGCGCCATGGTCAGACACGTTGATCGACCGCTCGACTTTCCAAACTCGTTTCTCTCAAAAACGAATCGTTCTACGAAAAACTTTCCTATAACTTTTTCGACGCAGTTTTTCCTGTAGAACATCCCCCGGTCGGTTTCATATCCGCGACGCAACTAGTAAGCCTCCCGCGAGACGAAATGAGTAGGACATGAATAATAACTATTACGGTATTGCGCCGCTAATTGCCAGGCGTGTTAATAAATTAGGATAATGCGATTGCGGGCTCAGATTGGCTAGAACGGAAGATTTTTCCTGTTCCGGCCGGGATATCGGATCGCAAAGCCGCACAGATATTTCGCTGCTCGACATTATGCTCGACAGATTGGCTTTGATTCTGCACGTGACGCGTCGCCGATCGTTCCGCGCGATAATGATATTGATGCGTCGGACCTAGTTCATGTATCG
>CM052317.1:19360631-19632295 GCA_028455605.1 Lasioglossum malachurum | reverse complement strand
AGAGTTAGCCGTGTTTCACAGCGGCAAAGCGTTCGGTGGAAACGTCCGCGCGTCGCGTATTTACCATCCGGCCCGGGGAAAAAAGCCCGCGATTCTAACAACGCGACGTATTTGTCGTTCAAATGATTTCCCCGAGCCGGCCAGCTTTCCGAAACGCGACCGAAAAACAACGCATCAATCGGTTCCGGATGGATTTCGCTGGTGCGCGTGTGTCGCCGGGCTCGTGTTCTTAATTAAACTCTCCGCCGGGGGAAAATCGATACGCGCGGGTTAAAAAGACTTTCCCCATATTTCTTTTTCCCCGCAGCGCGGGCTCCAGCCCGGTGAATAATCGGCGGCATTCTTTTTTAATTCGATTACATCGGTCGTGCTCGCGGTAACGAGCCGTATTTAAAAAAAGGCCTGAATTATTCAGAATCGACGCTGCCTGCCTCGTGAAGCTTTACGCCGCAGTTGATAAAAGAATTTCATCGATCGAATACCCTTTCTCTCCGTATCGGAGCTTTTATGGATTACTTGCCCAAAAATGTTATTTAAGAGGCCGGCTCCTCGCGAAATATTCCACTGAAAATGGAAAACAAAATTTTTACCGTGCTCCGGTACCGAGAAAATCTGGATTAAAAATTCGGTGGAGGTTCGTTGAGGCTAGTTTCTCCCGAAAAAATTTATTCCACGTTTCCGAAATATTTTTTCACGTAGCTTGAAGATTTTGCGCTTTAGCCTAGCGCAGTTCGAGCCGGTTCTAGCTGGTTGATCGATCCCGGTTTTTGGGTCACGGACCCGGCGTTCGACGTTTCGTTCACGTTTTTCTTTGAAGAGACGCGGTCGTTTCTTTGGGAGACGGCGGCGAAATTCCCGTGGTCGTTTCATTAAGGGTCGCGGTCGATTGTTCGGCCGGGGGTGGATGTAAATGGCGGCAAAAAGTCGTGCTTTTAACTGCACGCCGGCGCGGGGGCGGTCTCTGAATTATAGCAGTTTCGTTGGAAAGTTTCTCAAACAACACGGGAGCCTGTTCAGAGGTTCGCGGTATACGTGTGCGTTCTATGTGTGCACGTGTGTTCCCGACGTTCCATATATGAGGGAAATCGGCAGTAGTGGCGGCTACGGATTTCAGCGGTTCGCGATTCAACCGACACGAGGCGAGGGAGAGGACTATTGCCAAAGTTTTGAGATATAGGAATACTTGTTTTCCGAATAGCGAGCCGAATACCTCGGCCCACGATCGCGTACGCCGCACGCAATTTGTTCGGCGATCTTACCGGGGGACAGCCAGTGTGCGAATGACACTGCGAGTTGCAACGTCGCTGCAAGGCCCTCAAGGTTCTCCAAAATGAACCCCCGCGTTCTAGAAATTCACGTTTATTATACGAGACCAAGATCATTTTATTGTTTTACTTCGCCGTCACCACACCGTACAAAATCTAAATAAATTGAATATTTTACTTTTAAAAGAGAACAAATGCTCGACAAGAATCAAACGTGGATAAAAATTCTTTTTCTTCGTTGGAAGAATTCTTCGAACCTCTTCAAGTACGCATCCGGTGCGTATCCAATGAGCGCCGAGTGTGCCTGAAAAATTCCACTGTTTAATCATCGGAGATTTTTCCGCGAGAATCGTCTAACGAGCCGATGCTCGAGTCCCGAACAAGTCCGAAGGACTCCCGGCAAGTTCTCGAGTAGTCCTCCCGAAATTCAGCGTCCGGAAATACGGGGGGCCGTAAAAAAGTCTTCTCAGACGCCGGTAATAAAATGTTCGCCTGTCTCTGCAGACGGGTAAATGGTTCCACGACTCGAAGAGAGACAGGGGCTGCTGCTGCCTGGCCAGATGACACGAGGGTTCGACTCGCAGCCTCGGCTCCCCGCCCGGAGATAAAGAGGACGGTTTTATCTTCGCGCGTGATTAAGCCACGCGGCACTATATCATCGATTATATTCTCGTTAGGCTAAGTGGCGATTCCTCCTTCGCCTCGGGTCCGCTTTTCCTCGAGCGTAGCCGCGCGGAAAGATAACCGGGCCGAAGCGGCGTCGTTTTCTTTGGCCCCGAAACACCCCCCCGTCCACCGACTCGCATTATATTCCGATTTACGGTGCGCACGCGACGGCATCATTGATAAATCATCGGGGCTGACAACGGCTGCGACCGTGAATTCGTTCACGGGTTTTCGGGTCGGTTCCGGGCTGCGGAAGCGGGCAATAAACGGGAATGGAATAAAGAGACACGGCTGCTAGATAAGCGGCGGATTTTTTCACTCCTTGCTGACAATTCGATTCAATAACTCCGAACTCTATCTCTCGTTCTATCTAAATCCCGAAACTCCCATGACAAGACAGTTCTGGAGGAGCCACAATGCTTGTCGGAAGAGCGTTCTCAATTTCTGCCGGCGAAAAAATCTGCGAACGTCCCGAGACCTTAATTATGCTCGAGCTTAAACTCGCGAGCGTTGCAAGGGATTTCGGGGCGCCGTAAATTCGTTGTCGGCAACGAGAAAATTCCTGCGCTCGATCCTGCGGCCAATAGGAAAGACACTATGATGGACGAGTTCTCGATATAGGTGCAATCTCTTTTTAGAATGCGTTCAAGCATGATCAACTGCCGCGCGAGTATCTCGAAGAGAAAATTAGGCTGAACGGACACCGAAGTGTTGTCGAAGGTATGATCAAGAACTAGAGTGAGTTCGATGAGGAGCAGAATCACGTTTCATACGAATAATACGAGAATTAAGGATGATCGAGCTTCAAGAGGGCCGGAGGTTTTTCACGAATAATGAAATAATTAAAGATGGCGGACCACGGTGGAGATGAAGTGCCCTCTTCGGGACAATGATCGCGGAGCTTTGACTCGGCTTGGAATTTGGAAAAAGCGCGGAGAGTCAGACGTCTAATTCCGTTATCGGGCGCGTACCGCCGATTCCTCGTTCGGTGCTCGGCGCCGCTCGATATTCATTACAGGGAATAAAATTGTACTCGACCCTGTTATAACGGGGATCAAAAAGTCTGCAGTCAGCTGTAGGAACGGCTGACAGAGTCAGCAAACAGGGGTGACTGCCAAAGGAATTGTGGACGAGCCAGATACCTGGGACACAAGTGTCTGCGCGTCCATTGTGCAGAATCGTTTGATCGAATGGTAGTTTGCACATACTGGCGCATTTAGCTCCGACCCTTCGCTCCCTTTACCTTCCCCTCTGCTGCTCCCTTTGTCCGAGGCTCTCTCCGTTTATCGTGCTCGCGTTCCTCCTCGTTCCTCTCTATCCCGTTTCTTCCGTGACCAAGGCTCTCTATGCAAAGGTTTGCCTAGCAGCATCTCGCCTAGCGCCGCCGCTCCCGTTCACCGAGCACCGGAGAGCCGGCCCCCGAAGTGCTTGATGATTAGGAACATTCGATCGTTACGTTCGCGTCGCTGCAAGCAGAAGCCAACAATGCGAGACGAGGCGAGACGAGGCGCGGCAAGGTGGGGCGGAGCGAGGAGAAGAGGGGAGAAGCGGGGCGGTCGTGGGTGGCAGAGGGGGCGGAGCGCGTGTTCGATAATAACGAAGCCGTAAAATTCAGTTCGAGGTTTGTTGCCGCGAGGAAGAAACTGACGAGTGCCGACAACCGTAATAAAAATCGGTTCCTTGTGTTTTCGAGCACCTCTTCGCGTCCGGGACAATCGATGCGATTCTTCGTTCGCTCCCGTCCCCGCCCACCGATCTCCATTAAACGATCCCCCGGCGATGGTAACGAACGAGCACAGTCGAACACAAAAGAGTAGACCGTTCTTCCGATGATCCGGCGCTATTCCGGATACGGCGGAGCTGTGCTGTCTCGCACATTACTATTTTAATAACGTCGCTGCGTCTTAAACAGTTTGCATTCTCCTCGATTATTCCTCGAGAGATCACTTTCCCCCTTCCTGTCCTCGCTGCAGTCTTCGGTGAATCTGTCAAGACGATCGGTTGCTTCTCTGGGTAGATCTGCCGTAAGGTGGGTGTGGATAGCCCCAAGTAGGCGTACTCTGGCCCAATAGGCGTGGCAACAATGCCCCACTGATTTCAGAAGCACATGCAGTCAAGATAATCCTTCTCCTGACCTCATCCGTTACATTTTATTCGGTTTGCGTGATCTCATAACGCAGCAATCATCCGCGGAGCGTCGCCCCATGATCCAGCCACGCCGCGACGACTCTATTCTTCGTAGCCGAAGAGAAGGAGACGCATGGCAGGGTAGGTGCACGCGCTAGGGTGCGGGAGAACCCTTCGGGATCCTCTCGAGCGCTTTAGACCCCCTAAAACGCGCCCGACACTCAAAGGAACTGCGGCTCAGCGTTTCTGCCACTATCGCGTTATTTTCGCGGGAACCCGAAGGGCTCTTGAACACCGTCGAGTATTCGAACGATGTGTGCGTCAGCTTACGGCGAAACACCACGTTACGATTTCACACCATCCGGAACGTATTTGTCGCGATTAAAATCCGTCTATTCTACCCACTACTACCCCCCGCCTCGACTCTTCGAACCTCGAGTCTCCTTAACCGGTGGAGAATGGATTTTCGGAGACGCTGTTCCCAGGCAAGTGGAAACGTTTCACGGAGACAAAAATGCCAGAAATCTCCCCTCTCCTCCCACCTTCCCGTCGACTTCGGCCGCTGAACGTTTCCTTGGGACACAATTACCGGAAGTAGCAATTACCTAATTGCTCGAATTACCGGTGTACTCGGGCCGGATGAAAAAATTCCGCCGGAGAACGTTCGCCGGGACCGGCCGCGATTGAACGCAACGCGCGCCGCTCTCTTTATGCCGCGTTTCGCGAACAGACGAGCTAAATTCGTAGATTAATTTTTATCAAAGAAATGTACGAGCTATCAAGAACTACGTTTTCATCTAATTCTGGAAATTTTTCTCCAATTCGGATTTTCGTGAAACAAGGCATACGAGCGAGAATTTCCAATAAAGATTCGCGTAAATGATAAAAGTATCTCGAACGCAACCGCCCGCGGGGATGCAAGCACTGTATTCAAGTTTAAACGCGGCGGCCGGCTTTCGTCCGCTCCCGGTCTCGCAGAGCGTGGAGAAGATGAAGTTTCCGCGGAGCCAAGTTTCTCGGCTGGATTAGTCATGAGCTGGATTAAACTGCGCGGCCTATTGTATCTGGGACTTACTAAACTTCAGCCGGCGAGCCTCGGAAGAAGAGGAAAGAATAAAAGCGCGCGTGCGAGCGACTCGCCTCTCTCGACTCGCGATTAAACGTCGTAAGCAGAAATTCGTTCGATACCCTTTCGATGGAGACTTGATTAAACCGCGAGTTGCTCACCCTCGGACCTGTCGCGATTCTCTATGGGTCTGTATCGCGAAATTTTAATCAGCTTTTTACGGGAAGTTGCTCGGGATCCCGGACCGAAATTAATTTTTCGGGAAAAGAGAAATATACAAGCTAGAAGTTTTCTGATTGAAACCCGAAAAGATTATCAACTAGCGAAATGATGACTGAGAGCCCACCTGAAATTTGATGTAGGGCGAAGTGCCCAAATATTCGCCTATTATGGCACTCTACCTCATGTTAAGGAAAATATTTTTCCCAAGCTGCATTAATTTTTGAACAAACTTGAATCTAGAATCTTATAGGGAGGAAATGCATCTACAACTGCTAATTTCTTGGTCGAAGAAGAGCACTCTAAAATAATCGAAAAATGGCATCAACAAAAAGTGGTTCATATTTGGGCACTTTACCCTACTATGTATATCGGGCATAATTTTCTGATGATGTACGGAATGAGGGTTAACGGGGCGAAGTTTAGGGAAGATGTTAAGCGGAAAGAGTTTCGTGTATCGATTCGACGATGCCCCGATCCTCGTCAAGATAAATTACGCCAGGACGAGGAGGACGGCTCGGTGACAAGAGCAGCTCGGGTCCTTGAGAACGTAGAGGGTCGACGGGCTCGTATAAATTCTCTTTCTGCCCAGTTTTTCTGTCATCGGGCGACGTCCGACACGGAAGGGGCGGCGATAAACTTCACGAGCAGTTCGCACGCAGAAATCGCTCGTCATATATCTCGAATAGACGCATTATGCCCGAAATATTAACGGCGTCGGGATTCAAGCACCGGCCATTCTCTGCAGAACGCCGAGCCGGCCGCGAAACTCGGTCCAACTTTTCCCTCGAACGACTCGTCATGAATTTTTCGGTCTCGCCCCACGCTTTGAACCCCGTTCAACTCCTCCGGAAGTCGAGTATTTCTTCGTATTTGTTCTATCGACTATAATTAAAGATTTCGAGGTTCCCCGCAGGGAAGCAAGCAGTGTCGTTCGAAGCTTTCCGTGTCCGAGAGGAATATTTCCGCGAGCTTTCCCGTCTGGAGCACACTTACCCCGGTTTTCATCGATCAATTAAACTGATTGGCCCATTGATTGGTTAAATAGAGCCCCCTCCGTAAGGAGTGTACTTTTCTGACACACATGGTAGAGGCAGGGTACTCGGACTTTCGACGAGTGGACCGTGGATCTTCATGAATGTGGGGATTTCTCATTACGTTGGCGCTTTGTGCTTTGTCCGAAGACTTAATTCATTGCCAAATTAACTCGAGCTACCACTTTAAAATTCCCCTCCTTCCAGGTTCTGCAACTTAATCTATCGAAATGAGAATTCGTGTCCACAAACTGCCAACGAAGCTACAGCGAATAAGACCAGTGCGTGAATCACACGGACGGCCGAAAAACAATCGCGCATTATCGCGCGGAAGGGGTGAGGTTCGTTGAAAAGACGGGACCGCGGATAAGCAGCTGCATTTCGGGGCAAATACGGTCTGTTTTGTAAAAGTTAACTGGCTACGTATTGTCCCGGTTGGTCTCGAAAGGGATCGGGATTAGCCGAGACAATGGTAAATTTCATGCGACGCTTCAGGCGTGGCGTATCACCAGAAGAATTCGAAAGCGGGATCCCTATTGTCGGCCGCAGAACTGGGGCCCCCGCGAACCTCGTAAATTTCGCCGGGCGGTTGCACTCGCTATCACTGTCGCCGACACGTCGATGCCGAAGAGGGGAAACGGCGACCGACATTATAGTACATAAACAAACACCACCATCTTGGGCCAATGAGTCGCGAGCGTCAAACAAGTGCAGCCTCCTTCCTCCCGATCAATATTGTTTTTCACTTACCAGTCTGACCTCTTTCGCCGGCTCCCCTTCATCCGGTATCGGGATTAAAAATTAGCGGAGTGTAGAGGTTGCGACACGGTTAAGAGTTGCAGCCTGTTCACCAGTGCATTCTGGGAAATTTTCAAACACGATGCCAAATCAATTTGTGATCGTTTTATTCAAGATTTTTTGGTTTCAGACGGACCGGAGTGCTCCTGGCTCGCTCCGGGAGCCGTGGAACCACGCCTACTGGAGGCAAACCACGCCTACTCTGGGCAAATACAGCAAGACTATTAAATTCTATATACAATTTTTGTAGATAATATTATTTCCCTCTAATGATGTGAATCATATAAAATTTCATAATAATTTAATGTTATTTTCTATGCAATTAATTCTATTTTCCTAATCGAAGGCTGTAAGATGGGGCCAGTCCATTGTTTCTATAGCGCAATGATGAGGATCACAGCATCCATTAAAGATCCATCAAAACTTGCCTACTTGATACACGGACAGCTCGGGTCCGCCTAGGGAGCATTATAGAGAACATTTTTATCGTATCGTTTCCCTCAGCAACCACCGTGAGAAAAATGATCCCATTCTCCGGTTGCGCGCTCGTCCGTCAGAGAGAGAATTTTCTATTCAAAAATAGTCTGCTCCGGTCGAGGAGAAGTGTGGGAGGGGGGGCGATAGTCTAATGGGCGAGAATTTTCCGTGGCGGGTAATTCGAGGCCATTTTCGTCCCCTGGCCAAGCGTAATTTTGAAGCAGCGCGGCTCACTCGAATCCGCTCGCACTCGAATCAGGAAAGGACCGAGCGAAAACACGCGCACACGCCACTAGTTTTAATAACGTCACTTTTTCCACGGTTCCTCCCTCCCTCCACCAAGCCCCGCGTTCTACCCCTCGGCTGGTTGCTTGTCCGCCGCGCGTTTCACCCCCGTTTTATTTATTTTTCCATCGGCTCCGGAATTTTTATGAAAGTAAGTCGCCTAAAGGCCCTTGTGACCGGCAGCAGCTCGATAAATTATTACGTTAATTATAAAATATCCGCCCTCCGGTTTACGCGGAAGACTGCGGCCCGCTCTCCAGAGGCTTTCCCGCGAACAAAGTTTGATCTCGCGAATGGATTCGACGGGAAATACTGGGTGTCCCATGTTTCAACGCGTCCACGTATCCACATAGAGCACCTTGGATGTGGGATATTTTCCCATGAAATATAAACTACTTATGATATATTTTATGCTTCAATTTTACCCGAGTTTATCCCATTTTTATCTTTTCCCTGGCCGTACGCGACTCCCTCAATCGTCTCCCATTTTACCTCTGTTCCTCTGCTTGGACAACGCACCACCTCGCGATTCTAGTAATAAGATTACAGAGGGATAATAATTTAAGCCTCCAGCATAATCCAACTCGATCCCCGAGAAAATCGATCTGGAAATCCGAAAGTAAATATTTTTAACCTCCTGCTCGACTCGAGGATTTTCGAGTACATACTCCGCGAGAGAACCTGTTTTTTCTTTTTTTCGAGAACAAAATTTCGTCGGAATTTTTAATTCCCTCTCTCTGTCTGTTTTTCTCGTCACTCCTCTCTCTCTCTCTCTCTACATGTTCCGACGTCACTCGTTAGCAACGAGCGGTAATACAGGCTCGTGCCGCGCAGTATTAAAATAATCGAATTACGCGACTGTATAGAAAATAATCTGATTACCTGCGGCACGTGCCCGGCCTTGTTAACCATGCCACAACTATAATTCCTCCGTCGACAAACGCGCATCCTTTGCGTGTACACGCGTAAGCGACACTCGCGCGGAAATGAGCCGTCGGTTAATCCGTTGACTGAACAGGACTCTTTCCATTTAACCTAGATTCCCTCGTCCTTAAAGGAAAACCGGAATTAACTCGACAAACAAGCCGTCTATCCGTTGTCCCAGTACATACTTTAATCCTGAGACCGTGGAAATTTCTTTTAACAAGCGTATTTTGTTCCGTAATGTTCAAGATTCATTTTCCAGGAGTTGAATGTTTAAACAGTTGGGTCGAAATGGACCAGACCACTGTCCTGCGAAGCCCGAATCAAAGGAGAACGACATCATCTCGCAAGTATATCGTAAAATAGTGTCCAAGTAAAACCGATGCAGGTTTTACGCCGTCGTAACTCCAGCCTCGCGACTGAAAAACGTCGAGCTCGAGAACCGTGGCAGCTCTCGGTAATTCGAGAAATATCCTAATGCGATTAGGCCGCGTTCAAGGGAATCGAAAGCGCGAAATCGATTTCCACGGTGAACGTTCCGCCGCGTTAAGAGCAGCGAAAGAAACGAACGAGCGAGGAGAGTGAGCTATATACGAACCAAGCAAAACTTGGCAATTTGTAATTTACGAGGCTCGAAGAGACTCCGCGAAAGTAGCTCTCGCCGGGACACCTGGGTACCCGTAAACGCTGCGAACTTCCGGAAAAGCCCGGGTCGCCGGAAAAACAATCGAGCTGCATAATTTCCGGGCGAATAGGCTAGCGTACCAAGTATCTGCGAGGAGGACACAAAGTGCTAAAGTTTCGAGTATCCCCGTCGATTCGGTCCGAAAAGGAACATGCGAAAGAACGTCGTTTGCTAGCGTCGCGCAGCGCTAAGGAGGAAATTGGGGAATGTTTGTTAATTCCTCGTGAACAGTGGTTCGGAACGATCATTTTGAAATTTGAGGAAAAATGGGAGCGCTTCGAAGAACGAGACTTCGTACACCGAGTGTAAAAGTGGACTCATTCGGTGCACACAGTATCGACTAACTGTGCAACAAAACGAAATGCATTCGCAGGGTTACGCCATCGATTTATGCAAAGATTAGAATCACGATTCGTTCCGTTTTTCGCTTGTCGATCGAGGAAACGTAACCCGAAGTCGTGGTGCAAATCCATTAAAATTTCATACCCGACCCGGTCTCGACTTCTCGAGTGGTGGAAAGATCGTCTCTTCGGTGGATCTACGGTTCCGGCTTCGCAATTATCGGTCGGTACCGATTCGAGAGGGATCTCGAGCGAATTAACATCTCCCGCGGACGATCTCTATCGGCGTGAGAGAACGCGCGCGTTCTATTCTCGGTGGAAGAGAGTACGCGTCCGCGGATGTATCCATCTCGTGGGTCGAAATAACCAAGAAATACAGCCGGGCTTGGTGGCTCGCGGTGCTGATCGTAACTCACGATTCCAGAGGAGATATCCCGGATATCGATCCTCGTGGATCCTGCCAGGATCCGATGCAAACACGAAAATACCAGCGCGCTAGGAATTCGGCTCTGCACCCGCCGAGCCGGGAGATTTTTACATTCCTGCTCGGGCCGTGTTGCTTCCCGGGCAAACTCCTTCATTTCCGCTTCGTCGTCGAATCGTTGCGTCATTAGGATTCGACCACCGAGTGGTCAGCAACAGCATCTAATCATTTCGTTTGAGATTGTAATGTGCAGAAAGATTCCTGGGGTTACATACGTGGTTTATGATGGGCGTGGCCTCGACGGGGCGTGGCGTAGTGGCTCCGGGCTCCGTCAAGGTCGAACCGGTACGCCAATTTCTAAACTATTTGAAGCCTCAGGAAGAACTCGTATAAGTGGAAGGATGGATTAAAAAATGACAGAGTATATAGTACAGTCGGTCCAGAGCTATTGTGTTAAGGACTAGACCCAGTTTCCTCGTCGGCATCGAACGGCAATCGGATCCGGAACGATCAGCCGGCAATTTCCGCACGAGTTTAGGAAGGTTTTCCGCGCGAATCGGGGCGTAGAGGAGAGGAGAGTCGGCGGCATCAGGGGCGACGAAGAAAGAGATTCAATCGGGAGGAAACAATTTGCAGGCGGGTCCGATCCAGTGACATTCACCGTTCGATCATCCCTTGTGGGGCTGGCCAGAGGCTCGACCCTCGTAATTGACCAAAGTTTCTAGCCCCGCTCGGTCCGCGCTGCGGCGATCGTGCGCGAGATTAATTTCGCCGGGGTTCAAGGTCTCTTTCTCGAACACCTAACAGGCATTCTCAATCAGCTCCCGATGCGCTCCCCAGGTTTAATTCGACCGAATCCCGCCGCCGAAAAAGAAGGTCGCAATCAGAGAGAAGGCAACTCTTTGTCGTCGAACGAATCGAATTCGCCGAATACTATAGTCGGAGCACCGGTCCATTAACTTATTAATCGACGCGAGAAATCCTCCTTGGCAAGAGCCGGTCTTCTACCGCTAGCACCCGCGTCGCCGCTGTCTCTAGGTCTCTGGTAGGGTTCCAAATCACGATGAAAGAAGGAAAATAATTTTCGCGAGAGCATGTCGCGCGCGCGTCTCGCCGCGGAAATTTAAACACCATCAGTTTAATTAAACCGGAGCCCGTCTAATTGCGCGCGCGCCGCGAACGTCGTTGATGCACGGATCGAGAAACCGGCGACGGAAAACGCCGACGAGAATCACCGATCCGACCCCGCGGGGTATACTTGATTTTTATTGATCTCTGGGAAATTTTCATCAGCGAGTCGATTTCGAGCGGAAACACTTTCTGCCTCGATGACGACGACGACGATGATCTGGGTGAAGACCATTAAATCCGGCTGCTGTCTCAATCGAAAGAACGGTCGTAATTAGATTGCGGATCTTTGTGCAAAATAAAAATTTCGGTAGAGTAATTTAACTATTCCCGGGCTCGGCGCAGTCCTCGAATGCAGCCAGGCGGAAAAGCCGAGCATCTCCGAAACGAGACTCATCGAAAGAAGTTCGCGGAAAATCTGGTTTCCCGAGGAATCTGGTGAAGGAACCATCCCGCGGCTAAACTGCCGAACTATCCCCGGTATTATTTCCATCGCGGCATTTATTTCGCGGGTTATATTCTCTCCGGGTTTCGCAGCGAGAGGACCGTAACGTTTCGGCTACCGGAAGCTCGGCGCACAAGAAAATCATATCCTCGAGAGAAGCTCCGCGGGATTACTCTGATCGCGAGAGGTGTTACTTGTTGCTGGCTCTGTGTTCCGGGATCAACAGAAGCAAATAGGCGTGTGCACCGACAGATACGCGCGCGCGCGCGCGCGCGGAACGGTGTGTACATCGAACGTAATACATAGGAGGATCTCCTGACACGCCGGGAAATCCTCGATCCGGAGAAAAATTACCAGCGATCGAGGGCGGATGAATATTTCCAGCCACGTTCCGCGGAAAGCCCGGATCGTGTCACCTCGAGGGAGCGGATTTTTAGAACCCGGGGACGAAAGTAAAGTTTGTCGTCGGCTCCATTGAAATAAAGCAATAAGATGCCCTCGGTGCATCGTGAACTGTAGCCGTTCTTGTAAATCGGTGAATTGTAATCGCCGAGAAGTAAACTTGAGCGAGAACGACCGTGGACCCCGTTGGTAAAAGTTGATCGTTTCCGGTTTCCGTGGGAAGGATGGGGGATAAATGTTCAGAGCCGAAACAGCGACAAAAGATGAAACGAGACGAGACGGTGCTGGAGAAGAGACGGCCCGCGACGTCGCGAGGAAAATGAGAAGACAGACAACCGAGAGGAGCGAGTAGTTACCTTAGATATGCGTAGCAGGCGAGCGGAATTCTGGCCGAGCACCTTCTCCGCGGCGTGGCATGCCGGCAGAAGCAGCCCGCATTGTCTTCGTCTCGAATCTCCATTGTTTTATTCGAGCTTGAAGCGAATCCCCCGTGACAAGAGTCTGAATTCGGATATCCGTTGTCTAAGCGAAACGTACCCCGGCCGTCGCGGCAAATGCGCGTCCCGTCGACGCTGACAACCGAAATAGAAAAACGTTAACCTACTCGGCACACGATCGTCCGTCGCTAGTCGACGCTACTTGCGTCAGAGACGCGAAGGGAGAACAATAGCTGCACTACGAACGCGGCAATGTTAAATATTTTGTTCGATCTCCTTTGATCGATTTGATTTATTCTACGATAGATAAAAACAATCTTGTCACGTTAAAAGCTTCATGAGCCAAGACCTCATCTCCTGTTGCAAGGATTAGCTGAGCAAAAATTTTAATTGGTTTCGTTGACGCAGCAACGTGGACGGGAAAAGGTTGAAAGCAGCATCCGTCGATGTCGAAAGGTGGACGCGAACGGCAACCGGTGGTTTTAACGGCGGCTCGAGTTACCCGTGGGTTCGTCTTACCATGGTCGACCTTTCACCCCCGCGTGCGCGATCGGTCGCCAGGCATTAAACGATAAAGTGGCAAACTAATCGGTGGTACGCGACCGTGCCGCGATACGTGCGGAAAGGAGATAATGGACCGATGCCACCGGGATGCGCGAGGCTAACCGCAATGTAGCATGTCCCGTGTACAAGCCCCGACAAACTCGCCTATCGGCGACGCTGCGCGATAAAATCAACCCCCTAGCGCGGCCAGCCGTGCTGCACTTCGTTTCCTCTCCTTCGCTTCTCACCCGAGGCAAACTTTGTCGCCGGCCATCGTTCACGCGGCCCGACCCACGCACACGCAGTTTTCGCAAAATTCGATGGAAAATGGTATTCCCCACTGTTCGCCCTGGGTTTACCCTTTGGGGAGGTGTTTTATCCCAGATTGAGCGTGGCTTCGTTTATAGAGTGCGCTTAGTAGGCGTGGTTTTGTTGGATTTGGGTGCAGAGTACCCCGAGGGGGCGAGGCTTCGTTTGCTCTTTATCTACAGAGTACCCTGGAAGTGTGATTTGATCGTCTATGCGTACATCACTGCAAGGGGGCGTGTCTCAAATGCTCTAATGGGCGTTGTATTCGCCGACCCGATGATTCCAGAGCCCGAATAATGCTCCCCGGGGCAACCTCTGCCCCAGACTAGGTTAAAAGCTTGACAATATCAACACGTTAATAAAATCTGCGGATTATCTTTTTCACCGGGGCAAACGTTTGTCCGCGACGGCGAAAAGAGTAAGCCGTAGCACTGCGCTTTCGCAAAAAAAAAAACTGCCCTCATGCTCGCGAAACTCTTATCGCGAACAATCCGGCCGTTAAAAGCCCGTCGCAAATAAACTTTTCGCGCGGCGGAACGCGGAGCTCTATTTACAGAACCACCGATGGAAAGCGTCGCGTCCCCGCGGCGGGTTCTTCCTCTTTTTCTGCGAATTAGCCGCGCGGCAATATTTGCGCGTCGACGTAATAACCGTCGGGGAACCGACGCGCTCGCTCGACCTTTAATCAATTTATCCGCGACCGTAACTCTTTCGATGACCGAGCTCGCCGTCGTAACTCACGCTTTTCACAGTTCCGGAGCGATCCAGTAACGCGATCCCCGGACGAGTACCATATAAATCCTTGTTCGGGGGCTTAAAACCTTCCCTACCGACGTGACTACGGTCCTCGAACGTTCAACACTTCCGGACCAACCGAAATTCCACATTAATTAAACCGTCCTCGCGCAATAACGAGTCAATCTGGTGACGAAAATTTCACGCGGACCTTATTAAACGTCGATGCTTAAGTTTCCTGCTCTTTTCGAAATCGTGTAGAGGGGGATTTGCAATTGTAATGGAACTACATACTAACAAGGAGAGTGCAAAGTCGATGAGTCTCAGGTTTGATTGAAACTTTGTACAGTTATAGATCTCGTACAAGCCAAATTCCCTCCAGCCTAATAAAAATTTTAATTTGAGATGATTCGAGTAGGAATGGAAAAATTTGCAGCAAAGCGAGGATTCATTGGTGCATTGGGGGCAAATGTGCCATGATGAAAGTGTTAAGCAGAGCAGTGGCAATCGATAGGAGGCAACGTTCGGATAATTCGGTGATCCCTCCGCTCGACCGATTATTTTCCGAAATATGTGTCATTCACCGCGCAGGTCTGCGAGAGACAGAGGTAGACAAACAGAGTGAGCGTTCTCAATCGATAATTTGTTGCCCGTTATCAATCGGCCAGGCTTCCGAGAGAGAGAGAGAGACAGACAGAGCAAAACACGGAGGTGTCCCGATCCAGGACGAAGAAAATTCTGACGGCACACGCTTCCAGGGGAATTCAGTCGACAATTCGCAGGGAACGAACCGCGAAATTACTTCGTTAAAACCGCGCTACAAGGGACGGCGTGCCGGGAAATCTCGGGAAAAATCGTGAGGCGTGCGTCGAAATCCGTTACGAACCTTCGACGAACGTTTAAACGTCCCGCCGAAAAGCCGAGACACGAACGATCCAGCAGAAATCGTCCCGGCGACGTTTTTCAGATGTTTTCAACCGTTGAAATTCGGTATCGCGAGTATCACGATTTTCACCGAGGTTTTTCCCGAAAATTTCCCGGCCCGGAGAGCGATAATCATAATCGGCAAGCGAAGCGATTCCGCGTTCGAACGCGCGACAATGAAACGACGGCGGCGATTAAATTTCAATCAACGGACGCGGGAAGCCCGAAACGTCGCGCAATTCTTTCCCCGTAATTAAGGAACGCTCTTCTCTTGAATAGCGGACGTTAATGCATTTTTAAATCCGGGAAGGAGACGCTGGGAACGAGATCGCGTCGATTAAACACCGAGATCTTCGACGATTTCGGATTGCGTTATCGAGAGACTGCAATCTAAACCGATGGCTATGCTCCCGTTATCGTTCTCAATCGATCGACGACGAAGGGGCGTAAATTATTGACAGAAAAGAATCTGTGTGCAATTGTTGTTCGGGTACGCAAAATTTCTCCCTGTACTTTGTCAGAAATTACAGGCTACGACAATGCGTCAAACGAACAGAGCTCGCGAGCGTTCTCAACCTTTAACTTGAAGCTCGACGAGGGAGCGTTGCGGCAATAAAATAAGCAAAAAGGTCAAGGCCGAAATAGTTTCAGAGACGCGTTTTCGATGCGCGCCAACGGGAAAGGACGCTGCTCGTTCGTCAAGAAATAACGTCGGAGAGCAGCGACAGTATCGATTGCGCGTCGGATGTAATATGGTTTCGGTGTTCGCGATTCTGTGCCGCTAACAGACCCGTCTAAACCGCGAGGCAATCTAATTCCTGGTGGAAAACCGTGCGCGACCTTGCCGCCCGAAAAACTATCGATCTGCGAACAATGTTTCCCGAAATCGTTCTTGGCCGATAGACGGATTCGCGGGGAATACAAACGAGGGACCGGTGGCAAAGCGCCTGCCCGAATGTTCGCTGTTCCGGTTGAATATTACACGCGAAAGGATGGAACGTAGACCGCAAAACGGCGGAAACTATTGGTTGGCAGGAAATAAATCGGTATGACGAACCGGGACGAGAACGCACGCGGATGGGAGAAGAGGAGCGCGGAGGCTACCCCATAATTTGACATCAGTCCTGTTCCGTCGGTAACTCCGGCTTAATTACATTCCACGATGCCCGCCGCTCATTGTATCCTCGGACGGAGTTATGTTTCCCGGGATAAGGACGAGCACGCCTTGAAATTTAAAAGGAATTCCCGCGTACGAGGGCGACACCCCTCTCTATCCTTCTCGAACTGCTCCGCAATCCAACCGAGTGTGCGAGTTTTCGCTAGAAGTCAAGATGGAGGGGCAATTCCGATCACTCTGGGCCCTGTATTCCCAAAAAATTTAGTTCCGAAGACCGGAATGCTCTCGTCTATGAGGAGCTGGCAGTGGGCGTGGCTTAAATGCTCTCGATTAGGCATTTCGCACTCAAGAATCTAGCTCAGAAGACCACAATGCTAACGTTTCACACCAGGGTGCTGAGAATAGGCGTGGCCTCTCCGCTCCCAATTTGATAAGGGCCAACGCAATGCCCTCCCAGACCAGTCCCCGCCCAATATTAGAGTTCCCGGAGCCGTCGAAAGGGGAGCGAGGTCGTGAAACGTGAATCGTCGACAGGCAATCACGGTAGAACTAGAAAAATTGCTCTCGCGACGAGATAGATCGGTAGGAGGATCTAATTTTATCCGCGCGAGGGCTGGCTCTCGCTGCCGCGTACGATGTGAAAGGGAGAGAAGGGAGAAGGCGAGCTTTTGCAGGGCGACCTGTGCAAGCCGGGATGAAAAAAGCTTGCTCATCGGAGCCTGCGACGACGGAAAACCGAAGCGATCGACGTCATCGAGGCTTGTCGGGCTTCTGGGAAGCTTTGATCGCTCGGCCGGACGCCGTTTCTCGTCAAACGGAGCCACCACGGTTACCGGACAGGGCTCTCTGCCGCCGGCGCGTTTACAACGAAAAAGGACGCGTTCCATAACCCGTCGTATTCCACTCCCGCGCCGAGCTTTCTCGGATACGTTATCGTTCGCCGAGAATCGTTTCGCGGATCGGTGCCCGGTTGTTTCGATCTTTGTTTCCAATATTCCCATAAACTACAAAGGTACATTCCAGGTCTCGACTCTCGATGCACTTCGTCTTTGAGTCGACGTGTATTTGTGATATGAATAAATTCACGCGAGCAGTCGAACTAGTGCATGATTTATCGAGTTAAGGCAAGCACCTTATAAGGTATGTCGACAAACTAGAACGTCTTCCCTCGACTTTCCAGGTCTCCACCGTGAAGGTTCTATTTCATCTTGATGTTCGCATGCATTTGTAAAACAGAAAATCGGTTTGAATTCGGGTTAGGTTCGTGCAATTAATTCGACTCGTTAGCGGGACAAAGTATGTCTTCTGGGTTTCTTAGCGCGCATTAGTAAAATGGAGGTGAGCGGAAAATCGACCGGCCGGGAATCGGACGCGTTCAAATTCAATGTGTTTCGGGTTCACGGCGATTAGTTCGTCGCCTAAGCGTTCGATTACCGGACAGGGTATTCCGGTTGACAACAAGATTCACCGAGTTACCGGCGAACACTTTATAAACTATGTCCACTCGGAGGACTTAGAAATTTCCGGGCCGGAAGTTCCGTGCGCTGTAGTTCGAAAGCGGCCGGCGTTAATCCACTTAAATTAAACCTCGAAGCCGACGCGCGGTCAATTCTTGGGCTGGCAACCGAGGCGTTCATCATCTCCCGTTCCCGTGTCCGCCATCCATTTTCACCGGGATTTCTACGCGCGACGAAGAAAGCAACGGCGACATGTCCGATGACTGCGAGTAAACGAGAATGTCGGATTAAATTGCTTGTCTTACGTCGTTCCTCCCGCGCCGCGCGCCGCACCGCGCGCCGCACCGCGCCGAACCTTCTCCTTCGAGGACCATCAAGATACGACAGATGGTTTCCCGTGACTTTGCGACTTTTTTTTTAAACGTGGACGAACGATTAAGAGTCTCCGGACAGGATGAAACCCGAGATTGAACGGACGAATTGAAAACTTTAACGACCCGCAAGAACGTCTCGCAGTCGATTAAGGCCCGGAATAGTCCGACCACGTTTGAACAGGTACGCTCTGCATTTTACAAGATTGAATTTCTTCTTAGGGCTCTCTCCTGCGAATCCTCCAAGGGCTCTGATGGACTCTCCGAGTACAGCGACGACAATTCCGCAGAGAAATGTAAGTACAATATACTGTCCGAGGATACCATAAAGTGAAATCTTGTAATTATGTCATAGTAATGAGAAGCTGATGCACGATAGCATTTTAGCTTTATGGTAATTTCGGGCATTGTAGCTCAAGTGTCCATTCTGAGCTCCTGACAAAAGTTTGTTTCCAGCCACCAACTTATTCTTCCAGATTGGACAAGATGTGGTAATTGTAACTTGTCACAGGTGATCATTGTGATAAAATGTCGAGGCTCGAACAGTTATCCGCAGCCATGTTGCAGCTCGCGAGGTTCCTCGAGCCAGGTAACGAGAGTACGAGTGGCAGGCACGTGTGCGTAACAGCCCGCCATTTGTACGTTCATTCGATATCGATGGCCGGGCGTAATGCGGGCCGCGTGTCAAATAAACAACGAATACCTGATACCGGCAACTATAACCGTAACGAGAGGAGTTCGAACGATCGTTATCGAACTAACCGCAACGATCGTTTAAAGCCGTAGCTGCTTCTCGGATGCGAACCGTTCTAGCATAGTTCGACAACTTACCGCTCACGGTGCGAATCCTAAGTACATATTAGGACACTTTCGGAAGATGAAGCGAGTCTCGACGATCCATAGACAATGTCAGGATCCTCCGCCGCGTTAATCTTCGTTGATCCTCTCAGCTGGGCTTCCGAAAGATATTTGATGTTCTTATTGGGACTTGGAACAGTTTGAAGAGAGCTTCGGGATTCGTGTTCTAAGCACAACTCATGAAAAAGTTCTGGTACTTTTTCACGTTATTCTTTGATTTGATTTAGATACAAACTTGTATAATGACTAGTCTGCATTCGTTTTCATCTGCTATCGTGCCAAAGACAATGCGCGACTGCGAATGACTAATTCCCGAATAAAAAGTAGTTGAATGGAAGTGAGAGGGAGCTGTCTTTGGTCGATTAGAAAACGACGGTGCCTCCATTGGGAAACCGAGGGCACGGAGAGACAGAATCGAGGTATGCCCGGCGTGGCAAAAGCGTTAACGGCCTATCAGGCGAACGCGACTCGCGTCGCGCATACCTAAAGCGCAATTTGATGGCGTGTAATTTCAGCCGCACCTCTCGCCTCGCGTTGCCCAGCCGGTGGCTCTCTGATAAAGAGGAAACAAAAGAAAAGCCACACGGAAAGGGCAAGGAACAAGGAGCCAACGGTAATTAGAGTGACCTCGCAGATGCGAGACCCGGGAGGCTCGGATACAAAACCTCGCTACGTGCCTGTCGCGCTTAACACGTGCAATTCTGGACGTAACTGCTAAGAATCCAGCTACGGAGACCGTGGTGGCTATCCTCGGAATTTGTCTGCAACGAGGATTCACTGGACAGCCACTTGGCTGAATCAGAATTGAACTGGAAACCCAAACTCAATCGTGTCCTCAACGACGTCCCGAGACCCCATCGGGGATGAATTCCTGAAAGTCAATCTACACTATATGTAGTACAAACGATCAGTTGACGTAAAACAATCGAAATGAGCGGATCGGACAGCGACGAGGAACTGGCTCCTCTCGCCGTACTTTTAAACGAAGAGGACGCGTTTGGGTGCATCCGATTTTGAAGAAGACTTTATTCAAGGAGTTACTTATTGGTCGGAATTACAAAGAAAATACTATTAGTTCTTTACGACGTTTCTAGGTTGGCCTATATTGAAAATTTAAAAAACACATTTTGTAGATTTGCGCCAATTATGAATGCGGTAAAAATTTCATTGGATTTCAGAACAACTGAGATTCACTCTGCCGAAACATTCTTCGCGAGAATGCTGGTCGGTGCCGGTCATAGTGTAGATCGAGTTTAAAGGACGAATTGCGGGGAGGAGGCGTCGATTGGTTCAAGGATCCGCATCCGGCTAGTTGGCCTGAAGGTGTCGCAGCTCGAAGGCACTCGGTCGAGGAGCAATGGGCCGAGACAAAGCCGAGGAAACCGTAGAAAACAAGGAGGACCGCGTCGGAGGAGCGGTCGATGGCTTTATAGAATTTTTAATAAGCGACATCGGCACGCTTGCAATTCCCCGCGAAAGCGGAAATGTAAATTCAGCGCTTTCGCTGGCCGGAAAGGGGAGGACCGGTCTCTTGTAATGCCGACATTAAAATTGCAAACCGTGCAACGGGCTCGCCGAAGCCTTCGTCCTCTATCCTCTCTATCCTCGATCCTCTCTTTCCCCTGTTCTCCTCCATCCCCCTCCCCCGGTGACTATGATTGTCCGCAGAGATCTTCAAGTACTAACGTGGAAACAGTGTTCGAGCAGCAGTAAATGAAAGCCGCCGTTAGTCATGGAAACGCGTCTGCGGATGCGTCATATTAAAATCCGGCATTGTTCGTCTTCAATGCAGAGACGTCGCCGGGAAAGCGAGTTAGTTGGGCCGAGAGGGGCGGAAGAGGCGGAGGGGAACTGTGCGACGAGGTATATAGGGTGTGCGCGTTGTTATTGTCCGTCATTTTTCTTGCGAACCTGCGGAAACGTCGAAGGATGCATTTTCGCTGGTTTCAGAATTTTCATGGTAAAAGAGACGACGAGATTTCTTTTTATCAGTTTTAATTATCGCTTTCCCTTCGCTGCAACTACTAAACGATTTTGCATATTTTTGAAAGTATAATCGGGTACAATGATGACGCGCAACAACCTCTTTGTTATCCTCGTATCCACCGGCTGGAAAGGACACCGCGCTCTCTATTTACCGATAGTGTACAGAACGCTCTCTGTAAACTAATGCGATTAGCATGAACCCGCGATTTACAAACATCAATGCCCTCTACGCCGCTCATCTTTTTCTCGGAACGCGGTTCAAAATAAACTCGCTGGAAACCGCGGTGAAACAACAAACAAAAATGTCGATTGTCCATGTAGGTATGTATCTACTCGTGTACCCTTTCGTTTCGATTTACAATAGCATCCGAGCCTCTTATGGTTCAGCGGCACGCCGACGCGCGACGGCAGTGGACGACAAAAGGTTACAATGTAAATACATACAACAATATCGGGAATACATAAAGAGAGAGAACCCCGGTGTCGAATCGGTTGTATCTCGTGTCGCGAATTATTTCGTGCATAAACGACCGTCCATTGATCCGTCTTAAACCCTAATGATTGTCCTCGGAGGGTTAACCGTTCTTTGTTAAGCTGCACACGCGCAGCAATCGAGTATTTCCGCGTGCGAGAGGCTATTCGGTTTTACGAGCGACGATAAAACCCGATCGGAACGCGGACACTACGTAAAATTTCGCGAAGATGAGGAGACGGGGTTGGGACCACTGTAAACTATCAGTGTCTCCTCTTTGCAGTCCCTAATTTAAAAGCCCTTGAAAATTTCCCGGCCCGGCTGTTCCATGCAAACTTGTTTGCAAAGTGGTCAAACTTCTTTTACAGACCCTCCATTGAACGGGTTAATTCTTCCATATTTAATAATACCAACAATAGTCTCAATAATGATGCAGCAATTTTTAGTGGCGCCTCAGAGTCACAATTCGTGTGCTAAAAGCTAAAAATAAAAATTGCTTGGACACAATGAATGAATATGTACATAATGAAATTGTGGATATTGCGAGAAAGATGAATTTGGGAATCTAAAACAGTAGAAAGAATAGAAGAATTCAGCAATGTATGAGATTCCATTTGACATCCGTTTCCTGCGACCGATGCGGAAGAATGTTTGCCAGAAGATTTGCAGTCGAATTCTAACTGAACAAGGTATGTACTACGGCTTGCGACAATAATATTTCAATGTTCCCAGTAATGTTTCCCGGGAAACGACATTTGTCTTCGTCGTTTCCCAGCGTTCTAACCACATAAACCGCGAAAAAACGGTTTCCGTCGACGGCGAACCGGAAGTGGATGACAAAAGATGTCCGCGGGGGTAGCCAGGCTCGCTAGACGCCGAACGACCGTGCAAATACATCGGATCAGACAGTAAAAATACTGATCCGAGTATTTATGGAAAGTATACGCAGGGAAGACAGCAACTTTGACGACCTCGAACGAGAAACTCGCACAAACGTTCGCTCGATCAACAGACTCTTTCGCGTCCGAACGCGACTAATGGCCGACACATAAACAAACAATCGACGACACGCGACTCAACAGGCGACCGTTATACGAAGAAGAACGCGTTGAATCGGAGGATCGAATGGACTGGGAACGAAATGAACAGTAAAAATAATGAAAATAATGTTGTCGACACGTACACATCGGGAAAACAAGTGTGTGCACGCGCAACATCGATACTCCGGTGGTGAGAGCTTCAGTTTGCTGCGTGTGCACGCCGACATCCGAGTGCATCGTGCAACGAAACAGCGTATCGTATAAATTGATTAGGCGAGTACTTACCAGTGCACATTCGTTGACGGCAAACCTGGACACGTGCTCCGGTCGATCCTCGTTCAACACCGACAACAACTACCGAAAAATGACAGCACAACGTGACACGCGAAACAAACCAACCGGCCGGCCGCGCACCGACTACGAAAATTCGTTCGCGTACGCGCACAATTTACACCAAGTCGTGGCGACACCTTTCTCCCGAGCGACTGCTACCAAATACCTGCGTTTTCCTCAAGGGTTTGTTAAACAACGAGAGATAATCACCGTCGAAAACTTGCTAGACCCTACGTCCCTCGCAGCAGCATACAACCTTCTAATGGAGCTCGCTCGCCGTACTGGCGCGGGGGAAAGAACGCGGATCGAGAAAACCCTGTGGACATCTACCGGTAATACTTTGCATCTCTGCCCCTGAGAATTTGCAACCGGACGCGGCAAATACAGCGATGCTAACGGTGTGCATTGTCGCGAGGGATCGAATTTAATTTACCCGAGCCAATTTTGATTAAAGCTCTAAGAGAAATTTTTCTCCAATTATCCTCTTTTTCGTTCTAAAATTTCCCATATTCACAGTGTTGTCACTTTATGAAAAAACGTAGTGGAGTAATCGGTCTGGTCTCATTTTAAAGCTTGATTCTTCTACTTTCGACACCCATTATTCGTTTTTCTGTACAAAGCTTTTTATAGTACGTAACGGGTGAGAAAGTGAACATACTTTTTTCTTTCGAACATTTGTACGGACGTTAAAATTTTTTTTTAATGAATTACACCAACGTAAACTTGAAGATTGGTCACTGCCACTGTACAATTTTTTTGGCCGAGTTATTGAGCATTGAATGACAAGTATGCCGCCAGCCCCTGAATGCATGCAACCGAACGCCGGAAATATAGCGGAGCAGAATGTGTTCGCATCACAAGGGGACATATTCAGAGTGTATTCCTGTAAAATGAAATGTCTCAGAGACTGAGACTCCCGGAAAGGATGAACAGCGGGTTTACTTTCAACGGAAAATTTTATTATAAGAATCTAGAATCATTTTGAAGTGTGTAAAGTTCAATGCGTTAAAGCGATGTATATATAAAAATAGTTTACAATTAAGGGATATTGGCGAGATAGTCCTTGACGCTGGAGGGGTCCAGTCTCCTGAAACCGTTTGCGTCACAGATACCAACTTCGATATTATCAGCGGTCATTTGACCCTCGAAGCTTTCCTTCAGAGTTAAGATGGCAGTGTGAACGGCGTCGTCCAGCTCGAGGAAATCGCTGTACCTCTTCTCGAGGAAGGTTTTGCAGTTGACAAAGTTTTTACCCATGGCAGTAGCCTTCCACGGGAAGTACGCGCCGGAAGGATCGCACTGGAACAAGTAGGGCTTGCCATTGTCCCAGCCGCAAATCAATAAAGACACTCCGAAAGGTCTGACTCCTCTATAATTTAAAAGCATGATTAAATAAATTCGTTCTACTGTAAATAAAGTAAAAGATTTTGTGTGGAAAGAATTATGTACCCGGACTGAGTGTATTCTTGCATAAGAATAGCAACGCGTTGCACCAACTGTGCAGTGGGTATTGGCTCCTGGTAAACCAGAAAATACTGCTGAGCCATTTTACGCGCTTGCTTTACTAGAAGCCTGTAGTCAGGTCCCATTCCACTGTATGTCATGCCGATATGCTTTGTTATCATCTCAACCTTGTTCACACTGTGTTCGTCATAGAGTATGGACTTATGTTTGTTTTCCGTGGCAAGAACAATTCCATTGGACGCTCTGATACCCACGCTGGCTGCTCCAGCTGCGACTGCTGCCAGAGCATATTCTATCTGCACTAGCTTCCCAGAGGGACTATGAAACAAATCGATTATACATATACTATAATCTGACATACAATGGATATATTTGACGAGTCATTGTGAGTACGTCCCACTGAAGTCAATGAAATTCTACAGAACAGCAACAGACTTTATAATCACAATTAACTGTACGATGATTTTCAGTAGAAATTCGATCTTTTGTTAATGTACATTCAACGATCATTGTGTAAACTAATACTGATGATTCGGCGTTAGGTTATGGCTTTTCTGAAGTACTTTCATTGATCGATTGAATTAAGAATTACATAAATAATAGTGCAGTGGAGTTAGATGTTCGATGATCGAAAGTTGTTACAGAAGATATGAATTATTACCTGAAAGTTGTTAACGAAAAACTGTACCGTTCCGAAGCCATGACAATTACTTTGCAACAAGACAGGTTACTAAATACCGTGAACTGTGAACACCTCTTTCGGTTTCAGTCGCACCAACCGAAAACGTGGGAAATAAGAAAAACTGGCGCTAGAGACTTTTTGGTGATAAGCTGCGGTCATTTTCAATGCTGACAAAACAATAACACGAGGTATCCGAGCCGCTAAAATATGGCAATTATTTATTGAATGACCAGGAAATTGTGTTATTATTAGACTGTGGATCTTTATGCAAAATAAACAATGTTTGCATTGATTGCAAGATACAGGAGCCGAATACACCGATGTCTTTAAATTTTTTTAATATGTTCACTGCTTCAAATTGTGCTTATACCCATTTTTGTTATAAATGCATAAAATCCGCAGTCTATATAAATAGTTATTATTTTCCTGTGACGCGCTCTACTGTGCCGACTGAAAACGACACAACGAATTTTGCGTAGTTCGCAAATTCCCCGCTCAAATACTCTTGCAAACGGCAGCCATTTCTTTTTCTTCCAGTCAGAAATGAAAAATGAATATCGTTCGTACGACAGACTGGAGGATAATTTCTGTCGATCTCTGTCGCACGAATAAATTGTCCCGTGAATTCGTGCAACATCCGGCACGATATCGCGGTAAAAATATGTTGAATACGAACGTCGATTAGGGTACAATATATTCAACCATAGGAGCCGCCGATCGAGAGAAACATGACAGCCAACGAGTACGAAAAGATTCCGGAAGATCAGCTGGATCAGATACACACGTGGATCGCAACGATTCCCTTCACGAAGCCTAGCAAAAATTTGACCAGAGACTTTTCAGATGCCGGTACCATTTAATGTCCCTTTTGTCAATTTGTTTACACGTGAAATGGAAAATCAACTTTTTTTCATTTGTCTAGTGGGAATTAAGGGAATAGTCGCAGCTTTATGCTTCCAAATAATGCAAATTACTCTGCCGACAATAATACATATTGCGTACTACTGAACTTTTCAAAGAACTAGGCTCTGCAGACGCTCTCAAAAGAATGATTTGTATTATTCGGAAGCATAAAGCTGCGACAGCCACACGCTGCCGAATAATGCAAATTACGCCTCGTAAATGTAAAAATAAGACTTTTGGAGGCGACTGCGGCCTACATAGATCGATCTTTTATGCAACCCTTTTGACTACTGAGAAACCTCATCTTGGCATTATCGAGAAATGAGAAGTCGCGTCCCGTACCCCTGAAAGCCTGCAATCCTGGAAACGAGTCCCGATTAATCGCGCAAGGTTTTCCGTAGTGCTGATGGCAGAACTTCTGAAGGTGTACTACCCCCGCTACGTCGATATTCACAATTACGTGCCGGCTAACAACTTCACTACCAAGAAAGAGAACTGGAACATACTGAATCGGAAAGTGCTCAGCAAAATTGACATGAAACAGTCGAAAGATACGATCAACCAACTGGCGAACTTCCACCCTGGGACGGTCGAACACCTGCTGCTGGAGCTTTGGAACAAACTGTTGAAGGACCCCGAGCACCAGAACAGCTTGTACAATATCAAAGAAAAGGATTTTGAAAGTAGCCAAGCACTATCTAGTCTAGCCAAAATCGAAATTAATCCTATTATACTTTCCCTAGGCAAGATCGATGAAGCTAGCATCCAGAAAGAGAGTTCGGTCCATTATTCTCCTAATCAGTTAACTCCGAACACGATCGTTTCCGGTACATCTATGCTGAAACGCGTTAAAACGACGCTTCTCTTCGCATTTCATTGGGTTCTTCTTTGGCTCTGTTTCTGGCAATACTTCCCAACCATCAGCCTCCGAAGTCGTCGTAAGTTGAAACGTTACCGTATGTGTTTCTTCGGAAACTCGGAAATACACTTCGGCTTTCTGTTTTTCATGGAAAAGAAGCTGCACTTGCGACCAGGACACAGGACACGTCGCAGAATACAAATTCGGGGGAAGTCGTCCCTCGTCAAGTCTGCGTGCAACTACAACAGGAGCTCCGCGAGAAAGGCGACATCATCTCCACGTTGAACTGCAAGGTGACGTACCTCGAGAACGCGATGCGAGTGAAGGACCTGCGGATATCGAACCTGGCCTCTCAGATCTTGCAGAACGCCGTGGAATCCGAGCAGCTGGCAAGAAATCAAACCAACGCCACGCTGGCTAAGCTTCGTCCTCGTCCTTCGATCATTCGCGAGAAAATTAAGGTGGAGGATTGATGTGTACCTGGTCCAAATAAACACGAATCCTTTTACTCGATCACGTTCTCGATCCCTGGGGTGAAATAAAGGTTTTCAACTCGAAGTGGGTTTACGGAAATTGGAAAACTTCTGACGGCCTAGCTCTCTCTAGGATTAGCTAACGAGGATGAGCAAGCTGTTTTCGCTGTTTGTGCGGTCAGATTTAGTTTGGGGAAAGTATTGGGCGAATTTTATGCATTTATGGGAAGAATGGGTAGGTGTAATTTCCCGCGCCATTCTCAATCCCGCTGGGCTAAGGATTTAGTTCTTCAATCTAATATATATTTAGTGAAGAAACGAGGTGGGACCTTTTATGCATAATTACCAAAAATCTTCCAGTTCATTTTCAATTCTACAATGGATAATGCGTTGTCTTGATTCTGTTTGAGAACAGGCGGTTTCCGCTTCCGCCGTGTGTGAACTAGGGCTAAAAATCAAAAATCGCGTGATCGGAAACGCGCGGTTTCCGCCGTATCTGAACTAAGTAAGGCTAAATGAGGACCACATTTACCACATTTATGCGGTAAGCCACCGCCATCCCGAATCGTTTCGGGATTCCCGAGAATATCCGGGATTAAAGAGAATTTTCGGGATTCCGAAAGCCCGGTTACTGGTCTCACTGTATAGCACAGGGGCTGGTAGTATCTTGTCGGTGCTCTAAGCCTAATACATACATACATAGTTGCTGGACGCACGCACTAATGCGAAACGCAACGAGTTTCTTTGCAGGAGGAAGGTACACGGGGAACTTGACCTTAAAGTTTGTAAAATGCCACTCTCCGGTCGGTGTTCTTCAGCAAGTGGAAAGAGAGGGAGGAAGAGGGAAGAGGCGGAACGGGGCAAGTGGACAGAGAAAAGAAGAGAGAGGAAAGAGACTAACTGGTTGCCGGCACCGCCACGTATCGTAATGTGTCAGTATAGAGGGAACGCTTCGGCAGAAAAGGCACGCAAGCACCTGAGACTCTCGAGCCAGCCTGAATGAGAATTTGGTAGCAACCGGTGTGAGTATGATTTCAGCGTCGAGCTCAAATTATATTTCTCTCTCTCTCTCTCTCTCTCTCTCTCTCTCTCTCTCTCTCTCTCTGCCGGTCTCTCGTGCTCGCTGCTTGACACTTTTTGCGCTCTGTCCTTTTGAAATTCGACTGGTTCGCTCTCTTGCGCGGTCACGACGACGTTAACATTGTCATTCCAATTATCGTGGCGGGCGTACCGCGCTGCGAAACATTTTAATTGCGACTCGCGACGCGTTCCAATAAAATTGTATACGCCGTGGACACTTCACCGTCGTTCGTCGAAATTGCACAACGATTATTTGCGACAACTAAATAAGAATAGAAAAATGAGACGACACCTGCCGCAGCAGAATAAACATTTTCGAGAAGCCATTAGCACGTTTTCTTGCGGTGTCGATCTTTACTTAGGTTAATTAAGTTTTTTCCGCTTCGACGAACGGAGTTGCTTGAGGAATATATAGTTCACGGGGAAACCGGTTTACCTTGTCGTTGACACTGGTTTCGAGTAATGAACGGCATCACCGAGGATTTTCAAGTTGGTGTGAACCTAGACTGGTGGCTGTCGAAGGTATTCTATACGGACGGAACTGTCTCGAAGCATTCCGACAAGTAGAACACGCCGGTGTCCGATATGTCTAACGACCCATGTTCACGGGCATCGACCTTTTGCCTGGCGTTTTCTCGAGCGGGAGACTTCGATGCTAGCGACTCCGTGAAGAGCGGTTTCGAAACACTCTCGAAAAGTTTAGAAAGTCCAGACTTGTCGAACGGGGAATTGTAGTTAAAAGTGCTGCTAGTGTAGACAATTTACAGATAAGCGGGAAGACCCGCACGATTTTATTGCGACAATCTTTACGGTTCTTTTTTGTCGATGGCTGTTGGGTCGCTTTTTGCCACGTCGCTTCTTCCACGCACTCGTTTTTTTTTCTAGCTGATAAAAACGAATCTCACGGTCTGCACTATATGTCACGCATTCTCGTGCGCCATTCATTTAGATGATGTTTCTGAAGATCGTGCCGTGCACGACGCTCTGTTACCTGGCCGCGGCAGCGTTGCTGGGCGTGCTGCTCTTCCTGCTCGCCGTGTACATTTACAATCAGTACACCTTGGGTGTTTGCACCAGCAACAGCAGGATGGAAGGGAAGACGGTGATCGTGACTGGATGCACTTCCGGCATCGGCAAGGAGGCTGCCAAAGACATCGCCAAACGAGGCGCCAGGCTGATCATGGCCTGCCGGAACGTCGACGCGGCGAACAAACTGAAAGGTTTGTCGAAAATGAGAATCACATTTAAGCACGTAAACACGAAAACACTTTTGCATTGTTTTTAACATCAATATGTAAAAGAACCTGTTGCCGATGTCAATTAGTTTCGCATGCCAAACGATCTAAAACAGTTCCAGGTAGCAGCAATCACTCTAGGATTGAGTCATTCCGAGTTCATCTAAATGTTGCGATTTCCATTGATAATTAGCTCGATGTTAAATACCTCGTGTTAATTGCATGGTAATCTGATGCGAGGTTATTATAACGGTGTGCGCACGAGAAAATTATTCATAGATTCTCTCCGATATAGTTCAACGGTGACGTTCGCTGAATTCATGACGAGAACGGATATGTTTTTTTGCAGAGCAATTCGCGAAAGAAACGAAGAACGACAATATCGTTGTCCGGAAGCTGGATTTGTCTTCGTTGGCCTCGGTCAGGGAGTTCGCGGAACAAATAAACCGTGAGGAGAGTAGGTTGGATGTGTTGGTACACAATGCGGGGACTGCGGAGGTCCTCAGAAAGAAAGTGACCGAGGACGGCCTGGAAATGACCATGGCGACCAACCATTACGGCCCGTTTCTGCTGACGCATCTGCTGATAGGTGAGATAATTGCTTTTCGACTTGAATAACTGGACAATCCTTATGCATTTATGAGAAAAATAGATGAAATACAATTTTTTTGACAGATTTGCTGAAGAGATCGAAACCCAGCCGCATTGTGGTCGTCGCCTCTTCGCTGTACGTTCTAGCAAGATTGAATCTGGACAACGTGAACCCAACGTCCACCTTGCCCGGATATCTCTACTACGTTTCCAAATACGCAAACATAGTGTTCACGTTAGAATTAGCACGACGTCTTCAAGGCTCCGGTGTCAGTGCGAATTGTCTTCATCCTGGACTAATGAGCACAGGTATCTGGAAGAACGTTCCACCGCCAATGTCCTGGGTGGTGAACTTCTTGCTGAGGACTTTCTGCAAAACCGAAGAGCAGGGATCCCAGACCACTATACACTTAGCGGTTTCGAATGATGTAGAAGGTGTTTCTGGGAAATACTTCTCCGACTGTCAAGTATGTAGAAAATACTGTATACCGTTTGATGATGTCTATTGATATCGGATAATTGGGTTGGATAATCGGTTTATTGATAACTGATGAACTTGTATCGATTTAGGAGACAACTCTGTCCAGTGGAATACAGGACCCAGCCAAAGGCAAGAAGTTCTGGGAGCTCAGCGAGGACCTGGTGAAACTGCAGCCATCAGATCCGAAGATTTGAGGACTCGAGGACTGAGGATTCTGTATTGTCCAAAGTATTCGAGAACGTTTCCAGTTCGTTTATAGTACTCGTTAGATATACATTTTTGTGAGAAGTTAGGTACACTTCTGTACCTATGTGTTAGCTTTGCACAATGGAGATGACAATAATAAATGCGTTTTGTATTAGGATGTGATAGTTAGACTATTCTGCTGAACCTTTCGAAAGAGACTATAATGTCGGCGGGAATGATCTAGGTTTAAGGAATGTCTTGAGAGTGGAATTAAAATTGCTTCGAGTCCAAAGGGTTAAACATCATCGATTTATTGTAAGAATGGACCACTGTCCAGGGAATAAAGGATGAAGAAAATTGAGACGGCGATCTCTATTTTTCCACTATATTTTTACTGCATTCTGGACAGAATACTAGTAGCACTGATCGGGACGAAATCGTTAGCTACTTCTGAGTGTTCAGTGTTTCACGTTGTGCGACCCGTGTTTAGCGTTCTGCGGCCCGGAAGGCAGAGGGAATAGTCTCTCCCAGAGACGCATTCTCTCTTGGAAGAAGTCTGTCTTCATTGAAGGGTGTACATCGAGGTCCAGGTAATTAGTCCGCGATGGTACGAACGTGGTCCATGTTACGTCTCGAAACTTCTCGTCGTTCTTTGGTATCGGTTCGCCAGTTTCGACGAAGTTAGCCCAGATAGAAGTGGAGACCTCCACCATGGGGATTTCGGGTGCGTCGTTGTCGAAGTATGGGAAGAGCTGCTTCAACCAGAACAGGTATTGTAGATCATCCTGATGCGCCACTCCATCTGGAATAGGTGAAAACAGACGTGAAGTACATTTCGATCGATTCGAACTGAACAGTCCTTCGTGTATTTGCTCAACAAATAGGGGTGAGCAAATATTGATAAACCATAGTGTATACAACGCAGTTTTACCGAATGGCGTGGTGTCGTTCCATTGCGAGAAACTGTAGCGCGACTTGTGCGAGAATTTGTAGAAGTACACCGGCTGTTTCGAGTACGTCCCCATCAGCTTAGCCGTTCGGTACATGGGGAAAGTGATTATGCCATCGCCGTATATCTGGATAATGGTAAAAGCTGTTCAATAATGTTCTAAAACTCTCCGACGTGTGTGAACGCCTCTGAGACAGCGACCAGAAAGTAGAAAAAAGTTGAGAATATAATTATAAAATGTAAATACTTACTTGACCAATTTCTATGTTGGTAGCCGAGTTAATCGGCTTATCCTTGAAGTAGAATTTCCTCAATTCCCTGCTGATGTAATGCGATCTAGGCGTGTCGCGTTCGTAATAGAATATTATGGGAGCAAGACGGGACCAATCGTCGTTGACCTCTTGGTACGACGTACCATTGTTCAAATAGTCGCGTTCGTACGCTGAAACGAGCAATCAGGGTTTTCAAAGTAGGGTTGAAATGCTCCGTATTTTGAAAACGTTAAGAGAAGTAAGAGAAGAAGCTTAAAGAGAATGATATTCCATTCGAGTGCAAAGGAAAATTTACCGGTTCTAACTCCTCCGAATTCGTCTTCCGTGACGCCGAGTATGTACGGAACCTGTTTGAATTTCCCCTGCTTGATCAGATCGTATGGTTGAGCAGTCAGGAATCTCTCCACGCCACGAACTTCCGGTTCCACAGCTGGCTGCCAGAGCAGAATCGGATTGCCTTTCCACTCCTTCGCAAAATAGATGTAGAGATGATTAGTTTTAACTAAGAAGGGTGTATGAACATTGTAATTAATTGTAATTTCTCTCTTTTCGAACTCACGAATACTGCTTCCAAGGTGTTGGTGAAGTTCTCGAATGGCTTGGTGTTCAGACACAGCAACATGGAACCGGTGGTGTCAGTGGGACAATCCAACAACTCAGCTTGCTTCTTCGCCAAATGCTTCTGTCCATTGCTCGCGATACCATCGTAAACACCCGGCGCGAGCGCTGAAGCGCTCATGGAAATGGCTCTGTGGAACAGGTTCTGAGACATCGGTGACACCATGTGCAACATGATGCTCAAGCTCCCAGCACTGTCGCCAACGAGAGTGACAGCGTTCGGATTGCCACCGAAACTAGCGATATTCCTTTGGATCCATCGAAGAGCTATCACCTGATCCTTCAGACCATTGTTCCCTGGCGCTAGGTTGTCTCCAGTGCTCAGGAATCCTGAAAAAGATTTGTTTTAATACGATGTTTGACCACGATCCTTGTACTTCATCTTTAAAGTACCCAAGGCTCCTAGACGGTAGTTGATGGTGACCAAGACGATGTTCTTATCCATGATGTACTGGGGTCCCCACCATGAACTCTGCCCGGAGTACGAGTAGAAGCCACCGGGGTGTATGAACACCATAACTGGCCTGGACACATTCTCGCTCTCGCAAGGCAACTGTAATTACAACCCTACTAATTTCAATTGTTCTAAGATTTGATGAACATTTTTTTCGAAATCGAAAACACCTCACACGGAAAAGGTTGTGGTTCGACGCCCTACTGAAAATTTAGGGAAACCATTGGCATTAGGGCATAGAATCACAACTTTTCCCGTGAGCGACGTTTTCAATCCGGTGTATTGATGATGTGACCATTCGTTACGAGCAGCCAATCGCTCGAGGGCACTCTCCACTATACTTACTTTCGTGGTGTACACGTTCAGGCGAAGACAATCTTCGGACGGCTTCTCAGCCCGCGGATAAGGACAGCTGGGTCCCTCTTCGCTGGCATCGAAGGTTTCCTGCCAATCAGCTGCAGGAGTCGGCGGCTGTGCAATAACATGATCATTTGTTAAGACGAAAACAATAAGACGAACTGGTGATAACAACGTTCATTCAAATTGCCCCTAACGTGCGCGCTAACTTGATACTGCGACATGATTCACAGGTGGTCGCATGATCTCCCGACCGTGGCTGTCGTATGTATACCAGTAACGGAAGAACTCGTTAAAACGTTTCTTGAATAACAATCGTATTAATCATTCTTCTTATAGTCTCCACCTACGACTGTTTCGTCGGACAGCCACCGGTCAAGGTGACCAGCATCAAAAAAAAAAAAAAATCTCGCGGTCACCATGAAGAAATAAATTGTCTTGGTGCTTACTTGGAAACGTTGTTGTCCAGTGGGAGGCTCGGCGTATCGAATACCGCGGAAAGAATAAATCTTTCGCCCCAGTCTCGAGTTTATGATCGACCCACGGACTGGTCCAATCGGTGCATTAACCAGCAACTGCTGTTGCTCTTCGGAAGATGATTCTCCGGCAACGATGCCGGCGACGCAGGCGATTATTAACAAAGCGCTCCTCATTTTTATGATTTTTAAAGCTCTGTCTGCTCGATCCAGTTTGAAACTGACTCGGCTGGTGCTCATGCGAGCACTGAACAGTTGCAGGACAGATCCGAGCGATTTATACTTCTGGCAACGAGGAAAGCGAGTGGGGAAACCCAATTACACTTGCGGGGGAACAATGGTGCTTCGTAAACGCTCACGTAAGATCACCCCGTACAAGGAAACACGTACGCCGGAGCTTTTTTCGCGAATCTACCGTCCGCCGGCCGAGGATCTCGCCAATTGTCTCGTACTTTGATCTACGACGACTGAATCGTGCGTTTTGCTTATTAGACATAACAACAGCCGTGCAACGGAAATACTAGAGTTCGAGAGAAACGCGCGAAAATAGCTCCGATTTATCAGAGATTTTTAAAAATATTTATTCAATGCACTCGTGCGTTTAATTGCAACTTGCGATAAGCGCTGCGACGTCGCCACTTAGTCCACTATAAATCATTCGGCGATGTTTTTTCGTAATTACGCGACGACCACAACATAGTGGTTGTTGCGTGATTATTGTGTTGTCGAAATTGGACACTCGAGGGCCATGGTAATCGATATGGAAATTTCCTGGGTAAAATGTAAATCGGTATTCGATAAATCTATGAGTATTGGTGTGTTCTCTATCAAAGTTATTCAGAGGAGAAATTTATTTTTGTTTTATTCTGCATGAAGATCCGCAGTCTAATTTTCTAGCACGTTTCAAAAAGCAGTTGGATCAGGGTACGTATATCTAGCATTAACAGGTTCATTACGTTCGTTATTGCGTAGACTTATTCCAATGAACCGCTTCGTGGAAGACAATCATAATTCTACTTCAGAATCACTTATGTGACTCATCTTCTCAAACCTTGAACTTGTCCTATAGTTCCACTATAAACAAGAAAGATATTTTTGATCGTCCTCCAGTTCTCCAGCATCAGAATACCCTGACTCTAATCAATTCCCAAGTCATGTCTCTCCAAGTCGTTACAACTTGATTAACCAATCCGTTGACAAGGAAAAGAGAGATCTCATTTCATAAACTTCCTTGCCAGGGGCAAACCAAACAACAGATAAGCAGTATAAACATTTTATTTGCAAGTCAGATATCGATACATCGTGTTTGCGATAGGTTTTCGGAATCTCCAAGAAGTGTTACGAGCTCTTGTACACAATGTGTGTATAATTAATTATTCGGGGGTTATGACAACGGGGGCAGAGGGAACAGCTTGTCCCATTCGCGCATTCTTGCCGGGTGCAGGCCAGTTCTCATCGTCGGGTTGAGATTAATCTCTAGGTAGTTGTCTTGCTGCGATGTGAACCTGTCCCATCTAATGTTGCTGTGCGGACCACTCTTGGGAACTGGTTCTCCGGTTTCCACGAATGTCGTCCACATCGAAGTGTAGAGATCCACCATGGGGATCTCGGGGGCATTGCTGTCGAAGAATGGGAAGATCGCCTTCATGAAGAACAGATACTGCAGGTCGTCGTGGTGCACCACCCCTAGAATAAATTTTGTTCACATAATCAACTACTACACATTCACGTATTGTACAAGGTATTGTACCAATTTTAAAAATCATAGGGAATGGAGATATTCTAGCTGGAAAGAAATGCTTAATTGTCGAGTTAAAATAGGACCGAGTGCAAAGTGTTAACAGACGTACCGTACGTGGTAGTGGCGTTCCACCTGACGAAGCTATAGCGCCCCTGATAAGTGAACTCGTAGAAATACACCGGTTTCCTCGAGTTCTCAGCGATCAGTTTTGCCCCTCGATGCATCGAGAAAATGATAACGCTGTCCGCGTAAATCTGCGAATAAATCACGATATTTCACAAGCTCCCGAAGAACAATAAATCGATCGATTACCTCGGCAAGACCCTTCCTGTTGTTCGAATCAATCGGCTTCCCGTGGAAGTAAAACTGGCGCAACTGGTCGCTGTCATACTTCGACCGATTCGTTCCTCGTTCGTACATGAAGCTAATCGGCGCAATGCGATCGAAGTTGTCGTTCATGTCGCGGTAGTAGTTGTTTCCTGCTTTAGTTTGATTCTCGAACGCTGTAAAACGTCGGAAGTTAAATGTTGTATTCGCTGTTAGAACAGATTTGTGCTTACCGACGACTACTCCACCAAACTCGTCCTTGGTCACGCCGAATATGGTCGGCACTTGGTGGAAACGCCCTCGCCTGATCAGATTGACGGGTTGATCCGGTAAGAATCGTTCTACGCCGGGAACGCAGGGCTCTACGACCGGGTACCAGACTAATATCGGGTCTCCGTGCCATTCCTAGAAGAAATGGCGTTTGTTTCAATCGGAAACGGTTTTTAATCAGAGATGGGCTCGACAGTTTCATCAGTTACATCTCTGTTTCTTATGATCAGACTGCGGATCTTTACGCAATTTACAATTCTTGTAGACGAATTTCAAGAAGGTGGAATCAAATGAAATCTTATTTTTTGCAATAAATAAAAATCGTATTAAATTCTTTCTCCGAAAATTTTCAGAAGCCGTAAACGCATAAGGATCCGCAGTCTACTTATGACACACAAACGAACAAAGAACTCAGAAATAGTGTCGGTGAAGTTCGCCAAAGGCTTCGTTCGTAGACATGCGATCATCGCCTGGTTATCATTAGTAGGACAGTCCAAAAGCGTCGCCTGTTTAACAGCGAGCCTCTTCTGTTCAGTCGGATAGGGTTCGGTGGTCAGTAATGATCCACTCATCACGATCGCTCTATGGAAGAGGTCCTTGGACATGGGGGACACCAGGTGGAGCATCACGCTGAGCCCTCCGACACTGTAGCCACTGATAGTTACGCAGTTAGGGTCTCCGCCAAAGGCAGCTATATTTCTTTGGACCCATCTCAAAGCTTCGACTTGGTCCTTCAAGCCTAAGTTACCGGGAGCTGCTGCGTCGCCTGTGCTTATGAATCCTGGAAATATTCATCTTGTTAGTTGATCTATCGATTTACCAGTGTACCTATGAATTACCTAGCGTCGCCAGACGATAATTGACAGTGACCAGTACAATGTCCTTGTCCAGCAAGTACTGCGGCCCAAAGAAGAAGCTCTGGCCAGAGAACGAATAAAATCCTCCCGGATGGAAGAACACCAGTACAGGCCGCTTAACATTCTCACGTCCCGAGGGTAGCTAAAATTCATCAGATTAAAAAGACTCCTGCACACGAGGACAGCCAGATCGTCACCTTGGTAGTGTACACGTTTAATCGCAGACAGTCCTCGGACATAGGCTCCAGGTTACGGATGTTCGGGCATCCAGGACCTTCTTCAGTCGCGTCGAAAACATCGTTCCAGTCGGCAGCCGGAGTAGCAACCTGCGTGACGAGAAAATTGCAGAACCTATTCTCACCGGTGTCTCATAAATATCCGCGTAAAAGGAAATGCAAGGAAACTTCTTCGTTCCCATGGACGAAGGTCGCGCATAATAATTTTTGGCCGAATGCCGGCGGGACGATAAAACCGCGTTTGAGAACTTCAGAGCTCGTCTTCGTAACAAAATCTCTTAAATTCTTTTCACATATCACGCAATAAACCAATCCCTCCAGAGTTTCTCCGAACAAATCAGGTTATCCGGTATCGTTTAATTAATTGCAATTAAGTTCGTTCATTAAACCGAATTTTATTGGGATCCTCGAACGCAATCAAAATGAAAAAGACCAAAGTAGCACCCTCTATGATCTACCCTAAATTTGAACTTTTCTAGATCCATTATTCCGGGCTGATATCGGACACAGTTAAGAAATAAATGGATTAATAATTTACCTGAAAACGTCGCGGTCCCGTAGGTGGCTCGGCGTATCTCACTCCGCGGAAGGAATAAATCTTGCGGCCGAGCCTTGACTCCAGAATAGATCCTCGGATCCTTCCGGTCAGTGCTCGCGTTTCCGGCTGCGAGGAATCGCAAAGTACGCTGCCGATCCCGAATAAACAAAATGCGAGCAGCAGCATCTTGACTCCTCTGGCTGCGGACACCTGTCGTTCCATTTTTGTCTCCGGAGTCTCTCGACCTCGCTCGCCCACTACTCGAGTCACTCGACGCTTTAACAATACCGGCCGAATGTTAACTAATTTATTCCGAGACGTTATCGCGATCCTCCAGTTGTCTCGTCGAGCCTTATCGAGTTATGTAGATACTTTTTTCCCCGTCAACGCAAAACAAGCTTATTTTATCGTCGGCAAGAACGAAACGGTGTGACACGTATCGACGTATCGAGTCGTTGACGATCTGTTGTTTCCTCGTTCGCATAATCGAGACCTTGTCCTTTTCGATCGAATATCGTAGCTTGTTGTTGACGCGTTCTGCTTACCAGGAAAAACCAAACATTTGTCCCCTATCGCGTTGCAAAGTTTCCCGGTAAACTATTTACCTCGTTATTTATGAACGTTCGCTCGTTATATGACAAGATTAGTATTATACTTGCCAGTGGCAAAGATCGCGAGCGTAATCGCGTTTTTTATGGGGGACATTAATCGCGTTGTTGACTGAATGTAATCGAGCAAATGTAATCGAATTATGCAAGCAGCGAAATGTCCCACTTTCTCGGATTGTCTGCAAGCTTATCTAAATAGACGTGGATGAATCATAATTGATGGAAACGATCTTTTCCTATTTATTTGTATTCGATGGACATTTCAACCTATTCTTCTTCTTCTTCTTCCTCTTTCTCCTCCTGTTTCTCCTCCTGTTTCTCCTCTTGTTTCTCCTCCTGCTTCTCCTCTGACTGGTCTTCTTTTCTCCTCTGCTTCCTCTCTTTCTTCGGCTTCAGCTTCCCCATTTTCTCTGCCCGTTTCCTCTCCCTCTTTTGTTTCTTCGCTAGCTCTGGATCGATACATGGATCGTAACTCGCTTCGTAAGCGATCGGATCGATCGGCCGCTGCTTTCGAACTTTTTTCTTTTTCTTACCTTCGTCCGACGGACACTTGCCCATCTTGTAGGGCTTTGTTTTCGGCAAGACTTTCCCATACGGCTGAAGACATCGTTACCATGCATTTAATTCTATCACCAAAAATTATGTCTGTGGTGGACGAGCAAAGGAATGTAGCTCAAAACCATTATTCAACATATTATTTACATTATTAAACGTGTCGAGGTATTGTACGAGGTATTATACCAATTTCGTATCGAATATCGAAGAAGTGTTTAATTTTCGAGTTAAAATAGCACCGTGTGCAATGGGTGAAGTCCAATGATGAGGTTGAACGAAATGTTTTCTGTTCGACCACCACAGATATACTCTCAACAAAAATGATACATCCTACAGGCATCGGGATAATCGGTCTTCCATATTCGTCCTTCTCGCGCGGTGGCTTCTTCTCGACAGGATCCAAAGGTTTGCGGGGCTCCGCCAGCGATGATACTCGCTCCGAAGCCGACGCCGACAACGCTGCCTTTTTGACGGTGAACGGGTCCGTCTTGCAAGCCTTGCTTTTGCGGTCTATTGGCTTGGCTAATTTCTCAACTCCCGGTGGCACTGCAACGAGATAACGTTGCTTATCAAGCCACTAACTGCTTCAATGCAGCGTGTCCACCTACGTGTCCGTATGCTCGACAACACACAAAGTATTACAGGGAATCGCGTGAAGAACACTGTCGATTTATCTTTAAAATTGTTTTTAAAATTATACGTCTATGTGCTTGCTCCACACCTGTTCCCTCCAAAGCAGATTTCTTCGTAATAAACGCGTCTTCCTTGCAAGGGTACGGCGAGTACCTCCACGCATTTTGCTCCAGCTTCCTCTTCTTAATTTTCTCCTCTCTCTTCTTTTCCTCGGCTTCGTCCTCAGCCCCGCCTTCACCGCCATCTTTTTCCTCTGTCTCATCGTGCTTTCTTTTCGTACCCGTTTTCTTCTGCTGCTCAGCCAAAGCTTCTTTACCTCTCTGCTCCCTCTTCTCGACGATCTCCTTCTTCATACCCTTAGCTGTCTCGTCCTTTCTGAATTTTATCGTCGTGTACTTCGGCAGAGCCATGTACTTCATCCACGGCGTGATCTGTAGACGAAAGAAATCCCATTGCAAACAACGTATGGAAACGATAAAGCGCATCGCAGTTGAGCAACGTGTAACCTGATTACACATTTAGGTTGTCTATACGTGGTGAGACTGGCGTTGACGCATGACTCATAGTGTGAGAGACGGTCGGACAATTTTAGCAAAACACGCAGATGATTAATGAATCAAGGTTCACTGCATTATTGTCGTACAATGTTTCAGTTGTCGTTTCCATTAGCCGTGAAAGGACCTTTGTCCTTCAAGTAGCCCTTAGGAGATGTGTTCTGATTCTGTATTTGCGTGGGCAGCCATTAAGTAAGGAAAACAACAAAACGCTGAAACTGACCTTGTACACCAGTGCCCGCCTGTTAACACCCAAGGGCGTGAATATGATAGCGATCTCCTCAGGAGTCAGCACACTAGGATTCTTGAGAAGATTCTTGCACTCTGCCAGCTCGTTCAGCCTATCCTCGTCAATTTGTTTCGACTTACATTTCGCATTCCGATCATCAGCCTCCTCAAATTTACGTTTCTCTGGAATGCATTCGCGAGGCTTGCTCAACTTGAGGATTCTCTCCGACGCATCATACGTCAACGCTCCCGGAGAAATTTTGTAAAAAACGCGACCATAGTCGCACAGCTTGACACGAGGAAGAGCAAGAAGCATCAGACGTTTCGAGGCAACGACATTCAACGCAGATCTGGGAACGCTCCAGTCCAGACGACAGTGGATGCTAGGGTCAGGAGCTAGCTTTGGCATTGCGATGATCTTAAGCCTCTTCTTCAGCTTGGACAAGGGCTTCGACGGTCGTTCCTGAAGAGCATCGAGTTTTTAGAACCTGAGTTGACTACCATTTTTATCGAGTGCTCACTATTGGTTCAGGTTCCGGGTACTTCTTCGGCAAAGCGTTCACCTTGGCCCAGGCGTTGAATCGCGCCCAGTCTTGCGGTGTCTTCAGCCATCCCTTCAGCTTCAGCGTGTACTTCCCTTGCCTTACAAATTCAGAAAATGATAAAAATTCAGAAAAATGATTTTCCACATTCACAGTTACCTTATCTTGCCCTTGGCCTTCTGTCCTCGTCTCCTGGGAGGTGATCTCCTTCGTTTAGCCGGTGGTTCCTTCGCAGGAGGAGACTTTGACCTACCACCACCCCTTGTAGGAGATGCATCCTTCGCTGGGGGTGTAGGTCTCTTCGCTCTCGCAGGCATATTTCAAAATTTCACAAGCAAATTTCTGACTCAGCGATAATAAACTCTCAATCAGTGATCAGAGTATCCTGATCCTTGATGTTCGATGTCTTTCGATTTGTTTGACAGATGTGTAAGTTGGATGGTTTCAATGGCAGCAGAAATTCCGTGGGGAGCTGTCCATGACGGCATTTTGCGATTGAGATGTAAAGAATGGTTCATTTTAAACGATATCGTTCCATTTTTATCGTTTTCAGCAACGTCCTCTTCGCAGAGGTTACTTTTTAACAGACATCGAGAGGCGACATGATCGAAGAACAACTAACATTCGCTTGTTTCTTTTTTATCCATTTTTTCTTAATATTTTAAAATACTCGATTCTTTAAAATACTCGAATCAAGTCCGAAGAGAATTGTCCGACGTGAACACTAATTATTAAGAAGTGAAACAGACTGAAATTTTGTAATTTGTGCTTTTATATTTCCATCGCTTCAGTTACATTTTGTATCATTTTGTATCATCTCGCGCGGCGAGGAACAGTTTTCATGTTGCACTTGTTCATGTTCTGCAGGTAGTCGTCGAACTCTTCGCCAGGTTCTGCTCGAGCGGAATAATTTTTCGGCTTGGCGAGGTCCTGCAAGCGTTTCGAAGTGCGTTTGTTCCTGGCTGCGACGATCCTGGCGTAGGTGTCTATGAGGAACTTCTTCTTCTTGGTCTCTTGCGCGTCCTTCGACTGCTCGTCGCTGTTTATCAGTCTGTGGGTTCCGTATCTCACTGAGGAAGCAAACAATCAGTCTTGATGCTCGCACGAACAATATTTTAAAGTCAATACCTGCGGCTACCGGGGCGGTTTTAAACGGTAAACGTGAATCTACCGGCTCGTGTGCTTCCGTCCTTCGTTTCGGATTCGCTAGTCTGTTCAGACTGTCGGTGATCTGATAGGACAGAGCTCCTGCTTTTATCTGAAAGGTCATTCGATAGGGCGTCAAGAAAAATCGTACCGTGCAAAATTTCAACCCTGTGTCTCGATCGGGAGGGTAGTTCTGGGGTAAAATCGAAAAATCTGTTTTTCACCTATTTTTCCTAGTTAATGATGGTTTCAAAAAATCTGAAACGAATTTTTCTCAGAATTTCTACACATCATTCGCTGGAGAAAATAGGCGAAAAACTGATTTTCCGATTTTACCTCATCATCTAATTCACCATCTTATCTATGCCCTTTTAGGATAGTTTGCTACGCATATGCGAGTTTCTAAGACATCTCAAAAAGCAAGATTCTTTACGGAACCTACGTGGTACGGATTCTGGTTGACGTTCCTGTCGACCCTCTTCTTCGGCTTCGCTAGTTTCTCATACCTCGACGATTTATCATGAACGACATCCGTGTTCATATCGTTAAGGAGTGGTTTAATGGATCTGGATGAGTTGAACGAAAGCGGAAATGGATGGTATTAATTTTTGTAAATAGTACAGACTTAGGCTTGGCGGGATTATTTGTGGAATTGGGGGAGTATGGATTGGTGCGGATAATTTAGGTGATCTTGGTGGATGGTAAATGTTGTTGAGTGACAACGGAGCGATGGAGGAGCGTCGTGAAGCGAGACGCTTGCTGACTTCAATTCTTTCTCGAGAGTCGAATACTTAGGAACGATGATTCGACCGAAGGGACAACACTGAGAAATTCCAAGTTCTAAAGAACACACTGCATCGAAAGAGAATGTGAGTAGTACACGTTAAGCATGTACGGATCCGTAAAGAATTTGGCGAATCCTAAAAACGATGCGAAAAATCTCAGCATCGCCATGTACAGATTAGAGTAAATATTCTGTTCCGCGTTCTCTGGACGTTTCTCGCTTATCAGATTAATTGTTTCATGCTGCAGACGTGGAGCTACAGTTTTTCGAAGACATCGCGCGGCGCCGAGGAGAAAAAATTGTTGGTGTTCTCCTAGGAAAGCGGATACCATGGATTCCGCGAAAAGCGTGGACGATCCGACGCTAAAAATGGATAGCAAAAGACAGAAAAAGGTAATTTGTAGTTATTTTGTAGTAATAATCCTCGTGGTAATAGAAGATGTTCCAGGATCGTCGTAGAAAGGCGCACAGAGTGCAGAAGAAGCTGAGACGCATCGACGTACTCGCGCAACCCAAATCGCAAAATCGTTCGGACCCACGAAAGCATTCTCCCAGTGTAATTCAACCTCTAACACCTCCAAAAAGTGAAAATATTAAATTGACAAATTTTTCTTAAGGTACCGCACACCGCGCAAAAAATTCGCTACTCACAATTGTCCACGATAAATGAGAAACAGTCTCGTAAATCGTTAAAAGGTAAAAAAAAGTCAAAGAAGCTTTCGAAGATCATGCTGTCGAAAAAGTTACAGCGACGATTAATTTCTATAGGTTCGAGCATTGTATATTCTTCTCGTCAATGTTAATATTCTTAATAATATCTTAAACCTCCGTTCTGTTCTTCTTTAACAGTAGCGAAAAAGATCAAGGAACTCACGAACTCTGGGAAAATGTAGTAAGGATTGTCCAATGAAGTTATACCTGTATCCCCAAAAAACTGTAAATTAAAAAAAAACAGTGAAACGCACACATGTGTACGAAGATATAAATTTATTTTAATTCGAAATGTACAAAAATGTCAGTGGACGGCATAAGGTACGCGTAAAACTATTACATACGTTTAAAATCTTACAATAATGGTAAAACCTCGATACATGGACGGATCGGTTTCGATTCTGGAATGTTCGAATCGATAACAATGATATCTCTGCTGCGTTCGCCTATACTCCTAGTCGTGTTAAAATAATATTCAACGCATTCAGTCATCTAACAAGGTATTTGTATACATAAAATAGAAAATCTATAATCGTCTTGTGAAGCTATAAATTAGAAACGCGGCGACATACAAGTATATCTCTTTATGTAACATTCTACGAGCTTCTCGACATTCTATCCGTTTGCTTCATTCGATTCTATTGTACATGTAGAATGGAGACTCGTTCTATCGAGAGGTTAATGAGATTCTATCTACTGAACACGTAGGTGAGTAGAACCATAGCTATCGTGGCCAATATCGATTGCTCTATAGCGGACGCACCGGCGTTGCAGTCGACGATTCTTCGTGCGCGCATGAAATCGCCACCCAGATACGCGCTGAACTCTCTTTTCTCGCGTGGCACCACCGTCAGCTGTTGCGTGGCGTCCTGGAAGATCAGATCGCTGTAAGGAGGTTCGCTGAAGAACATACTGAAGCTGAACTCGTCTTGCTCTTTCCTCCCGTAGAACTGCTGAGCATAAATGAACAGGTTTATGTAAGCGTTTATCTGCGTCTCGTTATATCCGTAATATCCTCCGCGGGTGACGATCGCGTTCGACGCGACTTTTCCAAGGTTGCAGTGCACATAATCGGTGGTCGGTCGTCGAGTGCCGTCGGGACAGAGAAGCTCGAAATCCTTCAGGAATGTGTTGCGAGCCCACGTCTCTTTCCGTTTGCCGTCGGTATTCTCGGCGACCGTCGTGTGTTTCACGAAGGCCACGTCTCCGCCGCCTTCTACTAGACATCTGAAGGCACCAGTGTACCCAAAATAATCTTCAGACGCGTCCCTGCGACAATAGCGGAAGCTCGCTCCGTGACACAGATCGCACATGTTGTCGTAAGGCACTCCTGCAACAAGCGCATGCGAGATCAGGCGCGCAATCTTTTAAAAAGGACAGTGGACTAAAAGGATTTACACGGCTACGTTCTTTGAGACATTTCTGACTAGCTCAGGAAGGATCGAGGTAGACGAATAGTTCAGATACAGTCTAAGGCTCGTTACCTGTGTTGTACTCGGTACTGAGCGCACCAGGTACGCAAGATTTGCTGAAGTATTCGGCAGCAGCGCGTACCGAGTCGCATCCGTAACCCCGGATCCAAGTATTCGAGATAAGATACGCGAGAGGGTAAACCCAGCCGGCTGCCGTGTTGATCCCGGTGTGGCAAGTGTATTTGTTCTTCAAGTAGGTCAAATCCGTGTTATCGTCCTCCTCCTTCGCCACCGCGACCACGTAGTACTCCGGTGTAGGTAGGTTATACATTTCGGAGATGAACGGGATCAGTTCGAAGCGAAGTCCAGCGGTGTACACGTCGCTGGTGTCTAACACCGTCACGTCCGCATTCCTAGAATGTATTAAATGAAACGTCGACTCGGAGAAAGTGGTCGTTGCGCCTATAGTACTCACCCGCTTTGAATAGCCTGCATGCAATGGATTTGACTGTGACCCTTGTAGCAATTCAACTCGGGCTTCAGCAGCTGCGCCTTCAACGCGATCTGTAACGAAACAAGTAATTAGCGATGTTAGAGTACAGATCGCGATGGCAGAAGCACGTTTCTTTTCCTGAAATCGCGTTTACCTTCATTTTCACACACTTTTCCATTTCCGGATCGGATGTAACGCACAAAGTCATTCTATTCACCGGGCAGCGACGAACTTCCAGTATGGGGTCCAACGATCTGCCCAAATACCCACCGTAGGTTTGGTCTTTCTCCGGCAATTGAACGAAGTCTCGTGCCGAATCCTTGAATTGTAGAATTCAATTTCATTGGAGTTTAACAGCATCCCCTTAACCTAGTGTTAAATTGCAAACGCGATAATTACCGAAAACATTAAGTTGTGATGCATTCCGTATCTCGGCGCCGACTCGAACATGTTGAACGTTTCTATTGGTTGTATATTCGTCGACTCGGGCCTGTCCCAGCCGTTACCGTTGTAGCCCTTATCGTAGTCGTTGCGATTATCGAAGTTGTCGGTGCTGTACTCGTTGGGGTTGCCGTATACGCTTCTGTTATGATTATTTTCGTCGAATCTGTTATTGTAGCCGGGCCTGTTTTCAAAACGGCTGTCGTAAAAATCGGTCGAATTCGTGTAGTTGCCTTTGTGCAATATCCGAACCGCTTTTTCCAGGAACCGTTGATATAGCCGACGAGTCTCGATTTTTGTGGCGGATGAAATAACTATCGCGCGCGATGGTACCGTCCCCCAGTTACAGAGCTTGTATTCGTCGATGTTCCTCCGAGTGCCATCCGTACAAAGCAGTTCAAACTGATCCCTTTTCACCAGATCCTTATAGTCAGAAATCATTTCGTCTACAGTCGAATGCACTAAGAAAGCAATCTCTCCTGTTTCTATCAAACACTTGAACGCTCCATCGTATCCTGCGTAAGGATCTGCACTTGTACATCTGTCTCCAGGTATCTTGCCAATGCACAGCTTGCATAGTTGATCGGAATTATCACCTGGAATTTTATTTAATGATTGCAAGTGTGTGAAAAGAATAATTTTTAATTGAATATCCACGAACTTACCCAAAGGATTATATTTATCTATCAACGAGTTCACTGCGCAACTAGGACCAAAGTATGTGATAGCTGATTTCACATGATTATTGCAGTCAATAATTTCCAGTCCGCCATGTTTCATAAGCTAATAAAAGAACCATTATTGTTAGAATTATTGAGATACTATAATTGGTATGTGTAGGAAACAATTATACTTACTATGTGAATAGGGATGACCCAACCGGCAAGCATTCCAAGACCCGCGAAGCAGGCTTTCTTGCCCCTCAGATGGTTTAAACTCTGTACATCCGGTAAAGAACCTTTTTTAATTACTGCTACTGCATATTGATAGTTTAGTCCGGATCCGTATATTTCCTGCATTATAGGTATTAAACTGTGGTATCTTCCAGCTATAAAAATCTCTCCAGCGTCCAGAGTAGTTATCTGAGCATTCTCGTGGTCTAGCATAGCCACACACTCTTCTTTGCTCCCTGCTTGTTTACAGTGCAGCGAAATGTAGTTACGATCGAAGTATGAAATATCTCTGTCGATTGCTCTCGAAAATGCATTGCACTTGTCTTGCTCGGCTTCTGATATTGTGCACCATGTAACAGTGTTGTTGAGATTCTGACCTGTGGATAAATGTTGTAGACAAAATGTAATGGAGTATTTCTGGTAAAGTATTTGTTTAGAAACAGTTGATTAGATTATATACCGTGCACGAGCAGCCAAAATAAACTAAAAACGGTTAAGAATGTTCGATCACCGACTCTGGACAGCATTTTTAACACTTTATTAACGCAAACATTAATTAAAACGAGAGGCAACACCCAGTGCTATGACGCTACCACGGACGTGTTATGGGAGTAGACCAATCACCATGTGAAGTTTCGTGTCACCACAGCTCACGCCCGGAGTTTCGGTAGTCCCGTTGCAGTGCTGCTCCCTATATAATTTTTAGCAAGGATCAGAACCTACATTATCTTTAGCCTGGACCAGAACCTACAGTCTTTTTGTTGTTCTTCTTCTTCTTTATTGAAAATATACGTACATATATTTAATTAGGCATATATCCATTCTTCGTACCTAAACTCTCTACCTATACATACATACATTCACACATTCTTAGCTCACATAAATACTTATTTGCGGCATTGGCATGTGGCGCCACCTCTGTCAGCTAGTCGAACTAAAAATTTTCGAACAGTTTGAGCGTTTTTCCGTTACGTCCTTTGACGCTGTAAATACGACGTTTACACAAACAGATGATTCTTGCCGAATTTTACATTGTTTCTTATGTCGATTCATTCATAACCAAAGGTTCCTACACCAAAACATTTGAAATAAAGTAGATCCTGTTATGCAGGGTTATAATCGTTAAACGTTAATATTTTCATTGTCGAGTATTCTGCACTGAATGAATTACGTTTGATAAACTATCGATGTGCTATGACCTGTCATAAATCCGAAAATCTCCAAAATGATTTCGAAAACTGTGTGCATCACTCAAGAAGGACCAGCGAACGCACTAGCGCTGAACAAGGACAACAGTCAAGTTGTTATAGCAGGACGAAATGGTAATTGTTTTATTATACTGCGAAACATCAATACCTCTTTGATTTCACATTGTTCTATAAAGTTTACATTGTTCTATACATTGTCATTCTTCTGTTACAGTTTTTAAGATATTCACATTATTGGAGGACAAGTTTGAGGAGGCCTGCAATCTACGCGTTGGTAAAAATCTGAACTTGAACTTCTCCTGCAATGATGTTGCATGGAATTTGATCGATGGTAAGTTAAAAACACCAGCCAGTCTATCGAATGATTGTACAACCAGAAGATATGGATAATATTCGCATTATCCAGATCATATACTGGCAACTGCAGCCACGAATGGCGCAGTGGTTGTGTGGAACTTAAACAAGTCCTCACGGTCCAAGCAAGAGCATGTCTTTATCGATCACAAAAGAACCGTAAACAAAGTAAGCTTTCACATGACCGACCCAATGTGGCTAATATCTGGTTCACAAGATGGCACCATGAAGTGGTTTGATCTCAGAATAAAAGAGGCTACTAGAACATTTTACAGGTAACTAGATTTCCAATTAATAATTCTACTGTCAATTTTGCGAAACAATAAAGAATATCAAAAATTTTAGTAACACAGAATCCGTGCGTGATGTACAGTTCTGTCCTCACTCGCCGCATACTTTTGCCGCCGTTTCTGAAAATGGTCACGTGCAACAGTGGGATTTGCGCAAACCTGACCGTTATTTCCAACATTTCACTGCACATAGCGGCCCAATATTCGCGTGCGATTGGCACCCTGAAACTACTTGGCTTGCGACCGCTTCCAGAGACAAAACAATCAAGGTGCTTCTTCATTTTTCGTATCACTATTGAAATCAGAGTTTATCTATTTTTCTATCCCATTTTTCTTTTGAAACTCCGTACTTTAGGTGTGGGATCTATCAGGTAAACCCAGTTGTGATTACGTGATACACACGATAGCATCCGTGGGTCGCATAAAATGGCGACCTCAAAGGAAGTACCACATATCCAGTTGCGCTCTTGTCGTTGACTGTAGCATAAACGTGTGGGACATACGAAGGCCGTATATTCCCTTCGCAAGCTTTAACGAGCACAAAGATGTTCCTACTGGCGTGGCTTGGCGAGGCAATCCGCAATCGTTCCTGTCCACGAGCAGGGTAAATCATTGGTGGTGCTGGATCGTTCCATAGAGGAGTTACTATACCCGTAACGCCTTATTCATGGGACGATCTAATAACTTTGAAAGATTATCTGCATGTAATTAACAGATTATTATTAATGCAGGACTGCACCCTGTATCACCACGTATTCAAAGACGCAACTAGACCAGCAAGTAAAGCGAATCCACAAGGTATTGCATTGAATCCGAAAGGAGATATTGCGTATGCTTGTAAAGTAAATGTTCATGTACAAACCACAATGAAACAGTTGACTAATATAATGAGGTTAATAGATCCGCCGTATAATAAACCAGTCCGATTTCGTCCAAGTTTGTCAAAGAGGGGTTGAAATGTTAGTTGACGTTCTCTTGTAGGAAGACGGCTGCAACGAACGATACATTTTGTATGGCGTCCAGCGTGATGCACAGATTTTCCTTAAGTATGCCAAGGGAGCCGAAATGGTTCAAGGCTTGCGCGGAGGGTTACTTGCTATCCGGAAGATTGAACGATATTTGCGATCATAACGCGGCGGTGGCTAGAAACGCCGGTAGAAACGATGTAAGTAATCATTGGCATCGTTGCATTGTGCGTCCCCGCTGACACTAGCTTTCGATCAGATCAGCACAGTGTGGAGTATCATAAAAACGTTGTACGCAAATCCTATGGGATCTATACTGAAAACGCCTCCGACCGCTTCCAAGGAGGATATTGTGAACACGCTGAACTTGGCGCAAATTACTATTGGACCTAGCATAGATCAACTGAATGCAGGTAAAGCAAAGAGATCGCGAGCTCCCCCTGTATTTTTAAGTTAAGTCCCTGAATGGCGTAATCAATGCTTCTCTTGAAGGTCACGAAAATGATGTGAAGTCGTTGCAAGGGGAAGTAACGGGGGCGACTAGCGGAGGCGATGACGAGACTGAGACTGACGAGACTCCCGAAAATCAGCACTCCATAGGCTCCTTCTTGCCCAGGTTAGCACTCAAAGTACCCATCTAACGCTAACCAAACATACTCACGTTAATATCGTGCAGCTACAAAAAGACGTTCATCGACAACAAGGAATCATCGAAGGGAGATTTTATGTTCGGCGAAAGCGAGTTCGAACCAGTGACGATGGAATACACTTCCAGCTACATACACAACATAATGACCAACGATAACGATTGGACATTGTCGAAAGAAGCGTTTCCTCTAAGACACGAGATCAAAGACAGGTCTCCGCCTCCAGAACAGTTTCCTAATCATCCGCCGGATATTAATGAGGATTGCGCGTCCTTGATGATCGAGGATCAACCTAGCCAGTTGATCGTTTCGAATATACCCAAACCACAGTTCTGGGATCCAACGAATTTAATCGAGGAAGCATTGAAGCATCATGCCGCGCTTAGGGACATACAGACCTCCGCGTCGATTTTAATTGCGTTAGGGGAGAAACGAAAGAATTTGAACATCGAGACGGCTGTACAGGAACACTGGATACTCGACTACTTGGACATGCTGGCCAGGTTTAAACTTTGGAACGTGGCTACCCAGGTTCGTTGGACTTTTCAGAGTCCGGAGAATTTTTTTATATTTTCTGAAACTCTATGGATGAGGATTGTTTAATCATTCTTTTTACAGATAATCCAATCTGTTTGGATACCATCGGTGTCCCAACTGAACCAGCAATCGACAGTGATACACGCTTGTTGCGTGGCCTGCACGAAACCGTTGCAGAGAGCTGCGTGGTTATGCGATCGGTGCCATTCGTCGCATCATGCGCTGTGTTCTGTCTGCCATCAAGTGAGAAATCTTACTTTTTGCGAAATTATCTCAGTTGAAACTAGGCCGTTGATTTAACCTGCATTTTGAGTTCAAGATTTTTAAAGATATTTCTTTTAAAGAACATGGGTTTTGGTTTTTTTCGCAGGTCGTACGAGGGATGTACGCATGGTGTCAAGGATGTACCCACGGCGGCCATGTTCTGCACATGAGCGAGTGGTTCCGTTGCAATCGACAGTGTCCAACCGGCTGCGGACACATGTGTGAATATACCTAATCGCTGACGATGATTCCCTATTGGTGTAAGTCTTCTATGCACATGTACATACTACCAGACAGTACTTACGTCACTAGAACCATTTTAGGCATCTAGAGAAACAAACATTGTGAACAGACGCGAGACTAAGGAAATTAAATTATTTATTGATTCTGCTTTTATAAATTGTATAACAACGTTTGAAACCTCCGCTCTCCGCTCTCCGTTCTCCTGCTACCGTGTTCTTGCACGATAACGATAAATCATCGGCGCTCGCTGATAGTACGAAATGAAACGTATAAAAATACACTGCTGTCTAATCCTATTGACGCATTGTCTCTCACTGTAGAAAACACGACCGCAATAATAAATCACGGTCCATCGCTTCGTTTCACAAGACTTGTGCAAACGCGAGTCGATCGCGCAATTCGCGAGATTAGTATTCCTATCTAACTATTCTTCTGGTTGACTTTGACTATCACACTCTTCACTTCAGTGTACGCTTCGAGACCGTACGATCCCATTTCCCTCCCGTGACCTGACATCTTGAATCCACCGAATGGAACTTGAGGTGCCAGAGCGTTGTATGTGTTCACCCTGAAAACAATTAACATATTTAGTGAACAAATTAGAATTGATTATGTGGAATCATTTCTTCAGATTAGAATCCCAATACCCAGTCCCACCATTGCACACTTCTACTCAAAATATGCACTTACCAAACCGTGCCAGCTCGCAGACCCTGGACGATGTAGTTCGCCTTGTCGATGTCCTTCGTGAAAACTGCAGCCGCTAGACCATAGTCTGTGTTGTTTGCTCTGTTGATCACCTCGTTCAAGCTGCTGAACTTCAGGATTTGCTGAACTGGTCCGAAAATCTCTTCCTTGGCAATGGTCATGTCATCTGTGACATTAGCGAACACTGTTGGTGCGACATAGTATCCCTTATCACCTACACGATTTCCGCCTGATACTAGTTCCGCGCCTTGGTCTTTGCCTGAGTTGATTATTGAAATGATTTTCTCCATTTGTTCCTTGTCGATCTGTCGATGGAAATACAAGGGTCAACAGTGAGAACTATATGACACTGAGCCATAAAAGCCTAAAATTTCTACAAAAATTACTATCGATCAAGGACATCCAACATCATATAAAAATCCCACATTCTTCCGTCAATACCTGTGGTCCCTGCTCCACGTTCATGTCGAAAGGATCTCCAACTACCCTAGACTTAGCCCTCGCAGCACTTTTCTCTACAAACTCGTCGTAAATGCTGTCCTCGACGAAGGTCCTGGACCCAGCGCAGCAGCATTGGCCCTAAAACAAAGAATCGTGCAGATGATGAAAACAGAAATGAGCAGTGAAAGCATAAAGAGCGTTTCATTGAAATCGTTTGGTACCATGTTGAAGAACAGGCCGAAGTGCGCCGTCTCGACGGCCTGATCGAGATCAGAGTCCTTCAAGATGATGTTAGGCGACTTTCCACCGAGTTCTAATGTAGTCCTCTTCAGTTTGCTCATCGCTGCTCCCTTTTTGATCAATTGTCCCACCTCTGTCGAACCGGTGAACGCAATTTTGTCGACTTTGTCGTGATCAACCAACGCGGCTCCTGCATTACCGAAACCAGGAACTACGTTGACGACTCCGTTGGGGAATCCTGCTTCCTTGGTCAACTGGGCGACGTATAAAGCCGTCAACGGCGTTTGCTCCGCTGGCTTCAGGACGACGACGTTTCCTGCATAAAGAAATTCAGAAAATTACGTCAAACAATTACCGTGCGGTGAACGTTGGCGATAAGATAGCACCGTACAGATTAATGTGCATGGCTAAGTAATGGTCACTTTGAGTAACCGCGCAAAATTACAGAAACACTGTATTGGTAAATTACTGCGTATTGTAAATGAAGATTGTATATCTAGTATTTAAACAGCGCCAGCGTTGGTGCAGCGGCTGTGGTATACATATCTAGTATTTGTAATTAGGTACTCTGCATACGTGCCTGTGGCTAGAGCAGGTCCAAGCTTCCAAGACATCATCAGAAGTGGGAAGTTCCATGGTATGATCTGTCCGCAGACGCCAACTGGTTCGTGGCGAGTGTAAGCAAAGTATTGTCCATCCATGGGTATCACTTCACCATGGTTCTTGTCGGCCCATCCTGCATAGTATCTGAGAGCACCCACACTGGCGGGTACGTCGAAGCCGTACGCTGTCGTGTAAGGTTTGCCATTGTCGAGCGTCTCCAACGCCTAAAATGTATTCAAAACCGATAACAGAAGCATTCATATTGGACGTGCGTAAATGGAAATGACTTAAGCGCATGTAATAGCTGTCGCAGCTACACGTACAGCTTTAAGGTCGTCGCACACTAGAACGCCCCGACGCCTGACCGCCTCCGCTGATTTGGGTTTCTTCAATGTAGTTCATAGTTCTATGTTTTATATCACGCATGGGCAAATTTTTGCTCGATCAGAGGCATTTTCATGGGATACCCCCACTTCTCCCAAACGCGCGTCTCGCTCCCCGTGGCGGCCGTAGCGCCGTATCTCTTGAAAATGCCTCCGATCGAGCAAAAATTTGCCCATGCGTGATGTAAAACATACAACTATGAACTATATAGAAGAAAGTCAAAACAGCGGAGGAGATGGGTGGCTGTAATTTCGTACAATTTTACAAAACTGCGAAAGAGAACTAAATTCTGTTTCTATGTCCTGCACCTGAAGCGAACAATTTTGATTTCAAGATTCGCAGTCTGGTCATGAATCGGCGAAAGAAGTTTCGCTTTTTACCGCGAGGTATGCGCGATCTCTCTCCAGCAAATCGGCCAGTCGATTCAGGAGCACGCCTCGCTTCGAGGCATCCATAGTCCTCCATGGCGAGCCGAATCTGAAAGCCTTGTTCGCAGCGTTCACAGCAACGTCAATGTCCTCAGGACCGGCTTCTTGAACGTCCGCGATCACTTCCCCAGTCGCAGGATTTACTGTAGGGAAAGTCTTGCCGGTCTTCGATCGGTGCCACTCGTTGTCAATGAAAATCTGCAACAGATGTCCGCGACGAAACATGAAATTCAATTTCTTTCTCTGTTTGTTTCCTCACGCGATGATTCGCGGATTATTAGGGACACGAATATACTAGATAAGATTGTACAGCTAGAAAATTATATTGTGAAACTGATATATTTACATTGGGAGTTCAGATAAATGTTCACGAGGTTGCGCCGATAGCCTCTGATTCTTGCTGTAAGTGGAGATAAGATAGAAATCCTCGCGAATCCTTATCGGAATCACCACGTTCCACGTACACATATCAAAGATGTGATTGCCGATTACTTTGCCCAATATTCCGGAGTAGCTCCGATACTATTAGAACATTGGCGAGCTGCCAGCTGCTGGAAATGACAATGGCAACACGATAAACAAGATAGAAAAAGATAACTACGCATTTTGAAGTTTTTCAGAGCAACAATGGTACTTGTTGATGTCACCTAGCGCGTGCATTACCACGTGTAAACACACTCGAAACTGTATGTGTACGTGGAAGCTAAATAATGAGATAGACATAGCTCACATCGTTGAGCAACGATTTATGATCTCCAACTGAATATGTAACATGCATACAGCGATAGAAAAAGTTCTTTATGGTCGTTTCTTGAGAAGGTCGCGGAATAAATACTTAATCCGAGATTGGCTGTAGGAATAACGTGAGTTGCATGTACTCACCCCAGTGTACAAGATCGACGGGTTCTTCTCAGGCGCTGGCACGTTCACCGTGGAAAAATACCGCGATAAACGCGCTTTGCTCAACGTTCGTAGCATGATGCCGGTTGGTATTACACTGCGATTCTGCGAGGATGACTATACCACGTCTGACAAGGACGTCGGCCGCTTCGGTACTGCTACTGTCGACTCTGGGAACACCGATATACGGCTGGCACTGTGGTAGAAGCAGATGCGCGACAGTTTTCTCCTAACAGCGACTGTCTAACTTGTCGTTTTGCGCACAGTGCCGTATAAACTTCTTTTCGCGACACTGTCCGATTAGTGAGATAATTTTTGCAGAATTTTCATTAACTTCCTAAGGGCCTCTAAAGCTTCTGGCTTTGGTCGAAAATCTTCTGCTTCTCTGAACGCAGTATACAAAAATGTTGTTTTTATTAGTTTCTTATATAAATTGCAAGAGAACTGATGTAGACGAGAATAGATCGGCGGAAGGGTTTTGTTATTTATTTTGGAAAGTAAGAAAGTAGGAGGAACGGAGTTGTCTCGGGTGGAAGAGCGAGATTTTGTTTCACTTTGACAGCGTTTTGTTTAAACGCAAAATGTCGCATTCGGTCGTGCCGGTAATGGCTGCCTTGATGAAGGTTAGGTTGGCCCAAGTTGGCCTAAACGTTAGGGTATAGGAGGAGTTCGCACGTCACTGTCGCGATCCCCACCACAGTCCACAGGATTTCGAATTTTGGTGGTACCAACTTCGGGACTTTCCACTGCGAGTTAAATTGATAGATAATTCTGGATATTATTAAAATTGTTCTCGGGGCAGAATTAAGTCTGTATCTGGCTGCCATCTCTTGCAAGCACTGTCGAAAATTTTTATTTTACCGTTACTCACCTGGAGCATTTTGATCAAGTATCAGGTTGCATGTGGGGTAAGGTTAACGCAATCAGAACGCCGCGTCGCTGCGATAGGTATCGGGTTTTCGTATCAAATCGTTCGTTTATTAAACTCTATTCACTTTACATTAACAGAAGATTGCGTTGTACTATATGCTAAACGTAGACAACAAACGTTGAATCGTACAATCGAAACACGATCGATTTTTCTTTTTTTCTTTTTTTTACTGGTAATCGCTCGAGGAAACGCGCGTTCCATTTTGTACTGCGTTCGAATGCGTGTCTCATGAATTACCGAATGAATGTTTTTCGCTCATGATTCTTGAATAGGAAGAGTAATCGTCCTTTTCACACCGCGGGGAATTTCATTCCCGAACGGAGCCGAAGATACAATATACACAGAAAGAAAGAGAGAAAGAAAGAAAAAGGGAGAGAGAGAGAGAGAGAGAGAGAGAGAGAGAGAGAGAGAGAGAGAGAATAGAGCGACAGCATGTGGGTCTTTGAAATGGATAATCGTGTGTGTGGGTGTGTCCGTGAGTCGTGAGAAACCGAAAGCCTCCATTCGGAGTAAGAAGCCGATGAAACGAGCGAATCAACTTTTATTGACAAAATTGAATATAATTGACCTGTTAGCATCCAACTCTTTCTTAGCCGCGACATCGTATAATCGTGATACTGTTTCACGTTCGTTTAATAATCGTTCTGGGTCACGTGTCCTCGAACGAAAAACGATCGAGTTGTTCGCAAAACACGTGACGCATTATCGAATACAACAGTTGCGAAGGGAGACCAGTTTTCAGTGACAGCCAGACAGAGAAATAGAGCGAGAGGGAGATAGAGAGACAGTGTTAGTATTGCTTCGTAGTTACAAAAAGAAACAGACGCGCGCGATTCGAGTGCCGGCGAACAATGGATACCTTGATTGTTCGATTAATGAGAGACAAATAGAGAAAGAGAGAAAGAACGAGCGAGCGAGCGAGCGAGCGAGCGAGAGTGAAAAGAAAAACAGGATAAACGGGCACGATCGTTTTACGTAACAAGTGTCTAATTTTACCTGTGAACATGACATTTATTTCGAGAGAGTAATCGTATGTACAAGTCTCGCGTGACCACGCGGCGAAATGCCCCTGCGCGACCGAGCGTTTAGGCTCACGGATAGGTGACGCTCTTCCGGGGAACATCCGGACGTCCGGAGAACGACGTTCGATCCCGACATCGTTCACATCCGTCCCTAGGCTTCGTCACTTTCTGCCCCTTCCCCCCCTCCCCTCCCCGCCCCTCCCCGGAAAACAACAACAAAATGAAAACGGTAGAAATCGAAACGAAATAGAAGGTTACGTTACAACGTTTCGCTTTTATCGATTTCCGTGTGTGTATTTTGTATGTGTGTGTGTCATTTTTTTCATTTTTTTTTCGTTTACTAGGCATGCACGTCACATCCAGAATTTGGTTCGTAAACTCTTTAGACTAAAATATAGATCTCGTCAACAAGAGGCGCCGGCCGTTTTCTTTGCTTTTTCTTTTTTTTGTTACTCGCGGCGAAACTGTGCGCAGTTCCGCAGGAGGGAATTGACTACCTTGACAGAGGCGGCCTTCCGCCGGAGCCGCTACCGCGAAAGTGGTGGCAATACGCCTTTAGAATCATTATGCGCTCGTTCGATAAACAGTAAACAAAGATTACGTCGATAGAAGCGTACGACGCGACGCGACGCTACGCGAGCGCGAATTGCTCCGAACGAGAAAAAGACGTTCGGTTCTCTCGCCCCTGCTTCCCATCATTCCCACAATTCCACTTGATAAATCTTAATCGGCGATTACGCGTCTCGTTATGTCACACCGATATGGCCCGATCTCGACCCGCTCCGCGAGAAAGTCTTTCAGGGCCGAGGCAACGCGAACGTTTTCATCCTGTTCGCTCTCATATAAAAACGCGGTCTTCGATAGAAAAGAAAACGAGAGAGACACTGCGCTCGACGAAAAACTGTTGAAAAGTTTCGAAGAAGACGCGCGCCGCTCCGCTCGGGACGGGGTCGAGCGTGCTCGAGCGGATCGCGCGCGAGAAACGAAATCTCGTCGATTGTACAATGCGTTATAACAGCGTCGGCGCGCCGAGTCTCTAGCGACGATCTCGCGAAAGAACGATTATCAACGCGTCGACACAACCTAGAGTCTTCTCAACGATCAGTCGTTAAACGGGTGTGTCTAAAAGAGACCTTGTTTCACGATGGAGTTCTAAATTTTACATATAATCGTGTTCTATATTATAGCGTGTCGGATCGTCGCGAGGAACTGGCCGCGTGAACGCTTGCTCGACCCGGTGCACAACGTCCTTAGTGTGGTACGAAGGCCGGCATCCTCGTCCAGGCTTCTCCTGCAGTTCGTCTTCGTGTTCTTCGAGTACGCTTTTAGGTTAAAAGGTCGTTGATATATAAAAAACGGTTGATTCGAGATCTAGCAGGAGTACGCCGCGATAAGCGAACTCTCGTCGCGCTCGCAGTTACGCGTTTATGATGGTGATTTCACGGAGCGATAGCCCGGAGTTATCGGGGGAACCCCGGCACGGATATCGCGTTGCGTGAACAGAACATGCGGGAGACTATGCGTGTTTGTCCCGGTTCGCGTCGGTGTACTCCGTAGGATCGTGACCGAGCCGCGACGTCGGGCGTCTCGAATCGCGAGATAATTACAAACGAACCGCTTCGCGGTCCTCGAACGAACGGTACAGTGGCCGATCGATAAACAGGAGCCCTTTAAGAGAGCGCTAACGCTGGCCACACCCCCCGTGGGCGTGACCGGAGGCTGGAAACGTCCGCCTCCTGGAGCTCCGAAACCCGTCGAACAGCCACTGCGACGATTAGAAACCGATCGCCAACGTGGAACAAGAAATGTCAATGACGAGCCTCTCCTGTTCCGTCGGCCGCGATCGAATCGCTACAGTCCGCGCGACGATGACGCCGCGCGAGAATTTCAAACTAGTTTTGCTGGAAGATCGTTAAAGGTACTCGACGATGTCGCATTTGATCGATATATTCGGACAGCTGGCTACGCTGGCCCCATATCCGCCCCTCGAGCTCTTGTGCCTCTCGGTTAGCAGCTTCTGAAAGATCGGCAGGATGGTGAGGTCCAGCAGCTCGCCGTCCGACACGGCGCTGTACATTTTCGAGACGTTCACCGCGGAACCGCCCACAACATCCGCGCTGGTGGCCACGGTTCCGCCCACACCGGCGCCGATACCGATTCCGATCCCGCCGCCCGCGCCGGTACCGTCTACGCCCCCGGATCCGCTTCCGACACGAGGGCTGGCGCTCGCAAATTTGTTGTTGTGAATGGTGGCAACGTTCGGCGTGCTCTGCACATATTCCATCCGAGCCTGCTGCCGGAGCTTCGACTCGGTGTGCCTGCACTCTCGTATCCTCCTCGCAGCCCGGTGGGGACATTCGGTGACCGTGTGCCCGTCAGTTCGCAAACGAGCACACTTTTCGCGCGAGCGCTCCGACACTGATCGCTGGATGATCGTGGACACGGATTCTTCGCATTTTTCTGGAAACAGATCAAACTCAAGTCAGAACTGTTTCAATTCTTCGCTGTGTCTTCTCTGAGGCACCACTGGAAATGATTATGCTGTAATTGAAAACAGTTCCTGCGTAACTATCCCCTTACCCGTGTCGGAGTAGCTCGCGCTGACAACCGCTGGAACACTGGGCGAGCTAGCGTTCTGTGAGTCGTACCGCTTCTTCTGCCGCCTAGGCACGGGGGGCGTTTCCGCGGAGCCGTTCAAGGTCGCGTGGGAGTGGCCACGCCCGCCCCCGTGCTTCTCGCAACGGTACCCAGTCCCGGCGACCAGCGCCCGCCTATGCCCACACTCGCCAATCACGTACGACTTGTCGAAGGACCCTAAAGAGATCTCGGTTCGTTCAGACTTGGACACGTTCTCCGTGGAGATGTAGCTGATCGAGTTTATAGGCACGCTGGTCCGCCGGGTCTGGAACAGTTCGTGGTGCGAGTGAGCCATGCCGTTGTTCTTCACGGACGATCTCCTCTTCAGGGATTGGTAGGACGACGTGGCTGCCGAAGCTGGAAGAGGAAATCATCGGTCATCTTAAAGACGGCACCGATCATGAGAGAGTAATATCTAATAGAAAAGGTGCATCACTCACGGGAATGTCGATGCTTCGGCACGAACTGCATCGGCGGAGGTAGAATCGCCTGCTCCAGGTAGTCCTGCTCGTGGAGCTCGCCAAACGAAACATTCTTGGTCGGCGGAGGCGTGGGCAGTCTAGACCTACGATCGTCCCTATACCTAATTGGTTTCCCATGCCTTGGAATCTCAGTTTCCTCGAGAATAACCGCGTCGCCCTCCTCCACGATCTCTGGCACGAAATCCACGTTAGTTTTACCATCCGGACGCGATTCCGGGCTTCTCTCGATCAAAGGCTCGCTTTCCTTTCCTATGCCAGAAATTCGATTCCTCTTGCGCGTCGTTTCCGAATCCTCCGTGTGTTTCAACGCTGACGGCACCGTGGGCGTGACAGTTTCGGCAGTCTGTTTCGCCTCACCCGGCGGCACCAGAGGAACGTATTCTGCGTCGATGGTGAACGCTGGAACCTTCGAGAAGGAGGTCTTCTTCCTGGAAACAGAAATACAGTGGCATTTGGTAAGCAAGTGGGAACGCCCACACACACGCTCCGCCCACTTCTAGCCGCACTTCTAGGGAAGACGAATAGGCTAGTCTTAACTTTTCTGTTTCGTACGCACTTTGGAGCTTGTTGCTCGAGACCGTTGGTGTTCGCGTAATCAGGCTCCGGCTGGGAAATCGTCGTCGAGTTTAGACTGCACATCGACATCGAGATGTCCGTCGTCTCCGTATTGACGGACAGGCCTGCGGCGAAAGTATCGATCAGAATAGAATGTCACCGTGCAACATAGTTGCCTATAGTCTAATGAGCTAGCTACCCTCTTTCTTGAGCGTCCCCTCTTGCCGCGGAACCGTCAGCCTGTCCATCGCTTCTTGCGTGTTCGTTGCGCATTGATCTTCGAGCCGCCTCCGGAACATCTGCAACCCGGACAGTAGCGTTTACTCGGTCTGCTGACTATAAACCAGTTGGCTGGTGTGATTTTAATCAAGAACCACGACATCGATCAATTCTCTCTATGTGTATTTGCTAAAACTTTTACTAGGGGTGGTCGGGTACCCGAAATTTCCGGACCCCTAACTTTTATTTTCGAGAACTTGTCTTTAGGACGCATTTAAAATGTTTTACGTGCTACTCGGAATCCTCTTTGGCAAGAACGTTCTAAGTGGTTCGCTTACCTGCAGCTGGGAGTCTTTTTCCAAAAGTTGCTTACGAAATTTCTGATTGGCCAGGGTGGCCTCCTTCAGCCGTTCCTCCAACTCGCTCATGCTCGAGTCACGCCTAGTCTTCGACATCGGCCTTAGGGTGGCTCTCATACGTTTGTCTATCGCTCCCTGCGGGTTTCTTCGCAGTTCTATCAGCTGCCATAGGAAACAGGCGCCACTTAAGCATAACAGTGTCGTCGCGTGAACGGCAACGCGCACGAAACGGGAATTCGAACGATAGTGTGTGTACCTTCGGCACAAAAACCAGGCACAGGGTCGCCGTGCTACAGAATATTATGAACACCGACAGCATTACGAACATGGCGTCCTGCTTGTCGGCTAGCACGAAGCTGATCGCTGCTCCGGTTACGCACATGATCACCACGTTGTACACGCTCATCCCGACGTATTTGCTGTCGTTCAACGCGGGGATACTGACGTGTCGCGTTTCCCACGCGAGGAAGGCGCCGAATATCTGCAACACGGGAAGCTTGAAACGATTATACGACACGGGACACCGTCTAGTCTCCTGATGAACCGTAGCAAGCACCGTGCCGATACGATAAATTACATCGTTTCGCTCGAACTACACTGTACCCTTAGCCAAGCTTTAACCCTTTGAGACTGAGCAGCCTGCTGGGGAGCAGTGCCGGATTAAAACCTCTAAAAGCCCCAAGCACTTAAAAGATTCACAGACTCTGTTATAAAATTCAGAAAATTTACAAGCAGATAACCTAATTCGAGCCTACACTACTTACAAAATGAGACTTTCACCCCACTTTCTAAGCTACAAACTAAGCAACCAACGCAGTGTGCAGCCGTCATTAAGTTACAAACGTTGGCAGTGGTTTGGTAACGTCAGCATCTTCCCTCGTTCAGCGGAGTAACGAGTTTCGCAAGCGTGTAAAAGTCCGAAGTTTAATTACTATTATTACGCACCATCAAGAGACCCTTGTACGCGTATATGCACCCTAAGTAAACGGTCATCCGGTTGCTCTGGCAGTACTCGTTTTCCGGTATTATGATTATGTCCTCGCTAGAAGGATGGGGCTGCAACGAAAGAAACCCGTGGACGGTTAACGCCGATTTATTCCCATGGATCGTTCGGTTTCTCATTTGTTTACGTACGTAGGGCTCCATTTGTTTGGTCTCCCTGTAAAACGGGTCCGCGACCTGCCACGTCGTCATAATCCCCAGATCAATACACAACAATACGCCGACCACCATAAATAACTGGTAGTCCTTTATAACCTAAACGATCAGAATGATGCAGATTCGTGATACAACCGTTGTAGTTGAATGGGTGGTAGACGGTGTTCGGTTACGTGGAGCACACTCACCTTCTTGTTGAGCTTGACGTCGGTAAAGATCGAGTGTACCCGCCATGTTTTCGAGAACATGGAACCGAAGGCCAACGAGAAACCAGCCATCAGTAGCCACGCTCTCGCGGTGCAAATATACGGGAATGCCGTTACGCTGGACAGCTGCGAATCTAACCCAAGGAAAATTACACTGCTGTAGGTCAGCATGCATCCGACGATAATGAGGTTGTTTAAATGCGGCGATGACATTTTTATGTATCTGAAACGTTGAAGATGGTCGGTCGTGAGAAGAGCCACAGAGAAGGATGCTGGCGGGACGTGCACGCAACGGAAATGGAAAGACAACAAACGGGATCCGGTGGAATTTCTAGGCAACGTTTCTCAGCGCGAGATAATCGGTCACGGGTTTGCGACAAAGCGCACGCGAAGATTACGCACCGCCACGTAGTCCTGCCGAGAGGATAGAAGACAATTGTTCACGCGGGAAATGTTAAGGTTTCAGTTAACACCATCGCTACCAGTCCGACACCTATCTCACATCCCGTGGTTCGCATGAAACTAGTTGAATTGATTTTACACGCGCCGTTATGTAAAATCATGGAACATAATATATCCAGAGAGTTCGTAACGTTCGTTTACTGTAATTATTTTGATATTTCGTGCATTCGATTTGATAAAACATTTCAACGACGAAAATAGGCGAGCTAACGAAGGGCGGTTGCGAACGTGTTAACCCAATTTTCGGAGTGAGCAATCATCTGTTTGTGCAATTTTCTTCGAGCGCAATTTTCGCCTGCTATTTCGTCTGTTCGCCATCGAACACGTGTCAGCTCGTGTACCGAGGATAATCCGGGGCATCGTTTCCATGAAGTCGAGAGCGAGATATCTCGATCTCGTATAATCACCTTTGATTTCTGTATCTGATATTGATGGCAAGAAAAATGGCTGCCATGACGATACCCACGCTAGCCGCCGAGGCAAGCGCGGCATAGATTGTAATATTTACGGTCGAGTGCTCGATCAAGTGAAGGGTTCGATCTTTCGGCGGTGATCTCCCTCTCCAGACCAATGGCTGACCCCTGGTCAGGTTCAGAACACCAGTGACAGCATCATACTCCCCGACTTTTACCTCGTTCCCGCCTGCAACAACGCCGCGTGTACGAATACGAGGTATTCGGGGATAGTGTCGACTCGCCTACTCACTTTGAAACTGCTTCAGCAGAATGTACGCTTTCCTCTCGTTATCGTAGAACCGCACCGGTCCCTGGAACACGCAAACGAAGTCATTGGACGGGGTAAAAAAGGTATAAACGCTTTCCGCGAACTCTGGGACTTGTTAGCCACGCCCTAAGGTGCAATGGGCGGGGAAACGAGCGAGTGGTAGGGAGGACGGTCCCTGCCCATCGGTTCCACAGCCCCAAGCTCGCGGACTTACCGAGTGGCCACTGCAAATGCCAATTATTTCGTCGATTAATTCATTCGATATAATTTCAACGCAATATTCAATACAATTTTTGTATTTCATTTATCCTGCTTCTTAACGAGATAAAATATTTGCGTCGTTAATGAAAAAATGTGCAATGGTATTCGCGTTAGTAATTGGTCGTACAGCTAAATCGAGTTAACTCGCAGTCACAGACAAACTTTTCAAGATCCGTCAGCGCGGAAATTGGTAAAGGGAAAGAACAGCGCGCAGCGTTAACCGAAGCATTAACGTGTGCCGCGCTCGTGATTACGGGTAAACAAAATCATTCGGAAAAGTGTTCGAACCTGCGCGCGCGCGGCAACGGGCGCGAATTAATATCCAGCGTATCTGCGAAAAGCGTGATCGAAGCGCGAGAACAATTTTGCCGGACGTTTTTGAGTGGAATGCCTCGGTGCGCGGCGCGGCGGGCGGATCGCTCGAATCGCCGGCCGAGCGTAAACTTCCATTTATTTTAATGCTCTCGAATCGGAAGGTCGCATCGATCGGTTTTTCCCATCGCATCGATTCCCGAGGACGAATTTCAAGGGGGAACGGTTCCAGATTGTTTCGAATTAAATACCGGCGCCCGTTTCCTGCTCTACAGTGGCGAGAATTAAGCCGTTGCGGTCTTCGCAACCTTTGTTGCCTCGTCTCAGCTTCTTCGGCTTTTATTTCGCTACTCTTCGATTGGTGCGGTGTAATTTGCATTTGCACAATTGGAATCTGGTCGAACAAAATCAAGAGAACGAATAAGGAGGGACCTGAGTAACATTACACGAAATATTTCTGAAACCATTAGCGCTACTATTAGTCTAATTGGCACTGATTAAAAATAAAATAAACGCTCTTACACGAATGCTTTAATTCTATAGAATTATTGAGGGTGGGCATTCAAAGCGTTAACAAATTGTCTGACTGGTTCTTTGGTTTCGATTTCGCATTCCGCCAGGTCCCATAATCCTTATCGTTATTGTCAAAGTCCGTAGGATCGATGACGAAATAAAATAGACTGTGCCATGGAAACCCATCCCGTTTCCTTTTACAACCTCCACCACCTGGCGATACCGAGTCAGAGTCGACGTAGGACCGCAAAGAGTTAAGGCTTTGCGAGGGTAAAGGGTTTAGGGGTTGGTTTAAGCCGTAGTTCCGCGGTGCTCACCGTGACTCCCTCGAAGCTGGTGTTCCTGAGGGCTTCGAGGAACAGCTTCTCCCAGAGCGAGTCCCTGTATCTGAAATCCGATATGGTCTGATTGCGACGATAGTGTCTTATCCTGCGCGCCACGTGTTGTATAGCCAGAGCGACCGCCCATATACCGTCGTACGTGTATCCGTGGAACCTCGAGTACTCCGTGCCCCGTCTCGAGTCGTACTCGACCCGATATTGATCCGGCGTCTGGAAAACATTCGAACCGGAAGCATAAAGAATTTTCCGAACGACTGGCCGGCCTAGGCGTCCAGAAACAATCGCTGGGAGTTGGGGAGTCGGTCCAGGGAGGGTGAAAAAATATGAGAACCAGTGTCCGAAAATCTCCCAATCCCTGGAAAGCTTCGGTCCCGAGGCAGTCCTGTCTTTGTCGTTCGAAGATCAATGCGTGTGACCGATAAAGGAAACTGGGTTCCTGGGAACCTGGGGAATCCGAGGAAGCTAACTTCTTTCTGTGTATCGATGCACCATATTTTTTGCAGCTGTTTCGCCAGCTGAAAATAGGTGGCACACTCAATCCTACTAAAACACGGGAATTTGGAGAATGGGAAAGAGATTAAGGTAGCAGAGGGTTTGGTATCAATTGCAGACTGCGATCACAACTGACCACCCCAGCTCCCAACGATGCTTTAACAAAGGATAGGATCGTCTTACGATGCCGGCCACGGTATAAGTGTCGCGTCCCCGCTCCTCCGAGGTCAACGGCAGCAGGTCCGTCAAAATGGCGCCGTGCAGAGCCTCCGAGAGCTCCGCGGGCGCGCAATCCCCATCTGAACGCAGCCACCATTCCTCCGCGTACGTACCCATGATCACCCATTGATACTTTCTGCCGAACATGCCGAATCTGGAAACGAGAATCGTGCAATGGTTCCGATCGGTTTCAACGTCGTTCCGCCGCCTTATGGCATTTTTATTCTGTCGCGCTGCCACTATCTCCGTTCCCGATGGCTACGTTACTACCAGCCGTAAGCGTTTACGATCTCCCAATCGGATTGCCTCTATTGTTTTAACATGTTGGCGACAGCTTATTTTTAAGGGAAATCGAAGACGCGTAGCCTGATGCTTTTTCGATATTACGTAATTTTATTTTAAGAGGCGAAATTGCGCACACTCGTTCACAATGATCGCACAGTGATTTTTATCATGTTTAGAAAGTTGGGAAGTATTCACAGGTTTTTAAGAATTAAAGCTTCTTTTGTATGGGTACTTCTTCCGAAGGCTCTTGCGGAGCGGAGCAGATGAGAGTGTCTTGTGGTAAGAGGACTGTAATGGAGGACTGCGTAGATTAGTCCAGGATCATCGAGGGATAAAGGTCTCATTAGCTAACATCAGCTCGCACCAAAACCCACACGAGTTTCTAACGTATTCGCTCGATTCAGTGGCTGACATAAACTGAAGCAACGTGTCGTAATTTCCTGCGCACCTGTACGCCTCGCAGAATATCCGCCTGGCCCAGTCCTCGTTAAAATTTCCTAGAATGATCCTAACGTCCTTCTCCTTCAGCTTCTCGAGCGCGCTGCTCACCTCCGTCGCGAAACTCTGCGTCTCCACAACCTCCATCTTGCTGTCGTCTAGATCGGCGACCAATCGATTGTGCGCCTGCAAGCAAGGAGACAGTCCTCACTGACTCTCGAAGTTAACACGACTAATTACAGAGACGAAACTTCAGTGTCACGATCAATTTGAACTAATGGATGACCGTCCACAAAGCGTCACCGTCATGCGGCCCTCGCGATACCCATCGTACCACGATTTCCTATATGCAAAACGCGACATTCTAAATCGTCTTTGATTTCTGCACACAAAAATGGACTTTTAAAATGGTTATCCCTGAAAATAAGGACACCCCCTTCGAATAAAAAGTATGTACCCTGAAGCAACAGATGATGGGCAGAAAAGCCGAGACAGTAATTGGAAATTTCATTGGTTTACAGAATTCCTGGATAACAGGAGTCTCCCCAAGCGATCAGTCTTCCCTTTCGGAACGGGAGGGTGGTGAAGCTTCTTCTGTTCGTTGGAAAGCGGTTTTTGCGAGGAGATACTTGCCAGGGCGTATCGCGGCTCGTTCTGGTAGATGGTACCGACCCTCGTCCAATTGAAGTGGATCAAGAGCGCTACGCGAGGAGCGTTGAACGCGTTCTCGGATGGCACCACCCTGAAGAAGTTTGGGAAGCTGTTGCTCGTGAACATCGGGTGCGTGTCTGCGTAGCTGAGCTGCAACAGAGGTAGGTCGAGTTTTGGGGGAGTGGGTTCTCTCCTTTGTCTAAACTTTCGAGGTTGAGTTAGGCAACACGACGCGGTGCTGTTAGAAACGTTTCTATGCGGGTTAACTGGGAAAGCGATTTTATTCTCAACAGCCTCTGTCTCTGCTTACCTGGGTGAGACGCCAGTGTTTGGACGCTTTCGCTATGGGGTCGGTCACGTGGGTACAAGCTGCTCCGAATAGCATCACTTTATGGGGGCCGCTGTGCATCATGTCGAAGAACGCCTTCACCCCCACGGCCGCGTTGCACTGGAATCACATAAAATGATTTTCGATTTAAATTATTTCCTGAGACAAGCTATTGAATGATCGCAGAAGTTCGTGTCCAATTTTCGGATAAACTTCTCACTGTGTTCGTACAACTGAAAGTATACTAAAACCCCTGGCTCTGGAATCATATAAAATGTTCTTCCATTGGACGATTGCAAAAGTCCGTGTCCTATTTGGAAATCGAACTACCTGCTCGTCTAAACAAGGTGCGGATAAACTTCCCACTGTGTTCGTGCAACTAAAAGTACGCTAAAACCTGATTCGGATAACAGAGATTCAATTCTGAGTCCATAGAAACAATGTCGAACAAAAGCTGGTTCCTATAAATGAAGTTCGCAGTTCCTGTAAACGCAGCTCGACTGTAAATAGAAGTTTGCAGCAGCTCGGTTCGATCGACCGGGAGCCCGATCGCAAGACCGCGGATGTTTATGCAATTTTCAGGTTTTAGTATTGGCCTGTGTAAATCTGGAATAAATAAAATTCCATCTTCCGTATGCATGAGCGCATGCGGATCCGCAGTCTACGAAATTTTGCGAATCAAATTCAATTCGAGGCCGTACGCTTTTGGAAATATGCCTGCCGGCGCGTCTGATCATACGTAGCCAACAGTAATCCGTCGTGAGGCACTCGAGTTCGCAGGTGCGCCCGTAGAAACTCGAAACGGGACCGTGGCACCGAAACGCGGCTGTTCTCACAAGCTCGTACCTCGCAAGCTCGTGTCTCGTGCGTTGTGCAAGTTTCTATCGCATCCCGGCTCCGACCAGGCTAGGCTAGGCTCCCTCTCTCTCTCTCTCTCCCCGTTGTATGTATACGTTTGTTTGCCGGCGTTGGCGGGCGCCGCGCACCTGCTTGTCTTCGAGTGTCCTCGATGGAGGAGCGCAAAGCCTCGCTTTGACACGCGGGATTTGTTACCCGGGCTGCTCCTGACGTTCCTCGGGCCGCGTCGGCGTAAAATATACGCGGGCACGTTCATACTATGCAAATGCGGGCAGCTATGCGCCCGCTACGGTAAAATAAAAATAGAGAGCAACGGGCGAAAACGGGTGGAGAAAATGGGACTGAATGGAAGCGGGCGTCCGCTCAAAGATTGAATGTGTAGCGGTGCTGTGAACCGGTATGCAACGCCGACGCGTCGCGCGTCGTGACAAACGGATGCTATCTAGGCTGTTAGGCCGCGGATATGCTGGATTCTCGATCACCGGCAGTCATCTTATTTCGATGTGTCCTCTCCCGCAGTACCGCATTCGGACAGCTCGATCGAGGGGATGTTGAATAAGTTCTCGCTGTTTTTTTTATTAACTTAATGCTCTATTTTTAAAAAATTAGTGAAAGACACATGTCATTGCAAGTATTGTCCATCGCTAGCCACGACTTTTTCCCATCTTTCTGGCAGCATACGAATTCCAGTGAGAGAAACGACACGTCTTTTGAGGCTATCCAGGAGTCGACCCATTTTTTGGCATCTAAGACCAGCTCAAGGTCACTTTAGCCAAATATTTGTTACACAAACGTTAGTGCGCAGTTAGTAATCAACATCCACATTCCCACTTATGGGGAAAATGAGCAAGTGAATCACCGTTTTGAGGAAGCCCAATTAGGGTACCGGGAAGGATCCCGACTATTCTGGAAGAAATTGGGTAAGCATCTGGCATGGGGTGTAGGCGCCATGTTGCGATCGGGAACCGCAAACGGCATACCCGGGGTTTAGGCATCGGTGTGCGTAGCGAATTAGCGATAGCTGGCTTGCGGATCGACGACGGTACGCGTCGAGTCGCCTGGCCCAGTGAACTCGTTCCGCGGGGCGTTTAAGCATTTAAGTCGGCTGCTATTAATTAAACGTCTACGTCATTCGCGGTTGCCCCGCAACCGACACCCCGTCTCCGCCGTCCATACCAATTTCGTTAGAGATTCCATTATCTACGGCTTACCGATATATTTAATTCATAACGTCCCGTCGCCGTGCACCGATCCTACCTCGGCTCTCCGTCGATCCTCTCCGCCCTATCGAACACGAACATGTCCCCGGCGCTCATGCAAGGACCCGGGTGCGATATTCGTATGCTCCATTTCCCTCGCCCTTCATTCCCTGAACAAACTGCGAAACCCGAAGGTCGCTGGGGCCACGGTACCATCGTCTTGTGTCGATCCAATCCGGGAAACGCGTGGATTGTTGATCGGTCGAGGAAAAATATAATTCCAACTTTATCAAAGAAGAATAATTGACAAGGGATAACGAATTTATTTGGTTTTTTTACTAGCGTACTACCTGCATGGCAGTACGAAAGCTCGTTAACATTAAGATAAACGATTCCTTTAAAAGTGGTGCCTGCACATAGTGTAGATGGCGCTGCTGCAGCTAGGGCTCTCGCCGCGAAGAGAACTAATGTCCTTGCAACTAGATCAAAGTCGAAGGAGGATTCGGAGAGACCGCACGAAACCAGGACAAGGAATGGGGTCTCGGGCACTGTTTTCCCTTATTTCTGGAAGCCGGCAATGGACTCGGTCGAAATTAATGGCCGCGATCGCGATAAAAGAAAATAATGGAACCGAGTTGGTCCTTAATCCTCTTGACTCTGGTGGCGTGCGAGCTTCGAGATAACGGTGGTTGACTAAACGAGCGCGGGTTTAGTTACAGGGTGGAGTTACGATTCCAAGGGGGGCAGCTATGTATCTCGTTCAATCGGGCGGTGGTATCTCCTCGCGGGCTCAAATTTCGTAACGGTTTCGCAACCCCTTCGGAGCCTTGGGAAACGGGAGCGTAACCAAGAGGCTTCCTTAACCGACCGAGCTGTTTCGACAAAAGCTTTTCCATTTTGTGGCGAGAAGCGAACAGGAGACACGAAAGAGCGAAGAACAAGTTGATCTCGTTTTCCGTGGGAGAACGAGGCTTTCCGGCGACCGGAAAAATAACGTTCTATATTTTAAGACCACCCTGTATGCGACAGGTGTTCTCTCGAGTTGGAACCGGGAAACTGGGGACCCGGGAAGGAGGGAAATTCAGCGAGACCACGGTTGCATACCGGCAGGCCGCAGCAATCTGATAATCAGGACGTGATCGCTATTGCCGTGTCCGTTCAATGAACTACGGAAATATTCACGGGACAGCTACGAGCCTCGAAGCATCCATGGGACACGGCGTTTCGCCGTATCAGATGCTAGAAAATCGTCCGCACAAGAAGGAGGGTTCTCTGCGGAAGAACGTCTGTTTGAAAATTCGTGCGAAAATTGTTTTCCTATTCACAAAACCCGGGGAAACGAGGTTCCGATCGCCGGTTAATGCCGCAGTGCGACGATTTTCCGTCGCGGGATCGTTGTAATTAGATGGGATTATTTTGCTTGCCGGGGCGGTCCCGCGTTTTATGCGCCGGCACAGGATCAATTCGTAATGAGCGTTCGTTACGTCCGGCTTAATTGATCTCCCGTTACATTAAATCGTAGCATTACCCCCAGAATTATTGGTCGCGGCGGTTAATTACGTCAGTCGGACGCAACAGCCGCGCGCAAGCGGCAAGCGATAACGCGAGCTCCCGCCACAGCGCGAAAGGGACAGGAACACGACCCTGTGTTTTTAAAGGGGGGAAGCTGCGGGAGCCCCGGCAAATGATGCTGCAGCCCGGATAGATAGCCGAGTTTCCAAGGTAAACGAAAACGCTAACAACGGAGGGGGGGGACGAACGATTTCGTACGCGAGAATGACGAAGTTTGCGGCAAGTTTTATTGGATCCAGCCGGAAGATAATTTCACCAGGCGTTAAGGGTAGCTCTCGAACCCGGGAATAGCCTGGCACGCGACATTCCGAGATGCCCGGGATACCTCGCGACCGTATTGTCCGAGGAAGAGACACAAACCCCCGACCACGCGGTTTCTTCCCCGTTCCTCTCGTAAAACCGGTAAAACCGAGCCCGTGCCATTTAACGCCGAACCCGTCGCGTCGGTTCGTTCGCTCCATCTCACACCGATTTTGGCGCCCGACGAAACGACCGGTCTTCGAACGCGAAAATTCGGGTCCAACTTTTACTGGATTACCCGATCCGTGGAATAGTTGGAATAGGGGTGGAATTGCGAAGAAGTTGGGAAGAATACTATGCGTGAATGGTACCCTGGGATATTTGATGGGAGTCGGCCCCTCCGGGCGGGTAAAAGTCGAAATGGCGCGTTCATGATAGGGAGAAGTGGATTAAACGAACGAAAGTTAAATTAGCCAGTGATTGGTTTGAAAGGTTCGAGAAAGATTTATAATATCGTATTAATTCGTGCGAAGCGAAACCGGTTTCAGACGTCATCTGTCTGAGAACATGTGTCTGTTTATTATTTATTCATTATTTATTCCCGCCGTATCGCGCTCCTGGAAGCACACGGAATGCATAAACAGTCTGTACCGAGTCAGAGATTTTTTATTTGATCCGAGAACAACATGTAAATAATTACCGCAAATGAAACAACAAATTAAGTTCATTCCGAAATCAGTACGAACGCGAATTACATTCCAGAATCTTATTTGCGTGGGTAAATGATTTCCGCGTATGATTCATTCGGCGGATAACTGGTTTGTTACATTTTACCAGTTTCTCGAGCATGGTAAACATATTTATTATTGCAAATTGTTTGTTATCGATACAACCCGATATTCAAATTGCGCGTGACCGTTGCAACTGTCGTGTACACGGGTAAAACGGCCGGAACGAAGAGTTATGCGAGTAGAAAAATATAAACATCGTGTCGTAAACATTGCGATAACAGGTCAGTCGTGTACGGTGCACAGGCGTAGTGCTATTAATATCCAGACGGTTTTTAAAAGAGAACAACTTTTTTAAAAGTAGATTCAAAGGCTTCAGAAATTAAAAGGATTACGGTATAAATTGTTTCAAGAGACTCTGTACGCGTATCATAGAGTCTCTTTAAATTATTGTTTGTACATTTACTGTACGTTTATTGCCACCTAGTTTGTTGAATTTGTCGAGATAAAATTATCAACAAAAAAAAGCTAACAGGAGTCGCTGTAAGGGTGGTGGACTGCAAAGACACGCGTGGAGGGTCGAATCTACGATCTTGACCGCGCGGTGCTGGTTACGTGTCCGCGTCCTTTCGTTCCACCCTCATAAAAACTTGGAATAGAACGGTAGATTATTAACGAAGTTGCGTGGGCGTTCCGGTGCGACGATAGCCCCGTTATATCCCCGGTTAGGTCAAAGGTCAAGCAGGTGTAGGAGTGCGCGCGTACCCTGTGCGCGGTGTTTCGAAACTAGCTAGCTAGCTAGACACCGTTAGAAATTTACGTAACGATCCCGTGGCCCGTTTACGGTGTAGTCCCATGGAATATCGGGTTGGGCGGACCATGCACCGTTGCCGCGGGTTGAATTTCGGTGAGCAATGGCTGGCAGGAATAACCGGATTGCTCGATTCCGCTCGGCGATACCGACGCATTACCCTATCCGGCGCGCTCGCGCGCCACCGATCGGCCATAATTAATCGGCGGCTCGTTATCGCGATGGATTTGACCTATGCCTGAATTAGCATCTAGGCCCCTGCGATTGATAGATCTCCGGAAAAAGGAACCAAACGCGAAGCCCTCGTGAAAATTAGCGATAAATAACTACCGGAGGCTCGATATATTGGCTGGTGGAATAATTCCCATCGAATATTCCGGACGTACAAAACATCCACGCCGAGAGACAGTTCGCTTTTCCGAGAGAGAATAAATTTTACTTCCAAGCGACCCTCGGATCAAAGGACGTGAAGCCCGTGCCTCGATGAATTACCCTTGGAGGATGATCATCGTTTCGATGCTCCCTAGCTGCACCTTCTACCAGGTTATTGTCGCCGCTCGCCGCGATGCAATTATCCCGCGGAAAAGTGCATCGGAACGTTTACCGTCCCCGGCTTGTTAAAAGCCGGATCGTGTTTTGATAACGCCCGTGGCGCACGATAACGCTTGCGACGCGACGCGACGCGAGACAGGGGGTTAACCGGTGTTTCAGCAGCCCGTGAAATAATAATGCGACGATTCCCGTTCCCAACTAACTCTCCCGAAAGCGCCTGAAACCTCGACAGTTCTCCCATGTCGTGTCCCGAACGTCCGAACTGCACCCAGGTGGATAGAGATCCTAAGGATGCTGAGCTCGGAACGCGAAATTGTTGCCGAAATGAAAAATCTGGTAAGAATTTAATTCTCTGAGAACGAACGTCGCTGCATGGACCACATTGCGCGCAACTCGTATATCTGACTCGTAACGTTCGCAGACAAATCATTTCTCTATTTAACTCTCACCGGAAATGGTAATGTGAAGTGTATTAGGATAATAGATTAAAATAACAGAAGGAAATGAATCGTTTCACCTGTCGCTCGAAGCAGAACATTAGTTGCGAATTTTCATTCATGATTCATTACTGTAGACGTTTCTTGATCGTTAGGAAATTTCACTCTTGGATTTCTTTCTCCTTGTTTTCAGAAAGTTAAAATGTTAAATATCCCAAGAGGGGTAGATGGAATGGAAATTATTTGTAAATTGTGTGGAAACGTTGGGAGCGTTGTAGTAACAGTTTTGTGAACTTCCAGCACAAGTTCCAAATTGGTTGGTGGAATATTAACTTTAATGGTATCATCTCGGAAATTTGAGCTTGGCTGTTGGTTATAATGTGCTGTTGTAACAATGTAACTACAATTTATTATGCACTGTGCTATCTGTTGAAACAACGGAAAATAGATAAAGAAAGGGAAGTCTTTGAACTTTGGTTCGGGGGTAGGCTAGGGTGGAGGCGTTTCGTGCTTTCGTCGCTAGAGGGCCATGGACGGAAATCCTTTCTCGCTGCTAGGATGCATTTACTGCTGGCTGTATGTATAGACTCCCCGTGCTCACGCATATCGCGTGGATGAAACACTCCACCTTTATATTCCGTTACGTTGTTCCTTTCTCGTTTGCGGTTGCTGTTATTGTCTGCTACTTCTGTAGCTTGGTTTCTACATCGTCTAAGAATGTAGTTCTGCAGTTCGCAGTGAATCAACTCTTCTTTTCTCTGGAGATGTTAGAATATATTTTACTATGGCCGTCTTATTGTGTGAGAGGGGTCAGTTATTTCCTTCTTGTCTTCCATTAATAATTTCCCTAATTTTCTTTCTTTTCCCATTGTCTTCTTGTTTTCTGATATGTTCTTCCCATTCTTGTTCCTGTTAATTTCCCAATTCTCCTCCCCTACTTTTTTGCGCTTCTGGACTCTACTGTACACCGCGCTTTTGTTTCTTGGTTACTAAGGGTCTACAAATCAAGTTCCGAGTTCGTCGGAAAACACTCCGAATGGTCTCAGGATCTATAATTGTTTACCCATTCATTGGGTTATTTTTGTTCGAAAGGATTTTTGTGTAGATCGACCATTACCGCCACGGTGGATTGCCTGTTCCTTCAACGGGTTCAAAGAGTCGCGATTGTTCGAGTTATTCCAAGGGAGAAGTGCCGTCGGCACTTTTGATTTATGTCAGAAGAAAAGGGGTCCGTTTAACGAAATGTTAATTCGTATCTCAAGGCTCGCAAACTCCAGCGAAGGGAACGCAAAACACGCGCAGCGGGCAGGGGGATAGGAAAACAAGCAACGCGAAAAAGGAACCGGAACGCGGAAACGAACGATGGGAAAGACGTCGTCCGGTACGAGAGTTTCGTCGGCTAAATAGCCGGCAGCTATTTTCTTCCTGCAGAAAGAGAGAGAGCTCCCCTCTCTTCCGTTGCCCGCGTAAATTCTGAACGAGCCCTCGGCTTTTATTTCACTTCGGTTTTGCCCCGCGCGTTACGAAACTTATCGCGTCGAATCCGAACGAGCATCGCCAGCACATTCGCGACTCGATACGCTATTTCATCGATGAAATCGCCGTAAATCCGAAACGGCTCCGTTGTCGTTATTTCTGTAGAGGTTTTTCCTGTTTCTTTTCCCCGCTGTGGAAAAAGCTTCGCCACGGTTGCCTTATTCCCCAAAGCAAATCGAGTTTGTTAAGAATGTGTAATGCTGTTTTGGGTGTAACCCAGATACTGGAGGCGAAGGGCCATAAAAATTGCAAAAATCCTGGGATGCCGAGAGTTGTTTTCTTTGTACGATCGATCGGGTTATTTTTTCTCCTCCCTCCCTCTCTCTTTCTCGGTTTCGTGGCCGACGTGCAGGAAACGCAACCGACCAATGGAAAATTATACGAGCAATCAGGAACGATAAACTCGAACCTGGCCGAATCGAGGGTACGGGATTAAAGGATACTGGGAAAACGCTAGGGCGAGTCTGTGCTAACTTCAAGGGGTCCAGGCATCGATCGCGCACGATGCTTGGACCCGGTGTGCGCGAGAGAACCAAAGAGCTTACTCCCCGAGAAAGCCGTGTATTTGCCCGGTCGGTGATTACTCATAGGTAATTTTTTATCAGCCCATGGGACCATCGTGCTCCACGTTGCCGGTTAGGGTAGAGTAGCTTAGCTACTGCGGCACAGCAACCGCTCTCTCCTGTTCTGCATTCAATCCTCCGATGAATTCTAAGCGGGTCGACTGTTCGCCCGGGTTTGCAAGCCAAGCCCGCCGTTCTCGCGCACCGAAAACTTGATTATTCATTGGCGGAAGAAACAAGGGCGTCGGCAAGAATTAAGGCCACGATAGTCTCGGCTGCACTCGGCCCAGCAACCTCCGCCGATCTGTACTCGATAACGCCGGGGAAACGAGGCGAGGTGCGTTCGCGATAACGCCGCAGCGCACGGCGCCGCGGAAACGCGATTCTTTCTCTTATCTCGCAAATATTTGTTACGGTACAGAAGAGAAGCGGCCGACCGAATTGTCTGTGGGAACTTACGTCTTACACCGTGATCGTGAATCTCGCATGACTCGTTCGCAACAGACGGCGGGGAAGATTGTTTTTATCTGCACATCAAAGTCCACCGGTGAAAAAGATCGCTGAGAAAGTTTCTTGTTTCGCTTCGCTGTGGTACGGACACTCGCGCGATTCACATACAAATGCGGGGAAATAGGAACGGTCACGTGTATAGGGTGTATAAAAACTAATGGTCATCCGTTCTAAGGGCGAATCTACAGTTAGGGGCAAAACTGATCACACACGACTTCAAGTTCTCTGTAAGGCTAGATGAATTAAAAACAAACTTCATATCCATAGGCGTAGATTCACCTCTACGACGGACGACCATTACTTGTTATACACCCTGTACCTACTTGCAAAAAAAACCGCTATCAAAAGCCGAACCCGAAGCGGAGAGCTGTAACCATGGATACCTGAAAAAGGGCCGTCAGCCAAATAATGGCACGACCTGAGGACAGGTCAGTTGTATCGTTAACCGGCGTGTGTGAGGTTTTGTCGAGTCGACGTGACGCGGATGAAACGTTTCTGTGGCTCTTCTTGCGACGACAGTTCGAGGCATTCGCGAAATTGTGGTCGCCGCAAATTGGAGATAAACACGGCGCGACTTGAATTATTTTATACGAGCATGCTGGTCTTCGAGAATTTATTACGGAGTAACCGATAAATCGTTTTCGATAGAAATCATCGGAATATCCATGAAACATCAGGATTTTGTTTTGAGGAAATAACGAGATTTGCGGCAGATACCGCCCGTGACTGAAACATCCGTTTCTATCGGGCTCGGTTGAGAAACGGCCAAGTTCGGAACGGTTTCGATGCAGAATCGCGTCCGTGTAACCTCGGATCCCTCGATCGCGTACGGATCAGGGGATTCACCGGAAGATTTCGCCCTTTCCTCGGTCCGGGCTTGTTCACGGATGGCGTGACACGTGCCTGGGCACCAAGAAAATTTCCGACGCACGGGGCATGGGGCCAATGGAATTTCAGCTTGTTGCGTCCGACTGCGCGCATCCGCGCAGAACGCGCTGCACAATGGCGCGTTCAAATCGATTTCCCGCATCGCTCGACACGCGCCGAACGAGTGACATTATCTTGTCGCGTCGGATTCATTTCGCGCGCGGCCCTATACTCGCTCCAAACGTCGAGTCGAGCGACGTTCGATCAACGCTCGAATCGAGCCTGTGCTGCTGCACCACCGTCCTCTGAAAAGCGTCATTACGTGACCGAAATTAAAAGCATCTTCATATCGATCTTTCTCCAAGAAAAATACACGTCGCGCTCTACGGCGTGTCGCACGATTCATCAAAACCTGTCACCCGCCAGCCTGAGGAATGGAAAAGTGTTACGTAACCGGAAAACTTTTAAAGCACTCTCCAATAAAACCATTAGACAAATCTCTGTGATTAATCCCCATTGCACTCGGAGCTACTTTAGCTTAAAATTAAACGTTTCTTCCGACCCAGAATAATTCCATTCTATATTAATTTGTTTCAATAACCAAGTTTTATTTCATGGGTTTCGATTACTACTCAAAAGCAATAACGTTTCAATGATTATATTTGGAAAGTATTCATTTTATACGAACTGATATCGAAGAGTTCGAATTCAATCAATCAAAGTTCGAACCCGTTTGCGAGATAGTTCATCCCATCCCTATTAGATACCAACATATTTAATAATGTAAACGATATTTTGAATGATAATGGTACAACATGAAAATAGTGCATCCATAAGAACAACAACGATCCACAGAATGTTCTCGGAACTTTCGGTCGTTGAGATTGGCGACACCCGGTATATAGGGCAGCAGGGGCGTCGTATTCAGCTCACGAAAATAGGAAAGTTCTCGTAAACATGTACCCCGCATGACCCTATTTTCGAACTTTTCGTTTAACTTCGGCTCCCGGAATTTCATCAATGCGATCTATTCATAAAAATGAATTGTGTTTGTGGGATTACACTGTTCGGACACCAATTTCGCGTTCGGACGGTGTGCTAGCATTTTCCGCTCGCGCAACTTTTTCAACGGTTTCTTCTTGGTTCGCGATTGAAAAGAAGTCTCGGGAGGTTTGAACTTCCCTATTTTTATTTTCCTTGCCGCGAGAGCAATATCCTAGATTTTTCTTGAGAATCCCGAGGAAAAGGGGGTGGAAGATGTTTTTTAATTTTGCGCCGGTGGTTTTCTCGATCGGCTTGGACCAGCGGGACTCTCCTTCTCTGTTACGCGAAATCGGGACACGAGCGCGCGAGCGCGGCTACGACGTTTCATGGAAACGCGACCCGAATGGGAAAGCATCGAGGCTCCCGGATTTACGTCGCCATTGTAATTGAAATAAGTCGGGGGCAGAGGGGCGGCGAGGGGCGGCGAGGGGCGGCGAGGGACGGCGAGAGGCGCGTCGGCCGGCTCAGGATTAAATTCACCGAGCGAGAAGCGAATTCACGGTTCTCGGTGCGGCTGCTGCGCGTCAAAGTCAATGAATTACGTCAAATGCAGTCGCAGGCCGGCCATAGCTTCGCGGATATCCGCGCGGAAAATGGAAAGTCGTCGCCGGATACGATCGCAGTCATCGCAAATGGCTGAACGAGCCGCGATCAAGACGGTGCCCACGGATTATCCGCGTTATCCGCAGCCCGTCTCACCCCGATTTCGTTTATTCACGTGCCGCGCCGGCAACAATTTCCACCGTCAGTTCCGACGATCCTCTTGTTCTTGACTCGCTGCGCTCAAAAGCTAATTTCAACGCCCCGACGTTGACCGACGTTCCCATTTGTCTGGCTCCAGCGCCTCGCACAAGCTGTCTCTACTTTTACACATACAATGATGACTGATGGAATCAATTTAAGCAGAATGCGCACTGTGCAACGTTGCACATCTTTTTAGGTTGCTCGTTTTGAAAAATGTCAGGCTCATTCAACTTTCACAAAAACGTCGATTTTCTTTGGAATATGTATTAATACCGTGCTCGATTTTTTGGCAGAAAATTGTAATGTTATGCCGCTGTCTACAGGCTCGGTTGACCCGATCAAAAAATATTGACGGCGGTTTCGAGGGACACGCGAGCGGAAAACGATTCGCAAAGAGCCGAGCCGATCCGATTCGTCCGAAGTAATTGCATCTGTTGCGCGCACGTTCCAGCCAGGCGGTTGCTCATTGAAAAAAGTTAATTATCTAGCGAGCAATCCCGTTTTCCGGGGGTGGAGGATCTTTTGCGATGCCGATAGGAAAGTCAAAGCGCGTCGGTCGCGGCAAAAGCTGCGCTTCAACTACGATTTATTGGTAATCTGCTTTGCCAGACCAGGGCAATTGGGGACAAGTCCTAATCCGTCGACACTGTTTGTAATTCTTTTTAATTCGATGTTGAATTCGATTTATTCAAATTTTTCATTCGATATCGACTCGGTAGATAGGCCCATGAAACGCGCGGCGAAGTTTAAGCGACGCTGCTCGAATAACTTTCGAGCGACGACAGTTCCCAAGGCCGTGACAACGGGCAACTTCGGAGCAAAGGATCAGTTTGTTGCGGAAGCCGGCGACATCCTTGTCCGACAAGTATTCACGCAGAGATGGCTGGAACACTATTCTAATTAGCGAGTAGCTTATCTTGGGCGATGCCGTGCCTTGGTCGGCGCAAACACGACGTTTTATTCCCAGCAGTCTTGAAAAATATTTTATGCGTTTCGTCCAATGTTTCCTGTTTTTAATCAGAACCTTCGAAAAAGAATTCCTTGTACTTTGAAAAGCCTAGTACTCGTAGAAAGATTATCGAGCAAGATGCTGAAACGGTGGGGCTCGACACGGTCAATGTATTCCGACTTCATTGTCTAGAAGTGGCGAGGCCGATTCCCGAGAGCTGGAAGTGCGAACAGTGAGCGGTTGGAAGCGGTTAAAAGTGATCCGAGCGGATTTCCTAGGCGGATCCGAGGAAGATTACTTGGATGAGACAGCGACACGCGAGGACCGGCGAGGTTTCCTCGCGAGCAGAGCGGCGTAAACAGCGTCGCTCCGATATTCCCTCCTCTTTACGGCGATGAAAAATCCGAGCAGTTTTTCCGAGCCGTGTGTCCGTTCGTTCCGTGGCTCCTCGATGGGGGGGCATACACGGGCGGTTGGCTACTGCTCGGCTTCTTGGCCGAATCAAATTTTCAAGAGCCACAGCCATCGTATTTCCCAGAGGAGCGTAACTCGATTGCGAAAGAAAACGCGAAGTTTCAAGTTTCCCGTGGAAGCGGAAACGCGGGCCGAATAATCGCCTCTCGGCGCCGAGCCGAGAAGCTGAGCCGAGCCGAGATACGTCTGACAGTAACGCATATGTCGCATACTGACAATGCTAATCTGGGAGTCTGCAATCCATTTCGACCGTGAGTTATTCAGTCATCGTATTATGATAATGAACGAGGCGATTTAAAACGGTAAAGAGGTTGGCGCTGACAATTTTTTCTCGATGCACGAGTCTCGGAGCGAACACCAGGGCTCGACGAAGGCGAATTTGATTTTTCTTGTGGGAATTAACGACGTAAAAAGTAATCAGCTTTGGTATAAATCGCGGCGCGAGGGTTTAATCCCATATCGTTCGAAAACCGCGATATTTAGGCCGCGGCTGTCGCGACGATGCGAAGTTTTCCCCGCGTCCAAACACACGCCCCCGTAACTTTATTCCCCCGATGGAATTTGCTTTCGTATCGTGTACAAATTTAATAACGAGAGTGGCAAACAGCGCGAGCGTCAGCGCGTACGCCAGCGCGCAGATCCTGCCAGGTCTGCTTCCATTATAATTACATTAGGATTACGATAGCCGAATGCACTTCGCAGGTAATAGAGGGTGCTCGACCGACGCGCGCCACGATTTTCACGTTGATTATCCGGCAAGCCACTGTTGTTGTTTCCATAGGCGCGTCAGCACCATCACTGGTCCCGTCGTCGATCGTTAACAAACGACTTCGCCCATACACTAGACAGAGGATCTTTATGCAAAATTGAAATTTCGCCCATCGATCGCAAGAAGCAGCAGCAAACTCCTCCCTTGACAGTTTTAATAAAATTGCGAATAATTTCTCTGCTTGATTTTGCACAAATTTTCAGGATCCGTATTTCTTGAATGGAGATGCCGTTTCATATTAGTTGGTCTCCGCAGTTTCGAGTAAAAGGTTGATAAAAGGTTCGAATCTACTCGGGCAGGCTTTGAGTATAGCTGGAAGCACCACTTGCGTTCCTCAAACTACTTACCGAGCGTTCGAACCTACCTCTGGGTTCGAATCTACTCGAAAGTATTGCTCCCCTTTTTCGAAGCACTCGTGGAATTTTCGGAACAATCCGGACAGATTGAACTTACAATGTGCTTGATTCCATCTGTGGTGTTCAGGGATCAAGCCGAGTCAAATATTATTCTTCAAAGGTTCAACAAAATTGGTCGTGTTATCCTTTGACCGTCGATATTTTCTTTTCACCTTGATCAAATAATTTCTACTCTCTGCCAAATTGAGAGTGCTCTTTCCTCCCACGCAATAAAAGTTTCAAGGCGGTGCATTAAAATAATCGTTTAATGGACTGGGCGAGGCGTGAAATATAAGATCGTATCGTCAATTTCAGACCGTTCGCGGTAGATTGCGGAATAAAAGCGCAATTCCTGATCGACCGGCGCCATTCGCCGATTAGTTCCGCGTCTGTTTGGCCGCGCTCGACTTTTCAAATAATTTCAAAGATCCCTCGGCAGGATCGCCATATTCGCTGAAAACCGTAGGCCATATTCCTCCGGGGTCCGTCGACGGGACGAGGGTCTCGACCGTTAATTTTCCAGGCCTTTCATCCGACGCTCGTTTAACGGTGGGAAAAACATTTCTCGTCGATTCGATCCTTTTCACCCCCGTAGGGATTTTTCATCCAGCCAAAAAACGCAACCGCGATGCACAGCGCGGCTGCCATGTACTTCGGGACAGTATTTCATCCTGATTTTAATGGGGCAGAGAAACTGTTCGGACATCCATCCTGCGCAATTTAATTGGATCGGAACAGGCCGTTCCGGATATTCTCAATTCTTTAAAAATTTCCTGGTAATAGTGATGCCTTTATTTTAGAAGCTGTTCGAACATCCATCCTGCGCAATTTAATTGGATGGAAACAGACCGTTCTGAATATACTCAACTTTTTTAATATTTCCTGGTAATACTGTTGACTTTATTCAGAAGTTTCTCGAACATCCATCATGCACAATTTTTATACTCCATCAAAATCCGCAGTAACACGATTCTCCCTAGTAAGTAATAAATAATTGTCGCGTGGTAGAAACATTATTGGCTACAGGCCAACATAATTGTGTTACTATAATTTATATAAATTAATATAAACCGACCTAACTAAAATATAAAGACAAGCGAAGTTATCTTAAGTAGTCGCCGACGCGTCCGCGAATGCAATCGCGCGGAATTGCTTGTCCAGGAGCCAGGGAAAAAGCTGAACCGGGGAAGGGGCGAACGCCTCGGAATTCGCGGGCGACAATGGAAAGAAAATTGTAATCCGCGAGAAAGTGGGCGTCCCCGTCGGATTTATCGGCCCCGGGAAGAGAGACCGGCTGGCTCTCTCAAGTTTTCTTCGGCGCGAGTGCGCGGGTTCGCCGATTATCGCGGAATCTCGCCCGTCGGATATCGATTTTCACCTTCGTTAACATCATTAAACCCCGGGTATCAGGAAGTTGATACTGGGTAAACGGGAGAGGCTCGATAATTGCTGGATCGCGAGAGCCACTTCGTGAAAAGCGCGCGGCCTTTGATCGACTCCGGTGTTCGACGAGCGAGAAAGCGCTCGCGCGCGGTCTCCCCCGGCGAACAACCGAAATCATGGATCGAGAAACGATGCCTCGAGTGTCGCTCGAACCGTCGGTTAATCGGCCAGAGAGGATACCGGCGACGGTGATTCGAGTTTATCGAGAACGACGAACGCTTTAAGACAACAACGCGCGCCGTCGTCGTCGTCTGGCTCTCGCGTTCCGCCTGAATAAGCGCGGCGCGAGGAATTTCATTATTGCCGGGACTGTTTGTGCCCCGTGCCGCGATAAATTAAGTAGGAATGCACGTATGACCGTTAATTAATTCCTCCCACTATTCCGGGCCCGGAGGCCGCCGCCGACGAAGGGCTACGCCCACCTATTACCGCGGAAAAACAGGTGGATCTTTCAGAATTTTTTCCGGAAAAACGAGCGGGTATTTTTTTGCAGCACTCGTCGGATCTTGGAAAGCACATATTCAACGGACGTCGGTTATTTTTTTCCCCGAAAAGTAATTAAATTCGAGAGAGATACAGCTCTGCTCTTCTCTTGCTTTTTACGCTGTTATCACCGTTACCTCTATTTTCAAATAGTAATCCGCATCATTTTCAGAGAAATTCTCTTCGGTGCATTATTCAGATTATCGTCGGGGGAACGTGGATCAGAAAAGTTTGTAATGAAAATTCCTTCACAATAAACCCAAATGAAATTATTATATTAATGAGGGTGTGTGAGTTGTTTGCTTAATTTCAAAAATTATAATTCGTTCAAAGATTGTCTCTGAGCTTGTGCAGAATATATTTTCGAGGGTCAGCGTTCGGAAGAGTTTAATGAAAATCTTGGATTTTCTGGGACTCGGCAGAGTCGGCAGAAATATTTTTCCGTCTTTCTCCCCGCATCGAACGGTTTCCCAGAAAAAGGACGCTCGTCGAAAACAAGTAGCGCGATCGTGGGATCCGGTCGAGCGGGTTCGCAATTTGGATCCCGTCGTCGAGGATCGAACGTCGAGGGCTGTCCACGCCTGTACCAACTAACTGTCCGACGTTCGGCGAGAAAGTTTCGAATTCTCGGCTTTAATCTCGCGAAATCCCTCGGTATATTTCACGCGCGTCCAACTTTCCACCTACCGAGGGGGGCTTTCCGAATCCGCTCGGCCGACCGCCAATCCGATCCGCTTCGATCCGCTTCGATCCGACGGCACTAGAGTCTACGGCTTTCGGCCGTCGGCATTCGGCAAGAATTTACGGCGCCAAACGAACCGCGTTAATGTCCGCCGATTAATGCGAGGCTAGAACGCTCTCGGCTTTTGCGAGAATTTCCTTACGGACCGCTGCATCCTGACCGTCGCCGGTTTCGATAAAACCCTGCTAAAAGTCTTCCAATGAATCACATTTTTTCGTGGCTGCTCGGATTTTTGAAGGGATGCAGACAACCCTCGTATGGTTCTCAAGTGGATTTTAGAATGTACTAAAAATGTGCTCGGGATTGTATGGAAAAAGTGAAGTCTTTTAATGTTTCACTTTTTTAGCTGCTGGGATTTCTGAAGGGATGCAAACAACCCTCATATGCTCGTCAAGTGAATTTTAGGATATGTTTAAAATGTGTTCGAAATTGCATGAAAAAATTGGAGCCTTTGAATGTTTCACATTTCTCTGCTGGGATTTCTGAAGGGGTGCAAACTACCCTCGTATGGTCCTCAATTGAATTTTAGGGTACATTTAAAATAGTCTGGGGATTGTATGTGAAAATTGAATTCTTTGAATGTTTCACATTTCTCTGCTGCAGGGATTTCTGATTAAGGGGAGCAAACAACCCTCACACGCTCCTTAAAATGTGTTCGAAATTGTACGAAAAGATCGGGAAATCCCGGACCAGAATGTCTGGAGGTTGAGAGGTTGCTTTCAGTGAAATTTAGAAGGCGCTCTTGCAGTTAAACAGAGCTGAATAAGGTAATAAACTCTAGTAGACATGCCGTTTGAAATTTTCATCGCTCGATATTACAGGTCAAGAGGTTCAATAATTCTGTTTCCGACTTCCGCAAGATGGGCCGAGTGTTAAATAATATATATGTGGAGCAGTTTTCCGTCGATTTTCGTGCTTGACCGTGCAGTTTGCTCGACGGAGTTCAAAAAATCGTGGAAAATCGCCGGAACCGTGCTCGTTTGTCGTGGAGAGAGGGTGGACGGTGGATCGGAAGCGGCGCCAGCGTTCTTCGAACAATGCCTGAGGAAAGGGTATTAGCGGGTCTGTTTTCTCCGGCGGAGTGGCGTAATTTCCGCCTCCGGATCGAAGATTATTACATTAGCGGAGACACTGCTCCGCCGAGGGGACGGTCTAATGAGCCAGATAAACCGATACTTTTCCATTTAAACGGGGCGCACCGCGCGGCTGTGCACCGTCTCTCGAATTCGCGTGTCTCCTCCGCGTGCGAGGAGAAAGAGAAAGAGGGGTCGGTTTAATCTTTCGATCCGGAAACAACCGATTCGAAAACTGCTGCGAGACCTCGATAATTGCACCACTAAATCAGTGCCCCGCGGATCGCGAGCGAATTCGTAAAATAAAAACCGATTTCACGGTCCCATAAGTAATTTAACGCGTTCTAACGGCTAGCGGCCGTTTTGCTGCGTTTATTTCGATAACGAACCCCGCAGCTATAACGATCCATTAAACGCTACATAGGGTGACAAATAAATATCGTTCGGGCCCGTAAATTCCTCCAGCGTCGATGCTGCGTGTCGCAATCCTGGCGCTAAAAGCACCGACTACAAACAATCGTTAGTTTTATGAAAGTAACGGGCCCGAATTTTACTCGAGAAATTTCAAATATGGCAGGCCTGACGGACGAGCGATTTCCAACAATCGCCGGCGTGCAGCGGACCGTGAACGTCGCCGCGACGTCACCGGAGTGCGAATTAATAATTCCCAGAGGAAAACCGGTTGTGTAATTCGAAAAATGGCAAAGTGAAACAGCCAAAAGCGATTTCGACGAGTCTCGAGTAGCTGCAGCGGGAAATCTGCGACGGTAATTCCTGGCCGGAGCGATTTGCGTATTTAGGCGAGCACGACGAGGCAAACGGTGGCTCTCGGGCTCGGGTCTCCGTTCGTTAGGTCCGTTTCGAGAATTTCGAGCGTTTCCACGGTTCGGCTAGAGTCTCTGCCCTGGATCCATTTGGAGGTTGGCGTGTTCAACGAAGACTATCTCTCTCTCTCTCGGGCGCGCGATAAACGAGACCCTCTCTCCAGGATAAGTTACGAGCGGCATGAATAATCGCGAGACGCTGTTCCCGGAAGACGAGGAACGGCGAGGCAGAGAACAGAAGTCGGAATGCGACTGATGCTCTGATCAACCGAGTCGGATACCAAAGGAAAAACCAACCCGGGGGTGTAACGAGTGCGAGAGCAAAGGGAGCGGAAGGAAAAGAATAGAGGACCAAGGAGAAAGGTAAGACAGGATTAAGAACAGCCTCGAGGATCCTGCGAATCCGACCTCTCACCAATCCTCTGGCGAAACAACGTGGAAAGAGCTCGCAGCTCGACCAGCAGCCACCGCCAGATAGAATACCTCTGCGGTTTCGAAGCGAAACAACGCGAGCCACATGTTTCCAGTTTCTCGATACCGTCGTTTAGAGCTTCGAGTGTCTGTTTCGATAATTATCAGCCTCGATGTTGTTATACCGATTCTATACGGAGTCGTCGTTGGATACTTCCACCTTTTTGCTGTGGTGTCCGTATCAAAGAAAGGACAATATCGGAGACGGTAGTGTAGTAAACAAACACGTCGTAGTGTCGAGTGAAGATCTCTCTGCTCGAATTTTTATTTAAATAATTGGTTAAATATAGTTGGAACGAATAATTGTTTAATGACTATGAATAATAAATAATAATTTAGATAAAAATATAATTTCGGTTATTATTTGTCAGTACAAATACATAAATTTTGTAAATAAGGATTAACTTTATTACTTTAGATAATTTATTTAGACTTTTTTGCCCAAATAATAAATAATTATGTTTGCTTTTTATTTGAATATACAAATAACAAATTACTTCAAATAATCATTTATGTAAATATTGGAAGTTTCTTAGTAGAAATTTTTGGATGTTCGAGGACTTAAATTGGAGATGGAAGATTATACTTAATGATGGAGGCACGCAGGGTTGAGAATAATCGAGAAATCATGGAGGAAAATTGAGAATTCCTGATCGGTGGCTCGAAGAAAAATGGCTGGATCTCTAGGGGTTACTTCGGAACTAGTTTAGAATGTGTTCCCGTAGAGGAATTTTTGGACGTTCGGGAGCTCTTGAATTACACGTAAAAAGCCGCAGTTTATGATAGAGTTACCCCGGTTTAAAAAGGAATACGGAACCATGTCAAAAAATTGAGAATTGCCGATCGTTAGCTCAAAGAAAAATGGCTGGATTTTTAGGGGTTGGTAAAACACGATCGCAGGGTAGTCTCGTGGACGGTGATTGTTGAGTCCGGGTACGGTCGAAGTATTATATCGATAAACGAACGACACCGCTGTCGATACCGTTGAACATTCGTTTGGAATGGTTTCGAGTAGACAGCGGCGGCAACGTGGAGACGTTTATGGGAATTTTTCGGGCGGGAACAGGGGAGGCCGGTGATTCAGCGAATAATGTTCGAAAGCGACAACGATCTGGCACTGCTTTGTGGCCGCGATTCTTTCGACGGAGGAGCAAATCGAACGGTCAACCCCGGTGAAAAGCGGTGCTTTGTTCCACTTATTTTACGTATCGATTTCCCTCGCTGGCTGTTGGCGGGACCCGCGACAAAACCGATCGACTCGTCTGCGAACTCTGTTGCGAAACGGGCTTTCTCGAACAATGTCGAGATTACGCGAACTTGTTATTTTTGAACGACGACTACTTCTATCCTCCACACGACTTTCAGACACGCCTATAAATACAGAGAAAACCTCTCGAATCGGTGCTGTTTCTTAGATCCTGTGGTTCTGTTTCTTCGTGACCTCGTCGAACGTATACAACATCGGGACAGCGCGTGTAAACACGATGACCGCTTTCATATATTTTCATTTACAATTACTGAAAGTACAAATATATTATCCTGCCATGAGAAATGATTTGACAAATTGATTTGTTCAAGCGGATAGTAAGAATCGAAGAAAATTTGAATGAATTCAATCTCGCAATTTTAGTGAGGTCGGAGCTTGGTGGGTTTAGTGTTGAATATTGTTTTGCGAGAAGGGGATTTACGGTGCCGCGACAGTCACGGCATAATCTATCGCGTTCAATAAATAATTAGGAGGCAAGCTAAGCGGTTGCTCTGTCGTCAAGCTCCCACGAAAGTGCAAGGAGCTTAACGAACGTATATCGGTGCAGCTATAGGAATGCGGAGCACCGCTTTCTGATTAGCCGCAATAATCGGCTGTTCGTTATCGCAATTACGTAGTCAGTGGCAACGCGCCGGGAGAATCGGTGCTAGATGGAGCACCGATTCCGCATCGTTTGCCCGGACAAATATCGTCTGCCCTGCGAGGTTTCGACGCGTTTCCCACCTCCTTATGGATAATCCTCCACGTGTCAGCCCTCCTGCGCTCATCGAGTGTAAACGATCCTACGCCGCGTGCAAGCAATCCCGGGAATTATAGCGAGAAGTCGCTCGAGTGGAGATTACCGCACGGCAAAGGTTTCATTAAACTGAAAAGAATCGTTTCGCCGAGCTGTCCGTCAAAAGGACCGATCGTTCTTCGCAGGCTTTACAGTCGGCAAACTGAAAAATTCTGATCGATAGTTCCTAGCATGACTGCGGGAATTCGAGGAGTTCCGGTTCGTTTTAAAATGTCCTCTCGGAGGAAATCATTAACTTTCGAGGTCGCGAACTGGAGACAGAAAATCGTACTTTGCGATACGATCGTTTCAGCTTCGGGAGAAACTCGAGATTACATGGAAGAATTGAGAAATCGACCGGAAGCCAGAATCACTGGATCTTGAGGGGATGCTGCGAGACAATTTCAGAGTGTGCTCAAATTAAAGATGGAAGATCGTAATAAGGTAAGTGATATATTTTTACAAATTACGAATTGTCGAAACAGCTTGGACAAAATTGACTCGATTTTGAAGGGCCTCTCCGGATCAATTTTAGAATGTATTCCTGCAGGAATTTTCACATTTTAGAGGGCCCAAATAAAAGTTGAAAGATTGCATTTTCCATCACGTCGATATCCGGAAAAAAATGCGGAATCTGTGAAAGAATTTATGGAATTCGATATCCCGAATGACCTTGGAGTTAAATACTGCCAGGCTCTAATGTGCGAACTGTACCTTCGGTAGGCGTGGTATTTTATGGCTGCTGGATCCGATGGAGCCAGTTTAGAGCCCCACAGCGCAATATAGTTCGCTGTGCCCTAATGTGGATCTCCTAAGCTCTGAATATTTCAATATTAAGGTCTTAATAAATGTTTTCACGGTCTCGTGTGGTGAGCCACGTCTCTCGGCAAGCTTCTCTTCTTCATTCCCGTCAGCTCCGGGTTTCCTTCTGGAAGTTACGGGGACGTGGGTATCATGGGTAGGGCTGAAAAATTCGTAACCAGCCCGAGCCGGCTAGTCGCGCGGGAAAATTTACGAGCGACGATGGCGGGGAGGAAAGCAGGATCTCTCGACGACTTCTGCGGGAAAATTCGAAGGAGAACGAGAGATCGTGGAGAGACTCTCTCTTTCTCTCTCTCTCTCACACACTCCGGTTGTGGAACGATCCACGAAAACCGGGCATTCCGCGAGACACCGAGTATTGATTTTCCTCGTCGTGCAGCGCCGAACGAGATTCCTCTCTCGCGTTTTTTTGTCGCGCATCGAACCCACGCCGATCTGGCTCTCTTGCCGAGGCTGATTCGCGAATCTCTGGACAAACATTCTCCGGCAAAAAACCATTCCCAGTTGACTTTCCAACTTTCCACCATCGATCTTTGATCTCCTTCGGAACGGCCGCGTTCCGAACGCGGAAAAACCTCGGGATTATTTTCCACTTTGTCCGGAGACCAGAGAGAAAGTGCGCCAGTGCATTTCCAGTTTGGAAATCTAAGTTTTATTCGACACTCTGTTTGGAAAAGTTCTTCGGTTACAACTCCATGAAAATTCCCCGGTGCAGAATTGCCAGGCACGACTGCGCGAGCCTGCGGTCAATTTGTAACTTGTTACTCGGATCCGGAAATGTCGATGATGGTTAGATTGTTGGAACTGTTGTCCGTTCAGCGATTTTCAGGGAACTTGTACAGTTTACTACCGTTAACGCGTTACAGACAAACCACCGTACAGTTTACTTGGAGATGGTTGAATTAATTTCATACACTTCTACTGAATTGTTTAAATAATATGTAAAGATGATAGTTAAGGAAGTGGTTCAACTCATATGTTTCCTGTTTTTGTAGATATTTAGGACAGGATAGTGTTCCCTTGTAGCGTTTATGATTCCTCGGTTTGCCGTTGGGGGTCATGGGGAAACTCGCGACGAGGGGTGAGTCGGGAAAAAGACGCGCGTGCCACGAGGCCGATAACGAACGTCGTGCAGAGGCGTAACCCGGTATCGATTCTCTGCGACCTTCATGAACGGCCGTCGAAATAGCTTGGTCGATTAGGTCTAGGATGAATTCGTCGCACCACTGTTCTGGAAAGACACTGGCAATCGAATTTCGGAGGTCAGGATCCGGCGAGTCGAGTCGCGTCGCGATATTAAAAGGGTGAAGCGCGGATCGATCGAGCACCTCTTCGTGGTTCGTGAACGAACGCCCTTCGTCCCGAGTGCACACGTGTCGGGAGTCAACGCGACGGTTAATTCTCTGAACACTCGTCGTTTTGAGTAGCCGTCGCGTTTCACGGTCAGTTAATCGGTCTCGCGGCTTCGCCTTTTTGGTTCACGGTCCCGCGACGTTCAAACGACCCTCTTCCCTTCAGAGAGCGACAGAGCCCCTTTGTATTACCTCCGATAACAAGTCCGTCTACGTTCCTGAACAGAACGTAGCTGGAAAAAACAATTCCGAAAAATTCTCTACATGTAAACTGCTGTAGTCTATTCAACAATGTATCGTTCTATTCTTCTAAGACGTTTCTGCATAATATGACAAATATTAGCTTTATTTTGAATTTCGCGAGTGAATCCACCAAGCATTTCAACAACCTTTTTTAGCTGTTTCACCTAATTCTTCGTCGACAGGATACGAAGTACTTGGGGTAAAAATCGTGAACCAAGGGGTTAACGAGATCATTGTCCTATTTCGAGGAGCATCGAAATCGTCGGTGATCGGCATCGGCCAAAAAGGTCGCGACAGCCGTCGACGCACGCCGCGGAAAGTTAACAGGCGAACTTTACCTATAAATATAAGTCGGTTACCGCCACCCCCGCGTCGCGCACCCTTTGTTTTCGCTTCCGTTGTTCGTCGTCGCGAGCGACCAAACTCCGTCGACTCGCGCTATCTGCATACGGAAGTTGCACACGGGCTCAGCCACGGTGGTTGGTGGCTCAGCTCGCGAACGAAGGCCGCCCGCGATTTCCATGTGAACGGAATTTTCGAAATCGAGTCCCGACCATCGTGGACGATCGGTTTCGGACCCGCCTACTCCCCGGGGAATTTACATTCTGAACGAACGTCGAATCTCCATTCGAACGGTTGAATAGTGAATTTTGAAGATTGAAGCTTTCCCATCGCGACCACCTCCTGCAACACGATCTACAATTCTTCTCAGCAGTTCTTTTCTCATCTGGACTTTCTCCTCGCGACCTGGAAACTTTTCTCCCATTTGTTTTTAACGTTACAACATTTTTTCCTTGACCCAGTCTACAGTGGATTTCAAGATTGAAGACAACCCCTCGCAACCACTCCCCTGGCATACAATCTAAAATTCTTTTTAGCCGTTCTTCTCTAACGTTGCGAAACGTATTACCTGAAATCTTGTAAGCAATTTGTTTTTGACATTACGAGTCTACACTGATTTTGAAGATTGAACACAGCCACGGTTCTTTTTCAACGTTGGAAAGTGTTCAATGTGGCAAGAGTCAAATACAATCAATATTTCTCGTTCCGAAATCCGATTCTACTTTTCCGTAAACTGCAATTGTATTTCGCCGATATTTCTGCTGAAAACACAGACAGGCAAACAGCCGATGTAAATTCGTTTTCTTCCGGGAGATTGCGATCGGTGAACGAGTACCAGAGCGCGTGGTTGCGCAGGAGATCAAAGAGCAAGGAATTGATGGAATAATTACTTTCCAACGCACGCTCGACGGACGGGGTTCAACGGCCTCGAGATTTTTTGGACACTTGAGAGAGGAGTTCGGCGGAAGAACAGTTTACCGTTGCAAGCCGGGTCACCTGTTTGGTGTTTCTAAACGGGTCGGTCGTGTGTCTCGTTGCTCGGCTGTAGAATGCATTATGTAACGGCGATTGCGCGCGTGTCCCTTCGAAAACCGGCGAGATAGAGAGGGAGCATCTGGGTACCGCGTCGCTTTTGTCAAGGAAGCGCATCCAAAGGTTCTCCGTCCGATACACACACAGGGTTCGGGAGGCTCTTTATGCGACTTCCTTTGGTAATGAGGCAATTTGAAAATTTCTCTGTCCCTTTGAAAGCGATAGGACGTGGTCGAGCGAGCGTGGCCCGCTTTGTACGCTCGATCTCGTCTCGATTCCCTTCTGAATGGCCGACTGCCGGCGACACACACACACCCACACACACGCGCGCGCCCCGATAACGTAATCGATCGCGAATGTTCTACGGCAGTTAGACCAGAGAACCGGGATGGCCCGCTTGGCCAGCTGCGAGCAGCTGCGATTTATTCCCTCCACCTTCTCCCCTCCCACCTACCTTCCGAAAACGACCCCCTCGTAACCGAATTAATCTTTCCGTCGCGGAACGGTCGTTTCGTCGTTTACGCGTCGTCGGGTCACGCTCCGGGTGCACAGGTGGCCCGATGCAGTCGGCCGGTGCATCACCGATGCACCATCGAGTCGTTTCGACGAACTCCGCTTCAAAAATTCAGTGACATGTCTGTGCGAAGCTGTAGGGGACGTTGGATGAACGACGAGCTCAAATGACACAGGATCACCAAATGTCCCCATCACTTGCTCCTATTTACTGAGATTGAGTTTTAATTCACGCACCTGCAAATGACACACCACAAAAAGAATATTTTTCCCAAGCTGTATTAATTTTTTAACAAACTTGACCCCAGGATCTTATCGGGAGGAAATGCATCTACAACTGGTAATATTTTGGTCGACGAAGAGCATTATAAAATAATCGAAAAATAACATGAACAAAAAGTGGTTCGTATTTGGGCACTTTACCCTATGTGTATGCGCTTATAAAATAATTGGGCGGGAATTTATTTACGAAAACGCTTGATTTTTACCATATTGTTTAACCAACGAACGCTTGTTTGTTCCGGCCCGCGTTGCAAACAGATTCTGGCGAAACACTCGGCGCGAGAACAATTTTCAAAACACCTGCTGATTCAATATTCAAGTTCCCACGTTCGCAAGTTTATCGCGCCAACAAATTGCCATTTTACGAGATCCGTTAGTTCGCCTCGACGAATTAAATGGGAATGGATTCGATCATCGAACGGGTTACGTTATTACCTGCTGAATGTCTTCCGGGATTACAGCCGAGAGTTCGTCATCGAAGGTATTTCCTCTTTGGAACGGTTTCGAGGTTGAATTAACCAAATTTGGCGAGGCGGTTGCGAAAGAGGGTGGAAAGGAATTCCGAATAAAAGGCTCGGCCTGGTTCGGCTTAAAGATTCATAGGTACGAAAGCGCGCGATCCGGTGATCCGATTTCCCAGGCGCAGCCTCCGTTTCGATCGTAGAAAATCGACGGATTGTTCGAAGCGAACTCATTTATTCTAGCCAGCACGCGCGATTATTTCGCTTCAAGTATTATCGCGCCGAGTGCCGCTGGGATACGAACGGTGGTGGCGAGGTGTTAGGGGGTGATTTCGGTGATTATCGAATCGGCGGGTCCCTCTGTGTACGCGTAATTACGCGCTCGCATAGGCGCCGTGAGTGTCGCGCTTCCAACTCCATCTTGCCAGCGTTCCATTCCGAAAACCGATTTAAAAGGGATATCCGCGCCGACAAACGATTATTCGCCGACGCATTCTCGCCCGTCGAATCGCGAGATAATCCCTTTCTTGTGCAACCCACCTTGCACACGAGAAATCCCTTTCTTCTTCTGTCTGCGATCTTCCCTTTGGAGGCTAGCGAGACGTGAAATCCTGTTTATAATTTCTGGGTGTTATTAAATTGATTTTTCGGATGCGAAATGGTTCTCACAGGAGGGTAATCTTGGCTGATTAAGATAACTCAATTTTTCCGTATTCCACTGACGAGAAATTTTAATTTTACCCTCGGACGAAACATGAGCTTTTGTTTGTAATTAGCATTTCCATTGAAGACAAGAGGATGATAATTTATTAGGTTTGAAAAGAAGTACGGAATCGTGTCGGAAACTTCATAAAACCCGACCGTCAGCTCGGACAACATTGACTCAATTTTAAAGGGATTCTTTGCATCACTTTTCGAATGCGTCCCCTAGGAATTTCCTATAAGTCCGAGGGCTTAAATTAAAGCTGGAGGTTCGTACTTTATGATAAAGTAACGTGGGTTTAAAAGGGAGGACGAAATCATGTCGAAAATCGAGAAATCCCGTTCGAGAGTTCAGAGTAATATACTACTAAAATTGGTGCAACTTCGAGTCAATTTTAGAATGTATTCCGGTACGAATTTTGGGACATCGCAGTTAATTTTAAAGTAACATTGGTGTCCCAGTTATTAATAATAATTTGTCTATAATTTTCAGAGGTGAAATAATTCCTGCAATAGAACAGATCTTTTTAATTAATACGGAAATGAATCCATCTCGGCCCAACCTGTCGTTTCAGAGATAAAAATTCCCGAGTGCGTCTTCAAAAGTGAACCTATCGATGGGACGTTCGGTGCTCCGGAGAATGGAAACTTTGAAGAGCGATGACTCGATCGCTCAGTAATAATAATGTAATAGTAATGACAGCTATCTTGGGGACAGCTTGAGCGAAGTCGATTTAAAAAGCGATCGGCAAAGGGCGCGGCCTTCCGGCCACAAAGACGGAGCACCCGATCGTTCCACGGTTCGAGAAATCTAAATACGATACAAAGGTATCCGGCGGATATGAAATTCCGATGAAACATCGGAAATTTATGACGTCTCCCGCAATAATAAACCATTTAAATGCAAATGCGAAATGCACCAACGGATTCGGAATAAATTGCTCGGAGAAGTCGTTCTCTCCGATTAGTTCGGGTAGGGGCGTGGGCGTGGGGCGGCGGAGGCGGCCGGGGTCGTCCGGAGCTGTTCTCCTCTTTGAGGAGAGAAGCTTTTCCATCTCGTCGGGAAGCCGTGCGAGAAACAGCCAATTAAAAATAAAACTCGGCCCGCGGGTGTAATTCTCGCGCTCGTCTTCCTCGTGACGAGCCGCCTCGCCGCGTCTGACCGGTGATCATTTATATTTTATCGATATTTTAAGGCTGGAAACGGTCGAACCAACAACGAAAATTTTGTTATTATTGTGAAACGATGGAAATCGCGTTCAAGTTGCTCGGTAGTTGCAGCGCTGCTAATAGATTTCGTTTGAAATCTTTATCAAGGGAGCGAGGGGATATTGTAGGACAAGGGGTTGAATTGCCACGCGAACTCGCGTTAATCGAGGCAATAAAAATTTGTCGGACGATACTGTCCGGCTAGAGGAGACACTGGCGCGAATATAGCAGAAAAAGGGGCACGATATCTTCGTCGGGCACGATTTCGTCGTACGATACACATACAGGGTGGCTAGTCGGCATTATTAATGAATCTAATGCGAATAACTCCTGGCGGAAACGCTAATGTCTAGCTTGACGTACGACCGGAAAAGGTGAATTTATTTTGGTGACTAGCATATCGGAAGAGATTCTCTGTGAAAATTAAATGGCGCGTGTATAAAGAAGAGAACGCAATTATAATCCTCGAGATATTTCACGAGAAATTCTGGATTCGAGGGACGATTTCATCCTCGAAAATCGCATTATGGCGCACGAGGAAAAAAATAGGTTTGCGTTGCGGATGACCTACCACATTTGCACAGAGGGTTCATAATTTTCTGAATTTCCGGGTTCCGTACCCTTTCCACGTTAGTTAAATTCCCACGGTGACTCGGCGCGTTTGCTCACAGAAAGCTATTACATTAATTTGCCTGAACTTGCACGGGGAATATGTAATTTTTATAACAAAATGGAGATACAAAGGGCGACAGTAGACGGTAGAAGCGACGATGGTCAAACAAAAGCTGGAGTCGTAACAATTTCTCCACTTGATTGTCCACGTAGAATGTGTGCGAACAAAATTTTATGCAACCGCCAAATGGTCTGCGAAAGTCGCAACGTTCGCGCCACCCAGTGGACAGAGCTATCGTGGTCGTAACGAGCCGTGTTCGAGTCGAAAGAATAATTTGAAAATTGCATTCGATCGTTAGTCCTCGCGGAGCTGTGTAGAACGCGACGCGTCTCCTTTCTCATTTACTTAATAGCACGAGCACCCGCAAACGTCTGGACGAGCGCTGGCAAACGTTCGCAAACGATCGCGCGTCTCGCGACGAGCATGGAATCGTCGAGCGTGCCGTCGCCGACGTAGACCGTTCGTTCTCGCCGCGCAGGCCCGCGATTATTTATGTGAACATTGACTCCTGCCGTGACAGCAATTATTTTCCGCCACCGTTATTACACACACGAATCGTTATTAATATACCCGAGCACTGTGCGCGCGGGACAACGCCGTTCTCGCTCTACGAAATTACGCTCGGGAATCGAAAACGCCACGCTCGAAAACGCTTCGAATTAACAGGCGTTTGTTATCGAATGACTCGCGCCCGCCAACTTGTTGAGTGCACAGACTCTAGCAGCCCGATGAAAATTACGCCGTTTTCAGAGACCCTTTTCTCGATCCTCGCCCGTCCGACTGTTCCCCACATTTTTCCCGGTCTTTATGCAAAATCAAAAGTGTCTCCATCATTTGCGAGTCGGAGTTTTACCGTACCAAAGAAAACTTAGACGTTTTCTCTTACGATATAATTTCAAACGAAATGTTTAGATGACGTTACTGGGTGTAACTTGTCCGTTCATAATTGAAGTTTTAAGTTGCAGATTTCGTTTGACCGCGAGTAACGATATATAACTGTGCGAAAGAAATGCTTAACAGAACAAATAGTTGGGAATATTGTTCAATTGTGTGTGGAAAGTCTTCGAGTCGGCCGCGGAGAAGCGTGTCCTCCTATTCTCCGAGCTGCGCGCTTACAAAACGCGAAGCAGGATCGCAAAGTCGGTAAAATATGGTCTCGGGTCGCTATAGATCAGCGGATTGCGGATCCTCGGCAGGTTCGGTTTGGAATTCAACGAACGCCGAACAACCAGATTTCTCGGCGTCCCGGCGTCCCGGCGTACAATGGTTTAAAAATGCGGCTCTGACTCAGCGAAGATGAAAAGAACTCGGTACATGTGTGATCATTACTCGAATGTTATCAATTTATCGTATTTATTCTAGCTCGACGGCCACGGAAAAGAATTATTTTAAAAAATTGGCCGACTTTCCCGCATCGAATTTTTCTTCCCTTGCTTCGACACATAAGTGACATATAGCTAAAGATAAGAAGAAATGAGAATAATTTAGCAGGGCTGGCATCGCATATTAAACCGCGGATGGAACAGGGTTCTGTCAGGTTGCTGGGTCGGTCGATTTCACCGCGGAAAAGATTTATCGTGAGGATTGGCTGGTGCTCGCGGGAAATAATTGAATCGGAAACTGCTCGCGGTCTCCGCCTACGTATTTTTCCTTATCGAGTTAGTTTCGTTTGTTCTGGAGGGCTCCGGTCCCCTGGATCGACGCCGTTGGATCGGGATCGGGCGAATTCCAGAATCGAAACGGGGGAGGAAAGAGAACGGAAAAAGGGAGCAACGGAGAAAGAGGGAGAGAACGGCGGAGAAATAGAGAAAGAAAAGAGGAATACGTTGCGGAAGGAAAAATTGCCGGGTCGTCGGCTTCGTGGAAGATAGGAATCCTCGCTGGCCGACGTAACAATGCCGATCGAAATATTCGTGCTCGATGGAAATGCGCTCGCGGTATCTACTTTGCGCCGTGCGTTCAGTTTCGACGAGCGATTCCGGTGAGTGAGAAAGAGAGAGAGAGAGCTCGTTATTTGTGCGCGGAAAATTGCCCTCGATCTCCCTATCGGACCGATTCGTTACAGAAAAAAAGTTGGAGACACGAGCAAGTGGGAAATCATTTGTCTCGGCCACTCGATGCTTGCGATGGACATCGGATTCATATCGGCGGCCACCGAGTCGCCTATTCTTCCATTCGCATTAATCGACTGTTTATCTCCTCGATGGGTCGACCAAGATCGACGCATTTCTTAACCATGCAATTTTAATTAACCCTTTGGATTTCTTCCGACCTAGAATAATTCTATTGTTTATGATTCTTTTTTATTTTATGGATATGAAATTGCGATATAATACCTCATACAATACTTAAATGTGTAGTAATTGATTAAACACCAGCATATTTAATAATGTAAACAATGTTGTGAACGATACCAGGAAGAATTTCCGGTAAATTAGCGAAATCTTGAGAATTGCTCTCCGGTTGGACGAACGAATGAATTTGCTAGAAAAGAAAGAACGATTGTCGTTCAATTTGTGTGCTGGTTGAAAGATTAATCCCCGATCAAATAAACGGAGCCGCGATATACGATCGCGTTCCTTTTTGTCTGAGCGTTTTTCGAACGGAGCTTTTTTGCCAGAACTAAGAGACACACGGCGCCTTTGTCCCTTTTTCGGCCGCGGCAGACATTACAATGGCAACTTTAGCCGCGGTTCGGCGAACTTGGCACGAGATCGAGAACAGCGTTTCGAGGTCCGCGGACCGACAAATCAAAGCACGTATCGGAACCTCCTGAGACGCGGCACCACAAAATCCTCGGACATTTATTACTATTTTATCGCTTTCATCGTTTCAACGCGTACCGAGAATGTTTATTACTGCTATCATCTGGAGGTACTCTCTGGTGTAACGCCTTCGGTAGACTGGCGGGAGCTTTGCTTTTAACTAGGCTGGGTCTTTATGGAAATCCACTTTTTTATGGCGGTTTTTATCCAATATTCCTCCGAGGAGGTTCATCAGACTTTTCATTGTTATCCAATGTATCTCGGAGGAGGTTCGCAATTGAAGTCATTAAAAGACACCATTCTACTTGGACAAATTTTATTCTGCATAAAAATCCACAGTCTAGTCATTGAACACGTAAAATCAAGAAGGATTAAGCAACCATTGTAACAAATTTCAACTCGTACCAATAAGCTTCAGTTTCACGAACCACACTACATTGAAATTGTGGGACGTGTTGATCCAATGATTCAACAGTTAACATGTTACACCATGTCCTAACTGAATGTTGCGACATCAAAATGGTTGCCATCCTGCCCACCCACGCCAGTACAACAAGAAACACACGAATCACTATGGTTGCATGGTACCGACCAAATTGACAACCTATGCGATGCACCGACATCGAATTATACGCGATGATTTTGTCCACTGTGACATGAACACAATATGTATATCAGTAATAGTCAATAATCGATTGGAACATGGCTTTGACCATTGAACCGAGGGTAATGAGTTCATTTGTCGTTCGTGTTTGCCGTCGCCTGTCGAAAATGTGTCACTTTCTTAATTGAACAAGAAATTAAGGTCCACAATTAAAATGTTATTTAATTATGGCCTGAAATTGTGCATGATCAAAATTTTACTCAATTAAAAGGTAAATGAAAGAAACTCTGTGACGTAGATCACGACGCGGTCTCCTACAGTGATCCTGCAGGATCCTCGCAACTCCAAGTGTGCCGAGGACCCGCATATCCAGCCAGGTCCACGAAAGAACGAATATATCGTGGTTAGCTGTTGTGGTCTTGAGGGAAAATCGTGGTTCGAGAGTCAGGAAAGTCGACTTGTCGACGTGGAGAGGCATCGTTGGGTAGATTAAAGGAGCCCGGGACAGGTTCAGCGTGTTCGACGCGTACAGATCGAAGATTATCGTGTCGGGGACCGTTCGTCTCGGGGATGTCTCTCGAGCGGAAGCTTATTTATCCGTGCCTGGGCTTAGGGGGCCGGTGGAGCGCAATTTCGAGATCGAAACTCGTTAAATGCATAGCGCGCGCGACGCGGCGGCCTACGGGCTCTCTGCGATCGGGGATCGATCGGTATCGGAGGCGACGCGGACGGAATTGCCTTTTTAAACGGCAGGGATTACTAAAGATTCCAACAAAATTACTCGCCTGGCGCGCGACTCCTTTTCTCTCTCCCTCTCTCCCTCTCTCCCTCTCTCTTTTTCTCTTTCTTTGTCTTTCTTTTTTCATCCCGTCTCGGTGCTGCGAGACGCGCGCACGAGAGGCGAGCCGCCGGCAAACAAAACTTTAATAATCGAGATGCCGGGCATTAAAAGAACGACGAAACTTTTTTCCCCCGCACACGGCAATTTCCTCTATTTACTCTCGGATCGATAGACGGGTCCCTCCGACCCGCGCCTCGGGATTAACAATACGTGCGATACATCTTTCGCAGGGACGTAGGGTATACCCGATAACGTAGGTATACCTGTAAATAAACTCTCTGTACCCATGTGCAGCTGCCGCGGCACGCTATGCCGTGCTATGCCAGGCTCTGCCGTGACGTTTCTTCCTGTCACGGCTTTCAGTACTCAAAACCCGTCGGCCCCGAAGGAATTCGTCGCGCGTTGATTCGCTACCCGGATCAACTCGCCTCTGTCCCGTGGAAATTGTTCCGTCCCGATCCGTCTGGCTGACGAGAGCTTTCTCGTTTCGATCAACGTCGTTTCATCGATACGGCATTCCAGCTGGAATCCGGAGCAGAGCGAGCACGGCACTTACACTCTGGCCACGGACACTGCTCGCACACTAATCTTCCGGTTTCCATATTATCTGCGTTGTTATTTAACTCGTTCGTCATCATAATTTTTTTCGTGGTGGTCCGCAGCTTTGTTGTCCCCTAATAAAAAATCCGCCGCACCAAAAATTCAAATAAAACACGCACCTGCAAATAGTTCTAAAAAAGTGCATTTCAGCGCGATACAGGGAAATTGTAAAAATATGCAGACAGGAAAATCCAGCGAGGACCGGGAAGAGGTGCAGAGATGGTCGCCTCTGTGTAGTCTCACAGAGAAGGCAAATGCAATAATAACGACGGTAATAAAAATAAAAGTAGACAAGGGAACGAGATCAAGAACACCGGAAGTGGCAGTACGAAGCGGAACCGAAGGGTGGCGAGACGGAACGCGAAACGGAACGGAGAACGGAACGGAAGCAGAAGACGGGAGCCAGAAGGGAAGGAGACAGAACTCGGAACTGGAGGAACAGGCGTACCGTGACAACGGAACGGAAAGGCTTTCGATCTCCGGTCTCGCTTCGTGGCGAGGCGAGGAGAGGCACGAGGCACCAAGCGAGGCGTAACGGAGCGTCGCGTCGGCGTTACACCGAAACCGGAAAACAGAAACACCGGTTTTCCGCGTCGCCCCCGGGAGAAGGTGTTGTTCGCCCACATGCCTCCTATCGTTTTATGGTCGCAATTGAAACGGAAATTGAGGTGAAGCGTTCCCGAAGCCATGTATCGCCGCGAGGCTTTGGCTCATTTAAATGCAAGGGAGGGTTCGGGGAACGCGACAAAACAATCGCACTGAAAGAAAGAAGGAAGAAGCGAATTGTTTAACCAGCAGCACCCGCGAGCAGTTCAGACGTGGAAAGTTTCGTGCATCGGTTTTCCCAGCAATTAGGTATCTCGAACGAGATCCCGGACCTTGCGATTCTTCCGCGAGCTCCGCCTTGAAAAAGGAAGGAACGAGATTTCTTTCGTGATTTCAACAATCGATATACTTCTTTCGATGCTTCGGCTGCTTTTAATTGTAACCGGCTCATTTCCACTTGAAATTCGCGGTCCAAACGGCCAATTACTTGACGCGTGACGCAACCGAAACGGCAATTGCTTCGCTCGTGATTTTCGTCTTGCATTGTTGCGGATATCTCTTGCATTTTCTCCCACCTGTTGCCGCCTGCATAATACATTCGATACGCACTGCGCGAAACAGATTCGAAATAGGGGGTTTACGTCGCGCGGATGATACCCGCGAGAAGATTAAAAGTAGACAAGTAAAAGTTGAAAAGCTTACCGCGCCCGAAGAACAGACAGAGAGAGGGAGAGAGAGAGAGAGAGAGAGAGAAAGAGGGATGGAGTGAATTTCCCGAACCACTTTGCGTTGAGTGTCTTTGTTACTTGCGAGTAGATGTTCGTGCGAAAATTTCGTTTCCCCGCGGTGTAATTTACAAAGACCCGGAGCGAGATGAACGGAAGTTTCTTTGCTCCGTCAGCGATCTTAATCCATTAGCGCCGAAGCGAAACAATATTGAATTTAATGACAGATTTAAGAGTCTCCCTCTCGCCCGGGGTACTTGCCGGGGTAGTAAGAAGCTTCCACCTAATTCTTGTTCCTAGCAATTACTCCTTGGATCCGGGAATTTGCATAAGGATCCGCAATCTACCCCGATACCCCGTCGAAATCAGTAGCGACACCGTTCGCTGCGTTCGTTTCACAAACACCGGGTGTCCCGAAAGTGAGCAACCGTACGAAACACTTCCATCTCCTCGCAAGCGATTCCCTTTATCGTTCTGTAGGATTTTAGTTAGCCTTTTAGTTAGTCCCTTGTTTATGTAATTATTTCAAACAAAGTTTCCAGCCTTAATATTCCGGGGCCTTTCCGGGGCCTCCAGCGGCGAAAGCCCTAGCCGCTGGCCCAGTAACTACCACACTTCAATCTCAAATATCTCAAAACCGGGGCCTCAATTAGCAAATGGGTACAGGACTTTCCGCCTCGCATTTTCACCGAGAACATAGTCCAACAGGTCCCACAGCTTTAGAACACCCAGTATGGGAGGAGCAAACTGCTCTTTCCCGACCCGAACTTTAGGTAATGCGATTGAAATCTTAATCCAGCGACGTCCCCTTTGCGTGAACCGCAGACTCGACCTCCCGACCTTTCGGGAAGGCAACCCTCGTGGATCGGCGTTCTTGTATCGGCAATAAGACCCGCGACCCGCCCCATGCCACGGGTCGGTTCCCCGCAAACGGAAACCTTGAGGAAAGCTAGGGGAAACGGGAGAGCGCACATCGATTTCGAGCTGGGGAACGCTCGCCCCGATTAATTAAGAACGCGACCGATCTATGAGAACGTTCTCTCCCTCCCTCGTTCTCTCTCTATCTCTCTCTGTTTCTCGCTCTCCATTCCGCAGATTTGCAGACTCGGCAGAGCGGAACACACCGTGACCGCTTAAAACGTGCCGCGGCTACTCTCAGGATAACGCGAGCCCCGAATTCCTACTCGCGGTCGCAATCCACGGAATGCAGAAGCCGTTCGACGCGACCCACGTTTATTTACCGGTAGAGGAATTAATCGGCACGTCCGGACCGTTCGCCGCGATTTTATCGCTGGCATTATGCCGCATCCCTACGGTCCGTTTCGTTTGCTCAGCAACCAAGCATCTTGTTTACTCGGGACCCGCTCTCTGTATGTGCGGAAACGTTTCGTCGGAGTTTCCCAGCGTTGTTGTCGTTTCTGGACTTTCGATTCACCGGCGCAAATGAGCCGAGAGAATTTTTTTATGGGCACAGTATTCGTATTATTCAGGAGAAAGGTAAATACGTGTTTCTTGCGGTTGGTAAAGAATGGTATTCTGTTCGCAATCTCAAAATTTAGTTAAAGATAGTGAAATTAATTTAACGGATGTAGATTCACCGCGTCAGTAACGAGAAAATAATTCTGGAAGAGCAGCACGATGGTAGAAGAGACGTTCGTGGACGAGCGTGACGTTTTTACGTCCCGACGAAAGGTGAAGTTTTTCAAACTTCACGGGAACTGTCGAGATCCTTGTCCAGGGACAACTTCGAAGATGATTCCACAAGAACGTCGAATTGGCCTGGCTCGGGGATGGTCGCAGGGGATGCTTGCGGATGTTCCCGCTGCCGGAAACGAGGGTAGAAGCTGCGCGGAAATGGGGCGTTCCGCGTTTAAAGTTACATTGTCCGGGAAGTTCGAGGCGATCGTCGAGAAAACCGCGCCCTCCGAGACGGAAAGGAGTTGGACGGACTTTCGCCGCTGACCAAATCCGCCGCAACTACCTTCCCGACCAGGGGGACGCGCGAGCTGCTTCCGCCTCGAGTCCATTCCCAAGAAGAACCTCGTTATCACGGGAAGAGAATCGGCTATCTGTCCCAGCTGTGGCCCCGCCGCTCTGACGTCGACGGCGTTGTCCGCACGGCCTGCGACGCGACTCATCAACCAAACACGTGGGAGCTGTTCGAGAACCTAACTAATTGTAACCCTTTGATTGTGCAATACTGTCCAGAAACCATTTCATTTAAATTAGTTAGCAAAAGGATCAACTAGTATAAGGGCGATTTTATATAAGGCTGGCGTTATGAGGCCGGTTTCTCATCCAATCAAATAAGTAACACAAGAATCAGCCCCTCGGGTCCCACAGGTCGTTAAAACTGTTCCGTTTTAATTAGCAATGTGTAACTGATGCGAATTTCGTCCGGTTTCTGCGATTCCAGCCCGCAATGAGGCGTCGAGGGTGTTACCCGGCTGGAAATATCGCGGAGTCTCCGGCAAACGACCCGCTTGGCAAAGATTCCGCCGCCTTTCGCTTCCGTACTCGCCCCCGACGGAACTCCGGGGTCGTTCGTTTCCCAAATTTACGGCCGTGGGATTCTTTTGTAACTCCCGTCGGGCGAACAAATCGTCCGTCCAGCAGCCTCCCCCGCGCGAGCAGCCGGGCAACTTCTGTGATTTTTGAAACTCCCAGCTAGCCGTCGCTTCCTCGTGCAATCCGTTCCCTCCAATTTTCACGGACAGGTCAATTGAATCGGGAGTAATCGTCGCGAAACGTCGAATTCGTTCGACGTATCCCGCTGTCCTCTTCCTCCCAGAGGAATATCGCGTTCGTCGCTTTTCACATTTGCGAATGAAACCAACCCGTTGGTAGCAGTCTGGTGTGTTTTATTTTCGATCTTGATTTTGACCGAGAGTTACAGCCTTGAGAATGGAGAACGGGCGATCACCGTGGTGCTTAGGGTGCTCGGCCCGGAGCCATTGTCCTTTCACGAAGTTGACAACGTCCCACGAAAGTCTCGGAGCCCGTAGTCGTCTAAAAAGTGGTAGAACAAGGGGTTGACACCTAGTGAGCACAACAGGAGAAGTCTCGGGGAGATAATGCTCGCACTGGGGCCACAGAGGGCTTGGGAAACGGGAACTTTCCCGGTTGTATATTGCTTTTCAGCAGCTGGAGGTAGGTGCTATCATCGCGGCACTCCATTCAACACCAACGGACCCGATCTATCTCGGTAATCTACAAAGACACACTAATTAACCCCAAACCTTGCTCCACTTCGGACTACTTCCTAGTTCGATAACCCCCACCGATCAACTCGATAAAAAACCCGTTACATTCTCGAGTCTCCGGGGATGCACAGGATTCTTTAAACCTTAAACCCCTAGAACCTTCGGACTTTATTACTGAGAAGAAGTACGATGTTGTTTCCTGTTGGTTCGACAGCTTCCTGAATCTACGATCGCGTGGAAGGTGGTGAGGCGAGCTAAGGGGTTAATATCCATCAGGAAGAAGTGGTGGAAGAAGAAGAAGCGGAGTCTGGGGAGTTCGCTCCCGGGTTGTATATTGTTTCCGCGCGCCGTTGATGCATTTGTTTGCTTTGGTACGTGGTCGACGCGTCGCAACTGGGACAAGCATCTCCCGTGCATGCCGCCTGACGCGGCGGCAACTAGCTGCTATAGTTGTCGGTTGCCAAGCCGTATTGCCACCGCCGAATATATCCGTTTGCCCGGCAGCACGCCTGCCTGCCGTTTCGCTTCCATCTCCCCCGTTCTTCGCAGTCCACCGTTCCCTCTGTCCACACATTGTAAACATCGCGAGCAACACCGAGACCGACTAATAGCGGCGACACGCCAGAGAACAAAGGATATCGCGGGCTCGTTCCTACGGCGATCGATGCGCCGCTTAGACGGACCATCGCGTCGCCTGGAAACCGGCCGCGCCAGAAAAAGAATCGCCGATTGGCTATCGGGAACCGGCCGACCGGAAATCGAAGCCTTCTCTCTCTTTCGATCGACTCTCTTTCTCTCTCTCTCTTGCTCGGTTGCCGGGTGACTGCTCTCACCGCTAAACCACCCTGCTGGGCGACGACTTTTCCGACTCGAATTCCTTCACCGTGAACGCAAACACACGGGGACATATCGGCAACACTGGATTGGGGTCTACACATGCTCTGATCTTTTGCTTCTTGGGTCTCCCGGGAGATTCATCCGAGTTCCATGGGGATTCTTGGGGTTCGGGATTATTGGGTTCTAGTCTATTGGGCCCTAGCGTATTGAGTAATAATCTATTAAGTCCTAGTTGATTGGGTCTTAGTCTACCCTCCATGTGCCCTCTTCAATTTCAAACTCGACAGATATTCCCGAAGCAATGCCAAAGTTAGCCTACATAAATAACCTATATAAATCCTCCAACCAATTTGCATCTTCTTAGAGCGACAACCCTCGAAGAATAACAACACACGAGTTCCACTGAATCCCATAAAGGTTCCTTATCGCATAATATCGAACTGTGTGTGCCGAGCAATTTCTCCAGACGATTCTATGCAAAAGGGGACAAGTCGAGGGGTTGAAAGATTTCGATCGTTCGAGGAATCTGCACCCTAGGGGGTCCCAGGGTTAAGGCGAGACGGCGATCGCGTTCAGATTAAATTTCGCGTTGATCTTCCCTCCGGCCGGTGGGCGGCCCCTGCGGGGACGTCGTATGATCAATTTCGGACAGTGTCCCCGGTGGAGCTTTAAAGGGCTGAAGCTTTCAGCGGACTGTTTGCTGGACCGGAGCCGTTTCGCCTCGGGCCGGAATTTCGCTGCTCGCCTGCTCGGCAGCCCGAGCTGCTCATTTCCTTCCCGTCGTCCGGTGATTGCGTTTCGAATCAGTCTCGCTCGCCTTTTCAACGGAATCCAGACCGCCTTTCGATCTTGGATTCGCCTGTCTACCTCTTTCACGGCTTGTAGATCGTCGGCTCCTAACGCGATCCTACGAATCGGATTTTCCGACGTCTCTGAACGTCTTGTCGTATTCCATTGGGCGTAACAAAACAGAAATTAATTTACATACAATTTTGAATGAAACTGTTTCACTCGATTCTTCATGCCGGAGTCCATCAACACGATGTTCGTCGCCAGATTTCTCGCCAGATTTGTCGCGGCGGTTCCCTAACGCAGTCTGAACGTTTAGTGCACCTTTTGTTGCCACTCCGCAGGAATGGCGAGCAGGACTCTCGCGCTTTGCGCTTTAAGTCGATACGCCCACTTAACCCCGATGCTTTGTCCACCGACGTCTCCACTTCGGGTCTCATTCTTTTCCCGCAACAATTACACACCTCCACAGCGAGATTCCTCCGGCGCTTTACCCGATGACATCTGTTTTTCCTTTTAAAAGGTGCACGCGTGCCTGCACACGCTGAAACGACCGTTTCTCACCCCTGGACGCAATGTGATCCGCTGCGGAGAATTTACTGACGGACTCGGGGAGCTTCCCAGCCATAAAGAACGCCTGCACCGACGACTCATACAGTCGCACATTACCATACATTAATGTGTAGGATTTGATGCATTTATGAAGAAATTTGTGGCTATTGTTCGCAACAGGAGCGAGATTAAAGGAGAGTTAAATAATCCTCTACTATGTTACATTGGCTCGAATATTGTAAATCAACATGATTCCCGTTCGACCATCCATTAAGAATCGACACTGTCATACATTTGCGTAGCTGCGGAAAATTTGTAGTAGCTGTTTCAACAATTTAATTTTCCTGGAAATCATGAAACGGTCCGTACATGTGGCCGGCACTGTACATCGTGGCAATCCTCCATTCGCGAAATGGATGAATATGTAGCGGGTTGCATAAATTCAGGGAATATCGATTCGAAAGTTGTTTTTCCGGCGCGGTGCCGCTAAATTCCCGCGTTCAAACCACTGTGTGACGTTCGGGGCTGCTGCGATCCCAATAATCGCTGGTCCTCGACCAAGGTTTAGCTGTTCTGCGCCAATGTAAGAAACCTTTTAACATGTCTTCCGATTCACAGGTCGACAATCGTTTAACCATCGTTAGAAATTAATTTTCATTAAGATATGTGGGTTCTAAAAGGGCTCCGGGTTACCTGATATCCTCGAAGAAAACTTCTCGGATGAATTGTACAGATTTTATGGAAATGGCGAAAGGAAGGGTGGCGGAATCGATGGGACTAATTAAGGGTGGACCGATTACACTGGTCGAGGGGGTGGGATTAACTGGCTGATCTATCCGGGAAGGGCGAGGGCCGAGACCCCAATTGCCCCCTTTCAAGGGGAATTTCTTTTTACGGGATAGCTCGCGGTCTCCTTCTCGATCCCTGGCTCTGGGCATTGTCCGCGACGCGCTTCGCCCCTTTTCACCGAGTTTCCTCCTTTCAACTGGAAAGAAAGTTGCCGACTGGATGCCGAGGGGATCGAGTAATCGCGGTGTCCGAGGCCCGACCGTTGTTCAGACTTCGTTACCCGATTAAATAATTCGAGCAGTCGGAGTAGTCCCATTGTTCCGGCCATTTGTTCGACGAATCTTGGCCTCCAAGTAATTAGGAGGCGAGCTGGCTCTTCCTAGGAATTCGACCGCGACCGTTTCGTTGATCCGCGAGAGCAACCTTGATTCCTCCGTCCTCGCGGAAACTTCTCAGCCGGTTTCTATCCAAAAAAGAAACTCGGAAGAAACTGTTTACGGCTAGCTCGCTCGGGCGTGCTCGCGAGCTGATTCGTTTAGGAATTCCTGGCCCTCTTTGAGCGCAATCGGGAGCCGGTTCGGTTCGATTCACGAACCCTCACGAACGAAGCTCCACGAAATCGGTCGCTACCGGCTCGTAAATATTCATAACGCGACGCAGCGACGCGCCGGCCGAAGAAGCATAGCGGCAACCTCTGCCCCCGGAGCCTTTGGCCTCGGACCCGTAAATGCCCGCCACTGTGCAATACTATGGCCAACAGAGTGAACAGAGATGCTAGCTGCAACCACCGTTCACTCCAGTTTCGCGATTTCTGATGTATTTTATCTGTGCACTGCGCAGCTTTATTGAAAATCCCGGTTCTACTACCTTGGTCGTCGAGGTCTGCGGATTCTTCATTTTTACCTATTCGCTTATTAAAGCAATGCTGGTTTTTCCTTTTAGTCGAAGAACATATTATATAATGTTTTATTATGTCAAATATATCAAATATACAGTCCCCTACTGACTACAGCATATTCACGCCGGTGCCAGCGGGTTGCCTACCTTCCGGCTCACCCCGATTCGCTCCCGACCGTTTCAGATGATTGGCAGTCAAATCAAAATAGAGTCTTAGAAATGCATACTTCCTATTTTAAATCAATAAAGCGTCGTCAATATACCTAATTCTTGACAATTGAAGAACAATATTCACCCTGCCCTTGGCAACATTTTTTTAAAAATCCGAAGAGGAGAAAGAATCTATAAGAACATGAATTTCCGATGGAAAATGATCAGGAAATCATCGTTCATTAGCTCGAACATTGTCGGGTCAGCGAGTCTCGTGTGATCAACTCTGTTCAACTCTGTTCAGCACTGCGTAAACGTTGTCGAGAGGTCTCACGATCGCCATGGGTATCAGCGTCTCAGCAAGCCGAACGGAAACACGTACGATCCAAGGTTCTGTGGACTTCTGGAAATCGTTTCCTGCTGACCAGGAGAGACCGCGTCGTATCCCATGCGACTCCTAGAGACTCTATTGATCTTGCGCGATCCAACGCAAACTTTGCCGTACATTCTATTAACTTCGGCTTCCTCTCGGTCTCCGAAGGCAAACACGCGGCCTCGGGATTACGTGGCGGCGACGCGACCAGCTGATAAGCGGAACGCAATTACATCTGTGCAATTACCCCGAAAACAATTCCGCGATTCTCTGTCTCCCGTTTCTTCGGCTCTGAAATTGTTCGGGCCCTTTCCTCCCGCTACAGAGTCACCTGTTGACCGGTTTTCGACTCTCGAGCACGATTAACTCGAGGAAACGATCCTCCTTCATTTGTTAATCGAGTTTCCGAGCAAGTTTATCCCTTGAAGTCGTGTGTCGTGATTCGTGGACACTATGAGACTTATTTTCTTGACTCAAGGAGTACGTGGCTCGAACGAAAGACGTCTCTACCACGAGGGTAGTTACAGGGTGAGCACGTTTTACTGTCCTACTCAACCAAAAATTACGAAGAACAATTTGATAAGTAGACTGCGGACCTTTATGCAAAATAAGAAATGTTTGCATTGATTGCAAGACACAGGAGTCAAATAGAAATTTCTTCCTTCTTTTAATCGTCTTATTAAGCTGAAATTAATACACAGATTTCCTTAAATCTTCCTAATTCGTTCACTGCTTCAAATTGTACGTGCCCATTTTTGTCATAAATGCATAAAATCCGCAGTCTACTGATAAGGAAGGTATCGATCATTTCAGATTAATCCACGGTCGATCCACGTTTCGCCACCGGTATTGATTCCCGGGAAGACAGCGATGCATTTTTCTTGCGTCAGGCTCTCCGGGTAAGTGCATCTAAACAGGGAGGAAACAATCTCGTTAGGGGTTGCTCGGCTGCCAAAGCAACGTGACGAGATCACGTTCCCCCGTTACGGGGCGACGCGAGATCTCTCCAACTTCGCCGGCAACTTTCGATCGTTGCACGTCGCACCGGTTATCCCCCGACACTCTATCTTCCGGGGGTGGTTTCTACCACCAGCCCACTCTTCATCCCCTTTTCATCCCGTTTTCATCCGTCCCCTCCCGAAGACGTCTCTCGGTGCAAGATTGCGCCCACGCGTCCGGTTACGCAGCCCTCGAATCAATCTTGCGAGCAATTTCGACCGCACCAACTGGACTCGATGCGAAACGCGTGACCGATCGGCCACCGATTTGCCCGAGTTCGCCCTTCGATCTGGCCGTGGACGATAAGCATTCGAAACGCGATCGCATTTCGATGAAATTGCGGCCCTCGATTCGCCGGAGCCATTTTGCTAAGTGGACGACCAGGCAAAATGAAACCGAGACTGATAGACGCGCGCCGCTGCTTTCGTAATTAATCTTCATCTTATTTATATGCGAAATTAAAATTATTCAACGAGTTAAACATAGTGCAATAGTGTTCTTCAATTCTTTTAAAACGAGACTGGGAGAGCAACATTTGTTCAGTGTACAAGAAGCAACTTGAAACTCTCTGAGGAAGGACGACTGCCACAGAATATGCGCCACCTAATGTAAAATGAACGTCAAAGTGATCCCGCACAGTCGTCGTAGAATTGAGAGCCAAGTTTCTTTCTGGGAACGGTTCGCAGCTTTCATCCGTATGCATATTGTATTCAAGCGGAGTAGATCTGCCGTGGAAAGTGCGTTAAAAAACAGAGCGAGAGAAGGGGAGTGCCCGACGGGCAAGGATTAAAGTTGATGAACGAAGGATAAACTCTCCGTCGCGACCAGGGAGAAAGCCTAACTCCCAGGGCGTTGTTCCGTCGTCGTTGTCCCATTGCCTCGACGAAACGAGTGCTGCTCGCGGGTCGAGTTCTAATTATTACGGGTTCGCCGCGAAACGACTGGGCTCGTCTTCCTTTCGGCAGGGATGGAGGGTTGTGGGGGGCGGGCGATAACGAAGTTAATTTGCGCGGAACACGGATTCGGGATCTTTAGAAACTCCGACGTCTCTGGTGACCTCGCCAAGGAATTATTAGAGGCGAGTAGGCGAGTCCCCGCGAAAGTTGGAAAAATTATTCGGGCTCCCCGGGAACTTTGAACTCGCCGCGTGCTACTCTCGGAGAACTTGAGGAACGTTCTTTCCATTGGTCTTTCTCGAGCGGAATACGTTTTGGGACTTCGTTATTTAGTGGAAATTGAGGGGAATACATTTGCCCTCTCTTACGCTACAGCTTCAGACATCGGTTCGCGTAATCGGGGTCCTACCGAAGCGTCAATTATAATTGTAAAATTGCCATACCATTATTCAAAACAGTTTTAACATTATTAAGTTAAAGTGATCTGGGTTGGAAGAAATGATTTTGAAATTAATATAAATATACCATCCGAACTGCATCGTGCTTGGTCTGGTTTTAATCGGGAAAGCGCGACGACCGCGTTGCTGAAAGTGTCGCAAAGAGATAACGAAGAAGAGAAAAGTATTATCATCGGATTATAATTGTCTGACCGAGTACCTTTTCTACTTTCGACGCTGGGGACTGGAGACCGCGGAGCAGTGCGCGCGCGCGGTATAAATAACTTTTCGGTGGCAAAGTTTCCAGACATATCGGGATATCGCATAAAACGAGAATCCCCGGCGGAGAACACTTTGGCGAAACCGCGGAATTAGCTAAAGGGCGGGCGTAACGAAATCAGCGGCAAGAAACACGTGCGGGAATAGAACAGCGGAGTCCGGATCTCGCGAACGCCAGTCTGACTTTTATCCGACTGTCACGGGCTGACGTTTTCGCGAGCCAGCGAGCGGAAATCAGCGCGTGCGACACACAGACACACACACACAGAGGAGCTGCAGCGGGGAAACCGTAGCCGCGGCCGCGCACAAAACCAGCGAATTAGGGAAATTATGAATAGACATGGGCTCGGGGGAAGCCTCGCTGGGGATTTGACTCGCTGTTACTCCGTTCCCTCCGGTGTGCGGCTGTCGGAATTAAAAAGATGCAAGGCACCGGGGCGAGAATAAAGAAAACTCGCGCGACGGCTGCCAGACGGGGAGGGGGCAACGTCGCGGAACAAAAGGATTCACCATTGTGGTGGCTCGCGAATAAACCAATGCTGTACAGTATTTTTCGATGCAAATTCGCGAGCGCGCCGTGGCTCCCGGAGCCGAACACCGGAGCGGTCTGGCCCCCGGAGAGCACCTCGAGATTGTGCTCTTTAACGAATTCAACGGCTATTCGCGTGCGAAAGTCGTCGCTCTCCTTCGCTTTTTGTTCTTCAATCTTCGCACACGCTCGTTAGAAATAACGAGACCCCGCGACGTCAAACGGCCGCGAACCGTATGCGGGAAACGTAACGAGCACCGGTGCCCCCGAATCCCAGGGAAATCGCACCCATTTTCCCCTTTCCCGATGGCGGCAGCTCCCTGACTTCAAGAACTGAGAGCGAAGTTCCCAATGTCCCCGAAAACCACCGAGCAATCTGCACTTCCCTCTTTTGATCAGGTCCTTGAATGTTGGTACCGCGTTCCCTGAGTACCATTGTTCTTCGACAACTTCGACACGGTATCTACCGGCGATTATTTTATCATTTCTGGAAGTTTGTGGAAAAAGTTCAGTCATAAAACACCGATCTCCTTTTCGAGAAACGACCTCTTCGTTTCAATAATATCGAACATCGTCACGATGTCTCCTTTTTGGATACCGCAATGCACCCTTCAGAAACATTATATTTTCACTTTTATTATTCGGTGGAGTGCCGGGTATATTCCAACGTGACGAGCGTTCCACCAACACGGAGAGCCAGCAATCGAGGATGTATCAATTAAATGAACAAAACATCGATATTTCGAAAGCAGTGCAGTTTCCCCGGTCCAGTATACATATTGTATTGTAAATTCAAGTATGCTCGGTTTGAAAAGACGAGAGGCCATCGAGAGGCAGGCGTGCGGCGGTGTCACTTCGAATGCGAGAATTCGCCTCGCCGGAATTTCAGTGTAAGACTGCGACGCTGAAGAAAGGGCGGGAGGTTTCGAAGCAATCAACCTACATCGGCGAAGTTGCTACCGACACGGCCCGGCAGAGCGAGTATGGTCGGTGACCTACTGGAAGAGACAAGCGGCGCGCGGTTACATATCGAATCCTCCTCGGTTCGAAATCCAATAATCGATTGCCTATCGCTCATTTCCTACGGGCAAGAGTTATTGCTTTTCTCTGGGTAGCTTTTTCCCCGGGAAAAACTCGATCACGTTTCGCCGATCTCCAGGACCGCCCGAAAAGTTTCGTTATAGGCCACCGATCCGATCCGATCCGATTCGAACCCGATCCTGTCCAGACAGTTGCGGAAAAGCAACGCGACAAGGCATCGAGCGGAATCCGCGTCGAATCGACCGACCGCTCGAAGCTCTGTCCACGATTAACCTACTGCCTCCACGTCCGACTGCCGGACCTACTTTATTGCTGACTATTCGCGGTTCTGTCATTCTTCGCGATGGAATTACTTGCGATCCCGCAGTTCCCCGTTACTCACTGGAAAATTGTAAACGTATCGAGCAATCTACCAGTAAATATTATTGTGCAGTTAAATTTTATAGTAGTATGTAATGTGCGTGAGAGTTTCATCGAGACATTTTTTAAATATCATTTTACTAAATTCCTGCAAAATTTACTGAGGTTCTCTGTTATTCACTGGAATATTGTAACTCTACCGAACAATCTACCGGTAAATATTATCGTACAGTTAAATTTTATATGAGTACGTAATGTGTGGGAGTTTCATCGAGACAAATTTTAAATATCATTTTTCGTAATTCCTTTAAATTTACTGGGCTTCCCTGTTATTCACTGGAAAATTGTAAACCTACCGAGCAATCTACCGATAAATATTATTGTACAATTTTTTATATTAGTATGTAATGTGTGCCAGTTTCATCGAGGCAAATTTTAAATATCATTTTACTAAATCCCTTTACATTTACCGAGGTTCTCTGGTATTCGCTGGAATACGCACGTACCGAGCAATCTACCAGTAAATATTATTGTGCAGTTAAATTTTATAGTAGTATGTAATGTGTGCGAGTTTCATCGAGCCAAATTCTACATATAATTTTTCTAAATTCCTCTAAATTTACTGAGGTATGATTTAGTGTTTCAAAATTGAATTTCCGAAGCTGATTAATAGCTTGTGGATTTCTGCCAACACATACACTATCCCAAAGCGTGCTCTATTCCCTCTGTCGAAGAATTAATAATTCAAGCTTCCAATCACCAACTCGCTTCGCAAGATTTCATCGAGGGTCTCAGCAGGGAGCCTAATCGAACCGGACGTAGTTAAGGAGATGAGATCGATCGGGATCGTGGATCGCGTAGCATCGCGAGTAGCACCGGCAGCAGGCGTATTTGTTAGCGTCGGGTGTCCCTGGTCATTAGACGCGAGCCTCGCGCGATATCGAGCGGATTCGGTGCCTCCTTGGCCCCGCGCGAGGCAACGCGAGGCAAAGCGAGGCAAAGCGAGACAAAGCGAGGCAAAGCCCGGTCGAGGGGTGGGCACTGGTAACGATACGCCTGCTCTCCCATTAATTCGACGTTTAATCGTCTTGTATCGCGAGAGCACCTGCCTGCTCCGTGCCACTAAAATGATAATGTAATTGCGTATCGATTATATCCGACGAGGTCCCGCTCGCTTATTTTTGGCGCGGAGGGGTTGTAACGTATCAAACGACCGGCTAACGAGCACGGATATACATACGACGAATCCGTACGCCCTCGCAATTTCGGGAATCTCTCTCTCTCTCTCTCTCTCTCTCTCTGTGTACGATCGGCGTGATCTGCGACGCGCTCGCCAGGATTCGAACGTCGCGTCGCGTCGCGCGACAAAATGGAATCGCGGGTCTGATATTAATTAACGTTGAAACTAATTACGAGCGACGAGCACCTTAATACGCGTCGGGCAAATGCGCCAGGTCGCTCACTCGCTCGCGCGTTCCTCCGGTCGTGTTTTCTGGCTGTTCGATCGGCCGAGACACGCCTCGGTGCACAGGCGGCAGCCTGCGCGAGGCTGCTGCGAGCTGGAAATCCATTTCCTCCGGAATCGATATTTACAAAGTCATCGGGGACGATCCCTGTGGAACGGTTCGCGTATTAATAATCATGTCACGCCGAAATTGCCGGCGACGATCGAACCCCCGAAACCCCAGTTCTTCTTCGCCGATCGCGGGACTCGCATTATCCTCCGAAGCTTGCTTTCTTTGGCCTCTCGCGGATATTCTTGAAGCTCGAACTACCAAGCAATAAACACAATTGGTTTACATAATTTTTCTGGGATAATAACACGATTGCGTTTATTTCGAATTCGCTTCGAGCACTAAACGCGATCGATATACACTGCGTCGGAGTAATGACAAGATTGCTTTTATCCAGATCTCCGACAATTTTTGCTTTCATACAAATCTCCTGTAAAAGACCAGTAACAACCGTCATCATCCTCTTTTTCCTCGCTTAACCCGCGAGACTCGTCTCCCCACTCCACCCTTCCCTTTCTACGACGCTGTCACGTGCCGCGCTTCTATCTGTCCCGGTCACGTGACTAATCCGTTGTTGTATACCAACGTCATTTCATTCTACATTCTACATAGATACCCGGCTTCCTGTTTTTGCTATACATACTCATGATTTCATCCTTGACACATCCTCAAACTCTGCATCATCCTCGACCTCTCGCCTCGCCGCATCATATTCGAACCTTTGCCTGGCCAGGTCATCTTCAAAACTCTGACCGTATGATCCCAACCCTTACAATTCCTAAACCCTCACCTCTTAGATCTAGAAAAAAGTTCTAATCACTGAAACCGGAAAATAAATCGGACGGCAAGGGGTTAAATCACTTCGATTTTTCGGAGGTGGTTGTTCGGGGCAGTAGAAGGTCGAAATCACAGGATGGAACAGTAGAAGGCAGGTGTTTTCAGGCGAGCGGACCGCCAGAAATAATTTCGGCGTGGCAGATCGCGTTGCAACGTGACCGTGCGCCGCCTCCCAGGTGGATTGCCGTGTGTGTGTCGGTTGTTTACCGCGGTTCCATTGCATCGCGAAACGAACCGTTCGACCTCCGTCGATTCGATGTCGCGCGTGCCACCGGCCAATTACGCGCCGCCTTGTTCGGCCATTCGTTAAACGATCGAGCCCCTCTCGTGTTTCCCCGTGTTGTTCCACAACGGTTGAACCGAACGCAAGACGAGAGAGGAACCGTGCCCCTCCGCAAACACGAAACTTTCAAAGTGAATCGGTCGTGTTCGATCGATCGATCGAGTGCCCGCTTAATTAAGTAGCGTTCTCTCCCCGCGGTGAAACGCCGCGCCGCTTATTTAAAATGCAACCCCCCGCGCCTCCCGTATCCATATCAATCCGTTAAACGGCTTCCGACCCACCGGTTGCACCTGTTCGGAGACCAATCTCTTCCGGGAAGAAGCAGGGGAAAGGAAACGAAGCATTTCCATCCATCTTTCCTACCACCGGTGTATACTTGCTTTCATTTTTTAAACAGAATCGATTAACCCCTTCGCCTTCCCCTTCCACTTGACAATCAATTTTTAGTGGTACTTAATAGATTAAGTAAACCAAATTTTATTAGGCTCTACGAGGTGTGAGAACGTCAACAAAAATCACTGTTACGATAAATCTTATTCTTATATTATTAAACAAGTAGATTTTATTTCGTATGGTATTTATGAGCATTGAATGCAAACTAAAAATATTGATATTCTCAAATCTCTTTAATATGTACTTTAAGTTTTCCGTGCACAATTTCGTCGTGAATGCATAAAATTCAGTTGTCAATATTGAAGGAATTTATTGAGAGATACAGTTATCGACTGAAATGTTTGACTAATTACATTAATGCACGAGCAGGCATGTTATCGTACTTATCGTTCGCGAGAAAACTGCTGGTTAGGAAGTACGTGATCGCTTTGTGTGTACGGTGTGTCCACAACGGAGGATGAATGCACCATTATCGCTTCGAACATTATGCCCACGAAAAAATGTTTGCGCGGAGCTCGCGCGGAGCTTACTTGAAGCGGGATCGCGCGTACACTGGTGTTGTACAGAAATTCATTTTCAGTTCATCTGTTTAAGAAAAACGATAGTCGCTTCGTGGTTGAAGTCAAATTCGCCGATCAAATATTGCGTCGGAAATGTGCGTGGGCGTGCTAAACACGATGAAACACGGCAATTATTTCAAGAGTGCTTGCATATGGATGAGTCTACTTTCTCGTTAGTACTGAACTGTTTTCAAAGGAGCAGCGAATAGATACTCTACAGAGTCTGCTCTGCTCAAACTGTTTTTGAAGGGCCACGAAGTGGGTAGACTGCGGGCTGACGACAAAGCCCGTATACACCGATTTTCCGCGGTCTTCGAGATGTTGCGCGTGCAAATTTGCCGGCAGCGCGGTATCTTGTCGAACGTAGGCAAACGTTCGACCTGGCACGTCGAATCACCGGTAATGTATGCGCGTCATAGGATGCTCGTTTGTACACGTGTACCGTGTTTATATGTTTACGTGTAATCACCGGGAGCGATCGATACGTTGTAATCCGTTACACAGAGCGCGGAGCAACGCATCCTGTCCGCGTTCTACAAGCCCTCCCCAGAGAAATTTCCAAAAACACCCTTCACGCGGTATTCCCTCCGTAACCGTGAAAATATCGGGACAGCGGAGTCACCCTTATAGAAAACGTACTGCATTCTTTACTCCAAACGTAAAAGGGGATGCAATTTGAACAGTTACGGAGAGAATAATCGACGAATCGCAACCGGCAGAGCGATTCCACGCTAACGGTGGATTCGGCTTTCGAAAAATGGACTAATCGAGGTCCCGATTCCCTCGGATTCTGTATCATCGCGCCGTCAGGAACACGCGCGACCACCGCGGGGCCGGTCGCAGCTGGTGGAACTTTTAATCTCGTTGAACTTTCGGACTAGTTCCCCCGGAAGAACCGTCCCCTGAATTCATTGAGTCTTTACGGACTTAAATATTTGCGGGAACCGACCTGTCGGCAATTTCGTCTCGCTCCGCGAGCTGCCCGAGACAGCCGCGAAACCTTAGACTTAGGTTTCAGATATCATGCTATTTTCCAAGATTACTTCATCTACCAGATGACGGATGCGGGCAAAGAAACACTGACACATTGTTGGAAGACGTTTCTCGGGGATCAGAATCAGAAGCGAGAGCTGAACGTGTCCCAGACACGACGATGTTCGCGACTCGCGAAATCGAACGGCTGACGTACGGATGAGGCAGGACTCGGTCCATTCGCTGCCTTGATTGTCCATTCTCTTGGACATACGCTCTCTCAATTATTTGCCGATGACGTACGATCGCTTCTTCCAATATCCTGAGTACGCGTTCTGTGCACCTGCGGCGTTCTTGATGGAAAATGCTCGTCGAGCACCAGCGGAATTGTGAAATTAGAACTATCGTGACCAGGTTTTTATTGTGACATCACCGAGGTTTTTAACTGCACGCTCAGATTGGATTGTATAATTTTTAACGGCGTAGAGGAGGCAGTTAGCAAAAAAGTACTAAGCCATTCGCGGCTGAAAACCAGTAGTTCAGAGGATATTTGAATTTCAACGTCGCGGCGCGCTTCTTAAGTTCATTAAAACATTCTCGTAATTAATGGGCTTGAGGATGTGACTCGGTAGAATTCTGTGCAGAATTAAAAATCATGAACTTATTACTGTGTTCGGGAATATACGGCTCAATTTACTTGCATGGACGTGTTGCAAGGTTGAAGACCCGAGTGAAAGTATCAATATTTAATAAAAGGCACCAACGATTATTTTCTAGAATGTACCATAATAGAAGAGACATTTGGCAGAGCTCTGAGCGTCGACGCGAGAGAAAATGGCACCAATGGCCACTTCAAGATACAGCTTATTTTTATGTGACTCCAGCGACGAACTTGTGACGAAACCGGCGCGGCGGAACCCTTGAAGAGCTGGGTCAGAGTGTCAAGAGCGAATAAGTGTGCCCGGAAGAACGGGCCGGCGAGGACTTCCGGCGAGCAGCGGCGGCAGTAGCGTCGGCCGTTCATGCGGTGTGCATCGCGCAGCTGACCGTTGCCCGTTCGCCGATACACGCGAGAAGCGAGCGGTTTGGTGTATGCGGGCAGGCAGAGTATGCAGCCCGCGCCGTGTGCTCTTTATTGAATTTTCTTGCAAAAGCCTGCGGTTCTCCATCTGGCTGTCGATGCGGGAGACTTCGACGAGCATAGGAGGAGGATATCCGGATAGGGAAAACGGCGAACGGAGCGCGGCTCGAAGGCCGTACGACGGAACGATAGCTGGATTACGTATTCCGTTGAAAGGTAACGGTGGAAAAACGCGTATGCAGTGGAAATTGCCGTAGGATCGGGTTCCCCGAGTAGAATTCGACGATGCGTCGATCGATACCTTGAGCCGACTACCTACGTCGTCGGTCGCGAAAATAACCGAGGCCCCTTAAAAATGAAAGAAACCAGCGACGGCAACGGCGGCGACGTCTGCGTCAAAAATTTCGTCACCGAGCTGTGACGCACACACAGGCGCACGGTTTTCCGTTCGTTTTCCCGTCAAAATTTCATCGCGGCCTCCGATCGATGGGAGGGCAGAATTTTTGTGTCCACGGCCGACGACGGCCAGATTGTGTACACGTGTTGCAAAAATTGGTTGCCGCGTTACTCTGTTTTTGCGGCCGCTGTAAATGTTCTTTTTTTTTTTTTGCCCCGACTGCGACTACGACAGCCAACGTTGCGCTGTGCGCACGCTATTCGCCAGAGATTTAGCTCGATGCCATTTTTTTTTCTTGTTAGCCGCAGGTTCGAAATACCCGTAAAAAAGAAAGGTTTTGACAACGTTTCAGCAACGCCATTTGCGACGCGCGTCCTCGAGTGCATTTCGCGAGAAGCGACACCGGAAAGCCATTCGATGGCTCCCGAATGATTTGGAACCCGCGCGCGACTTTTCCGACTTGCTCGAATATGAAGCCGAGAAATGAGCCTCGTTTAATCCCTCGAGCCTTCCGGCGCGTACACTCCTCCATTTCAAAAAGTTTATTTTCCATTAAGTTAAGGGCGTTAATCGATCGCGCAAATGTTTGCGCTCCTGCGGCGAGAATGCATTTCGGATAGAATAACACGTTTTCCTCCGGTTCTTTTCGAGAAAAGTCCCACTGTTTTAACGAGGGATCGCGCACGCGTGGAAAATGGCAGAGAGAGCCGAGATAAAATGGCGGAGATCGTTTACGAACCGAAAAGGGGGCCTCTGTAGCGGTGCGAGTCGCTTTTTCACTAGAGAAACGAAGTGCACAGCGACTCGAAGACCCACGCATTCCGATAATTAACTCCCGGTAACGAACCCTGAGCCCGATAAGCCGAGAAACGACCGCCGCCCACTGAAATCGGGACGCCTTTGTACCGTCGGTCGGTACAGTACGCCGACGGCCATATTGTGTGCTCGCGTTCGGTCCCGCAGAGAAAGAATCCCCTAAAAAATCGACTAACGAGAATATATTTCATGCCGCTATTCGATGGAATATTTATTTTTCAAGCGATACGCCTGGTTTTACCGATACCGTTCGTTTGCGATGCGTGGAACGAACTACTGCGCACCGCCATATTGGATTTCGTCGAAATAAAATAGTGGAGATACAACTAAAATGGTGTTATTATTATACTTGCAAAATAAAAATTGTTCGTTGCAAAACACAGGAGCTAGACATTTGTTTTCATGATAATTTTGTCGAGTTGGATGTATGAATAATTCTACTAAATGGGTTCTTTCTCTCATGAATGCATAAAATCTAGTTATCATATTATGAGTGTATCGTAAACTTCCTGGCGGAAATAGTTCCGACACAGGGAGACTGGGGCATACCGCTTGCAGGTATCCATTAGTTTAAACGAATATTCGAAACGGGTCTCTGTCGTGGGTGGCATAACGAGGGTTAACGATAGTGGCTAATTTATATCGCGGTATCGCCGATCCGCTGGAATTGTTCGCGTGCTTTTGAACATCGGCGCGCATAGTTCCGCGGAAGCAGGTAAATAAGCGGAACGGACGGCGGAGCAGTACGGCGCGCGGGAAATCACCGCAATCGGATAGCTCTCTCCCTATCTCTCTCTTGAGAGGAATCTCAATTTCACGTCGAACGTCTCTAACAGGCGGCGGCGCGGCAAAGAAACGCCAATAACTAGTTCGCAGCCTAAAACGTAAGTTTCCGGGGCTGATATATTATAGATAGCGAACTGGACCACGAATCGACGGGGCTCTCGCGGCCTCTTTAGACGGACCCGCTCGAAACTTTGTAGCTTATTTTCTTGGCAACCTCCTCGAGTTTCGAAACTTATACTGAAACACGTATTCCTTATTTTTCCGGCGGAGGAACGCTCGTCGATAAAGGCCGACGTCGATCGATAGCGATTCCGAGGTTCCCTCTCGAGCAAAGAACGCCACCGGCTCGATGTCACGCGGAAATCGACTTCCACGACGACGACGACATACTCTTCGTTTTTCTTCCGGTGGAGCGAGCACGAGCTTACATTGCCCTGCGGAGCGTTGGCCTGGCTCCTCCAAGAGCAACTCTGCCACGCCTACTCGGCGCAGGTCGCCACGCCTACTCTACGTACAAAGGAGAATAATCGTTTATCTCTTCTTTTGACGACATGCCCTCGAAAGCGTTGCCCTCTGGGGCAATCAACGTCGTAATATCACCGAAGAATCTTCTCGATACCGACATGAAGAATAATCGACGATCCGACCGGGAGTTTCGTCGACGACTGCGCCAACAGTTGCCTCGTGTCCCATTGATTTTACATGGCACCACGCACCCGAACCACGATAGAATATCCAGAGAACCGGAGGGAGGTGGCAAAGACACAGGAACAGAGGGAGTGGGAGAGAGCAAGAGCAAACGGTAGCAAAGGTAAACGGTGGTTGACGGCAAAGTGCATCGGATGAATACGAAAATAACTGTGGCCGGAGGACCTTCCAACCGGCCAGGCGAATTCCCTTTTCGAGGCAGCGAATTAAAGGCAACGCTTTGTCTCCTCCCGTAGAACAAACCGTTTAACCGATTCCGACGCGACGCGACGTTTCTCGCGACACGTCTCCCCACCCGCGACGGCGACAGTGCGTTTCATCTTCGCCACCCGGCATCGATTATCCCAATTAGGAACGCCGTCGCTTAGTTTCCTTCATCCAACCGTTGTCGCAATCTCCTTTGTCGCGGTCCTCTCGTCTCAGACCCGTTGTTGCCAGAACAAGTTACGTCTCACAGCCACGCCGGTTGCGGTTCCCACGGCGTATATTCGTCGGCTCGCTTTATAATCGTTCTCATTATCGGAGACTTTCCGCTCGTAATCCCCGGGTCCTGTATCATTTTTATATCGCCATTTCTCTTTCCATTTCCGACGCCTTTCTCATCCCCGTGGACTTAGCTTTGCTGGCGTAATGGTGCTATAACTTGTGACTGGACTAAGGATTCTTATCCAAAAGGTTGCGCATCGATCGTTTTTTCTTGATTAAAACGATTCATAAAACTTATTATAAGATCTCACCAAAAAATCAGGTGGCTTTATGGTAATTTCGGGTAGTGTATGACCCCCACCCACTTCTACCATAAGTGCATCAAAAGCACAGTGTAGAGGCAGTTATATTCGAACCGCTATCGACCCGACAGCTTCGGCTTTCGAAACAATACAGTATTTTTTTCGACATAGCAACGTGGAATCTATTGGTGAAAGAATAAATAACACCGTCGAAAAACAATAACGCAAAGCAAACGAGCTGTGCGCGTCCACGTCAATATGTAACAAATATAAAATGACAAATATAAAATAAAACGCAGTATGAATATTGAACATCTTTTGTGCCGTTATCACATTATCAGAGCGTTCTCCATAAAAGTGGATTAAAAATACACGTATCACATTTTTGCGGAATAATAGGCGAAGGGAACGTTGTGCAAAAAGAGCTGCGACAGTCGAGCAGCGATTGTTAAATAACATGAGCGCATCTGGGACCATTCAGGGACTCTTGCGCGTCACGCAGAAGTTATGGGGCCGGGAACGGAAGCTGGTAGCGTCGGTTTCTCGAAAAACACGGGGCACTCGTTGCGGCGGAGAAGTTTTCCGCGACGGCGTTAGGTAAATCAGAAAGCAAATATCGCTCTTGGGAAAATTCGCGTGCGGTCCGCGACAACTGGAAGCTCCGTGAAAGACGTCCTCCTCGGCGGGATGCATTTCCCGAGGACGCAAATCATTCGAGCGAACTCGTCCCCGTCGGGGAGACACACTCGGCCGGGATATCGCTGGTGTCCCGGGTTCCACGATACTTGTTGCCGAAGAAGAAGCTCCTCCGCACACCGCACCGATGGTGGAGGGTAATCGCGCGGCACAAAAACCTTTCTCGTATCGTTATTCTCGCAAAGAGAGAGAGAGAGCGAGCGAGAGGGAGAGAGGGAGAGAGGGAGAGAGAGAGCACCAGCGATTAACGATCTCTCGTGGATCGTTTATGCAAGTACGCGCTCGAGCTTTCTGGTCGAAAAGCTGTAACTCCCGAAGCTCTGCCGCTAAGATTTCAGCAAATAGCACTCGAGCCGAGATAGGACGAGCAAGAGGAAAAGGAGGTAGAGAGGAGAGGGTGAGAGGAGGGAGAGTATGAGGAGGAGAGGAGAAGGAGGACGCGATCCGGTTCGCGGCCCGAGAGAGCAGCTAGCGATGGAACGAAAGCGCTCCGAGTCGTTCCGACCCAGACTTCAACGTCTCGAACGATACTCGACGATAGAACCACTCGATCCATCGCACCGCGTATCGCGCGAGATCTAGAACGATCCAATGAGCTTAGCGCCTCGAGCAGCCCGATATCGCTGGAACACTTCGCCGGGACGATCGTTAACCGAAGGCCATGTCGGTGGCCACACTGAAAATTTCTTCTGTCGCACGCGTAACTTTGTACAAGCTGAAATTTCGCTTACACGGTGCCATTCTGTGGATCGTCCTGAGTAAAATATAAAAATACAGTAGCTCGAGAACCCAGAAGAGTCCAGTTTTGATTCGAACGTTTAATTTTGTGGAATCTCTGGGGGATGATTGTCCGGCAGTGAACGCGCTATCTAGTCAGTTAGCTCCATCCCGGGCAATATAGATGCGGCAATTAGGCGAGCACGATGGCAGAGCCGAGCAGAAGGTCCCGTGTCGTAACTTCCGCGACATTTGGCAAGCACCGGCGAAGCGGAGGCGCAAGAAACGGGTTCGTGGTTTTATAAAACGTTAGTTCGCGTTGTCATAGTGCCTAGGACGGGAACAACGGCGACTTAATGTTCGTCGGTAGCCAACGCTGTCTCTCCGAGTCTATAACCACCCTGACTCACCCCCCGCGGCGCTGCCGGTCGAACCCGGGGGTGAGATGTTTGCGATGGAATTTGAAAGTTCAACCCTGTCGAGGGCTTCGGTCCTTTCGAAGCTCTCAACCACTTCACCCTTCGCTGTTATGTGCCGCTTTAACTCCACTCGTCTGTCCATCCCTCCCTCCCTCTCTCTCTCTCTCTCTCTCTTTCCCCACCCCTCTGTCTCATCCCCTTTTCACCATCCTCAGAGCCGTCTCTCCACCGTCGTTGTCATCGTCGTCGTCGTCTACGGCCAGATTCGAGCGGCCGATCGAAAGAAAATCCTGCTCTTCTTCGTTCTTTGGCCCCGTTCTTCACCGAGCGATCACGTGTTCGGATAATCGAACCCGTTTCGGGGGTCCTTCAGCCCCGAAAGGACCTCTTCCTTCGTACATTCGCTACTACGCGAACAAAACGGTCGAGTCGGATCGACGGAAAAATCGGAAGACCTGACCGCCTTTCCAGTCCGAACGGAAAACTGGCCACGGTTTCTTGCTTCGGGAAACGATTTTCTGTGTAAGTGCACCTGGCTGATTGTCTGAGCATCCATCGACGATACCGAAGCGAACTGCGGCGAATTGTTTCTTGAGAGACGTACAATGTATATCGCTTTTTAACACTACAAGTATAACTGTATAAAAATTACGAGATTGCATTTATGCGGATTTTGGATCGCGAAAAAAAAAATAATTGGAAACCGGTCATTCTGACCGTCGCAGGTTCAATGTTAATCGAATCCTTGCAACACGAGTTGGAAGTTAAAAATAAAGTGTAACAGAGTTCTTAAATTCTGCTGTACATACTTTCGATTTCATGTCTCGCGGCAATCAAGATACTTCGAAACACTTGGTAGACCTATTTAAGCAACAAGGTAACATATCTACCGTTTCGCTCTGCCAGCAGAGATACAGGCGACAGCGGGTAATCGATCAACGGGCGTTCGAGATTAAAATCGCATCGGTGTCCCGAAACATTCGTGACCGGGGGTATTTTTCAAGATCGTTTAGCGGTGCATTCACCGAGGGATTTCGTGTTGCCGGAGTGGATCGATCGTAGACGCAGAAACACGTCCGTGTAGATCGCGGCGGTGGTGCCGAGCCGCACAGCGTCGAATTAAACGCGACACACGGATTATCGGGACCTTGGTCGCCTCTATCGTTGGATCGCGGCCTTGCGATGAAACGCCATTGTCGCGTGCTGTCCGCCAATCGACCGTCGGACGTGTATTCACCTCGAATCAACGCGGATTCAACACCGGCTACGCTTTTCGAAATCGGTCGTAGCCCCGGCGCACACCGGCCCGTCTCTATGAAATAGCTGGATTTAATTTTCCTGTCTTTATCCGGATTGAAATTAAAAGAAAAAAATAAATCTAATACTTCTCATTCAGATCGACCAAAGATGAGGCAGATTAGAAATGAAATAAATCGTAGTCAGAAGACAGAGTCGATCAGAAATTACACTGTCCAACACCAAATTTGTTCCACAATTACTGTTGGGTGGTTCCCAAAGAGTTTTTTAATTTTTCTCTTAGACGCGCGCGCGCACAGTTTTGATTAACAGAGACATTTCATTCAGGTTTTCGTGATTCTGGTTCCTCCCCTTCATTCGTGTCTTTGCTCCGGTTCCCACCGCGAGGAACACATCACCAGGACACAAACCTACGGATTACGAGAGACGATACTCGTCGGGCCGATCAGGGAACATCATCGATCGCCGCTCCGCTTAGGCTAGCTGTCCGTCGAGCACCGGCCGATTAGCTCGCGTACCACCGACGAGAAAAATGAAGGCAACCACTGACAAGGACGGCCAGATAAATCGCACCTTCGCTGTCTAATCGACTCGGCCAAGGTAGCTCCTCCCGATTGGCGCGGGTCGACTGATATTTGTACAAAGGAATCCGGTAATGCCAGTGATTCGTCTCTATCAACCGCTCGTCCAAGGAAATCTACATCTACCAGCATCGAGCTCGAGCAACCGGCGCGGCGTGCGTGGGAATGACGACGCTGATTAAAAACACGAATGTGCTCTTTTCATCTGACAACCGAAATACTTCACCTTGCAACGGAACAAGATAAGTGGAACGAAAACGTTATGCTTAACGCCGAATTTATTATTAACCCTGTGAACTTTTATTTTCCTTCGTGACTTCTTCGGAGTGCTAGAACATTTATATCCACTAACTGCCGGCACATTTACTTCGAGTACGTTTTTCGCCAGTTGATTCCACGGGAAGTTCCCACCGGCTGTACCACGTCACTGCGAAGTCTGCAGAACCTGACAGAATGTTTTACGTAGCGAAGAACACCGTTTCCCGAAAAGCGAAAAAACAACAAAGCGCACGCTTGTCTTCCGCCAGTCTGTGAAACGCACTTAACAATTGTTCCGCGCGCGCCTGTGAAGTTATCTGGTGCGTGAACCAACCGCCATTTATATTCGCGCGCGGAACGGTCCATTTGCCGAAACAAAATTTACAGACCAACGACGGCCGCCGGCCATAAAACCTCGTCTCCATATAGAACCCGATCGATGGGCCGATACGTTTTTCCCGAGGATTCGATTTCGGGAAGGGAGGCGGGGGCTGAACGAATTTTCTGTTCCATTGGAATTCGTGTGTTTTTAAGAACCGGCGGGCATGCTGTGGATTAGCCGGTGGCTGGTTTATGCGCACAGAAAGATACAGAGGGAGAGAGAGACACCGCGGGCAAAAACGCGTCGCGAGTCGGTGCGCGAACTTGCCAAGTTTCGGGTCGGATGCGCGGTTAGTTGGGTCGGTCGTCGTAATTAGCAAGCCTCCGGGGCACAAAGATAACGTTTACGTCGGCAATTGAGATCGCTCTGGGATGCCGGTCGCTCGCAGGAAGCGTACCAAACTAAGCCACGGTTTTGCATATCCCGTGCCCCAGACCGTGACTTATCTCGGGAGAGCACGTTGCTCTCGAACGAGTCCCCGAACGTTCCGATGCGTGGGACAGTTTAATTTATACTGTTCGCATAGTTGGCGGCTTCCGCTTTGAATTCGTGAGCGCGGCCGTTCGGTAAGCGACTGAATTCGGGGCTCTGGGGCGGGTCTCCACGGAAGTCGTCGCGCGACAGCTAACCCCGCGCGCGTTCTCCCCACCGGTCCACCCCACTAGACGATGGAAAGGGGCGCGCGGGCGACCGTGACTGGCGAGAAAATGCGTGGGGCGTCGCTAGAGCTGAATAGGAGGAGTCTGAAGGGCTTCCGCTTACGCAGCGGCCACTGTAGTCGCGTTTCGATCTGTTTGTTCGCCCGGTATATTCACAGAGGCTTTCTCAACCGCAGATACATTGCCTCCAGAGTGTTCCTGGGGTAAGTAGATGATTCAAACACCGGTGCCACGCTCGTAAGCGCAAGATACAGCGAACGACGTCCATTTGGAAGCCTGGCAAGCTTGGCTCGCACCGAGACTTTACAGCCGTTCGATACCGTGATATTTCAAATCCATAAAGGACGCGTCCTCCATCGACCGAGACGGGGCCGAGCCTTCCGAGGAGTTTCGCCGCGATCCGATTAACTATTTATTCGTGTCGGCTCTCGGTAAATACCGTACAATGTTTCCCTTTTGAATCTTTCACGAACATCGAATTTCTTCGCCTACGTCCGTGGAAGAGTATGCTCGTGCTTTTCGAGCGAGGAACAAACGATACTTCGCTGCCATTGTTATCAATTTATTATGTGCGGCGAGCCCGTCGAGGAGCGCGCGCTCTCGCGATGTGAAAGTCCAGACCGCGTAGTATTTCTCTTATATTTACTTCGAACGTGCCCATTATGTTTATCCATGAAACAGCAGGACGGACGAAAATCTATTGGGTGCTCGTCATAAAGAAGGAAAAGCGTGTCTGAATAGCACGATGTAAGAACGATATGAATAATCATTTGTTTTCATTAAAAATATAATATGAACCAATATGAACGTTAATTAGGACAGTGCTGGCTTATGAATCACGGTGATTAAACGCGGAGAGATTTCGATCCGTCAGGTAAACATTGTTATTATTTATCTATTATATCTCACGGGACAAAAGCGGAGAAATTACAGCTAAGAGGCCGATAAAAGTTTTCCGAGCAGCTGCGGATCGGAAATTGCGCGGCGTCCAATTAGACCGAGTAATTGTTGCGTTATCGAGTCTCGTACGTTTGCGAAACAATTTCGTTAGCGTCGACGCCGCCGCAGGGTGGGGGGCGAGAGGACGGTTTTGCTCCCCGGAGCGAGCTCCTCGGAACCGGACTGAAAAGATAGAAATCTCGGTCTCAAAGAAATTACGTTAGCCCGGCGTAACGACCGCGATTGCTCGAATCAAGTGCTTTCTTTCCTCTCCCCCGGGCACCCACTGCACCGGTGCAATTCGCAACCCGGCCCATTGGGTCGCGATAAATCGCCTCGAGGTTTTCGACGCGCCGATCGACTTCAACTTAATTAATCTGAAACGGATTATCTGCAACGGTTCCGTCGGACAACGAGACTCGACCACCCGCCCGGAATATCGCCGCCACCGATGTACCCGCCAGCGGAACCAACTTACCCGAGACGTCGAGCTCGCTCGCGAAATTAGCCGATCGACCGACAAACTCTCCCGGTAACCGATACCCGACGGATTTTCCGCGCGGATGAACCGGCCGGTCTCGCGCGGCCAGCGACCCGCGCCGACCCGCGCAACGATCACATCCGCGATTCTGATCGAATATTTTCTGCAACGGATACGACGATAGTTACTCAACTTGTTAGAAATTGTCTCACAGCCACGTCTACGCAATTGTCTCAGCGAACACGATGCCGGACATGATCCACCGACTAAATGTTACAGGATTTTCATCCTAGTTTTCACGACATTCCGAACTAATTCCCTTACTTTATGGGGACGGTCTCGGTGTATCGAATCTCAGCCGTGCGTCTTTGCTTTCTTTCCTCGCGACCCATTCGAGGGCTTATGGGATTTTTATTGCGTACGTGTCTCGCGTGTTTACGCCCTTCCAACGACGAGACCAGATTCCCTACACTCCCTGCCTGAAGTATGTATTCAAATGGGGTGCTCTGCGAGCTGCACCCGAATCACATGGAACCACCGCTGTGCTATTCGATAGCTCATCAAGGAAATACCTTTCGTGGCAAGTTCGGAACATCCGGGGCTGATTGGGAGGGTAGTTACAGGGTAGAATCGGATTATCGGCTTTTTTCATCCGGGTTCCCTATTTAATTGAATGGGAAAATTCGGAGGAAAGTCCGACGCGTTGTTTCCGCCGAGATACATGCTAAAAAAATTCTTTCACGGATTTTTTTTGCTTTAAATTCTGACCATAGAAAGTGTCTACTGCAACGTCGACGTGGTGCCTATTGAGCCGGGAGTTTTTGCGAAGACGTACAGCCATTACCGTTCTATCCACGGCAAAGGGGAAATGTTCCGGATGGAAATTAAACCGTGTTGTCGGGGGCCGGGGCGAGCATCTTCGCCGGGCCGGTGGTTAACGAAAAATTATTGAAAAAGTTGCGGAGAAAAGGACCGGGGTAGAGGCCGGAGGCCATAAAACCCGACGGCGAATGAAATGTGGCGTCGAGAGGCTCGCGGAAAAGCTGCGCGGAGCGGAACCAGCCGGCGATATACGTCGCGGCGCGCGCGCCCCATCCAAACGGCGGCAAAAAAAAAAACGCTCCCGTTCATTATCCGGGCCCCGCGCTCCGTCTGTAAATCAATTTGCGAAATTGATGAATGCGAGAACGATCGTCATCGTTCACGCAGGAGTTCGTTACCGGATCGAAAAACGAGATTTCGGATCAGCGAGCAGCGACGAGCGCGCTCGGCCAAAGAACGCCCGAGAATGAGTAATTAATCGTACGCCATCCGAAAAACCCGCGCCTGATTTTTTTTTAACTACGAAAGGCGTACGTGTGCCACCGTGTACGCTGCCCCGAGTAGGCGTGGCTTGCTCTTGACTTCAATTTAGCTAGAACGGCGCTCGCGGTTGCGAATCCTTGTGGTTGTTAAGATCAAGAGGAGATCTTTACGCAGACAAATTGTCTCGATCGATTTCAGTCTCTTATTAGCAGCATGTTTCTAGCGTGTATATTCACAGAGATTTGAGTCGGTTGAATATCGCGTAACCGTTCGGAGATTGAAAAATCAACAATGTTTAGGAAACAATTCCCCATCGCGGAAACTTGGCGACTCGATGGAAGCGTTGATCGGTCGAACGAGCTCGCGGCGCGACAAACTTAGGCACGCTCGCAGTTTTATCGCTCAGGGGTGCAGTTTCCGGACGGAGTTCCGTGTGCACGGTTTTTCCGCGCGGGCTGCAGGAATCCTAACTTAATCCGAACACTTCGCAACCCGTCGGCTATGAAACGGTAAACAGAATTTCCTTTGGCCCCGGTGCGGCGCGGGCCGCTCTCTTTTCACGGAGACGCGTGGGAAAACTTGATTTCCTCCGAAGCGGACGCGAGAGTTGCCGTTCCTCGTTCTCTTGGTCCAACGACCGGACAATTTCGAGCGAGGTAACGGGGAATTTCGATCCAACTGCCGACGTGGATCCGACACCGGGGAAAATTCGATTCGTGGGTTTTCCGCTCGCGGAACGGAGCCGTTCGCGCGTCGCTTAAAGTCTGCCGTACACGTGAAAGTCGTCGAATTTATTCCGGGGTGGATCGTCCAGCCGAGTACTCGCAGGGAAAGTCGACGTTACCGACCGGTGCGCGCCGCCTGCCAGTTTTTGCGGTACAGAGACAATTATATTAGCGAGTTTACCCGGCGGATCGATACTGCACAGCCACTGAGTCAAGGTGAGCGCTTTCTCTCCCTCTCCCTCTCCCTCTCTCTCTCTCTCTCTCTCTCTCTCTCTCTCTCTCTCTGTCTTCTTCCCGATTCCGCTCGCGTCTCCGTCGTTCTCGCGCCGCTCCGCCTCGCCCCAAAGCGACGCGACGCCCTTCCCTTTCTTCCCGGTTCTATCAATCTTTCTCAAGCTTCCCCCCTTGTGTCCCTTCCCACGCCCTCTCGTTCTACCCGTTCCCACAGCCCCGATCGCCGTCGAGACTCGGACGCGGATTACCTGTATCGCGGGCGCAAACCGTCGCGTCGACGGATCGACGATTTATCGCGCGCGAGAACGGCACAGCTTCGAGCGAATCGCTATTATTGGTCGGCGAGGTTGTAGGTCGCGATTATCCGCCTCGCGGATCGATCCCCTTTTCTTCCACGTCGCGTGTCATTGTACATCCTCCACCTCCCTCTCCTCCGTCTCTTCCTATCCGGTGCGTACCCACCCCCGAACGATTTCGGACCTCTTCCTTCCCCTACTCGAAACGCCAATTTTATCTTCGATCCCCTGGCTTCCTCGCTTTCAGCCGACACGTCTTCGCACTTTCTACCCCTCACCTCCATCCGCTACCTGTTACCCGTCCCCCTTTCCCTCGAGCCATCGCGATACGCTCGCAATTTACACGACAATGCCCCAACAATACGCTAGAAATGAAAAACCAACTGGCTTGTCACGAGAACTCCACCGGCTTTTTAGACGGTAATTAAAATAGTCACCCAGGAGCGAACTTGTCGGGGACAAGGCTATTCGGAAAATAGAGGCTTTGAAGACATCTTCTTCAGGTTTTCGCTGATTAGATTGCGGGTCTTTATGCAGTTATCACATTTGAAAATTTTTGAAGAATACTGAACATAAAATTTTCCGAAAAACATTGAAAATTGCATTTGCAGTCTACTCATTGTACTTTTTAAATTTTCAATATAGACCCACGTAAAAAAGTTGTAAAAGCAAGTTTTAGTATTTCTTCTACAATTCCGATCTATTGCAATTTTTGAAAAAATTTCTTATCACATCCAATATTAAAAAAGTTATCGTCTCGTTAAGAGGGTCCCAATATTTTTGTGACCGACTGTAGCTTACTGGAAATGCTAATTTCGTGGAGGTGCGCGTGTCGCGTCGCGATTGTTTCTTCATTTCGTAATATGTATGTACATATCGATCGCGGCTTCGATTGAATAGCGGGGGAGTTAAAGGGGCGAAATGTTATGCGATTGATTGGACACCTTGTTCATTGCAAAAACCTCGGGACTCGCCTGAAATTCCGAGCGAGTTTCTACTGCGCTTGCTCTTAGCATTTCCGATAATAGGAGTCAACGTCCGGATTACTTGCTTATTGAAAGTCTGTCTGTACTTCGGCCAATAATGGTTCAGCTACGAGTTGGTGGAACGACTGAGTAAACAACAATTTCTTTGAAGTAATTCGAAGTCTAGTGTCATGGTCGCAGGGAAGACGCCACGTGTCGGCGAGCGAAGGTTAAACAGTGGCAGCAAGTGGAAAGAGTGGAAACAGCGGGGCCGATCGAACGAGGCGCGATTCATTTACCTGTTCCACTTGCGAAGTCTCGGTCCGGCAGCTTGTTGGTCGCCCGTCGCGTTGGTTAGGCCGTGTGCCAACGCGCGCGCGCGCCCGCGCCTCGTAATCCAACCGATTACTATTGTAGTTCTCGTTTTCAGCGTGGCGACCGGTGGCAATTCGTTTTCGATAATTGAAATGGATTTCGCGGGACACGCGTTCGGGATGCGTGCGCTATTGTCCCATAGAAATTGCACGGGTCCACGGCCGGTGGGACGCGTCCAATAATAAAATGACACGTCGCGAGCCTCGATGTACAATGAATTTGTTTATTAGTTTGAAACGCGTCGGGCGACGCGCCACGGCGGTAGATAGGAGTGGTCGCAGCATTTACAGGTCTCCGGGACTCGCTCGTTGCTAACGTCCCGCGACACCGCAACCGTAAATAATTAATCAACCGTTGCTGCTTCCTCTCGCTCGAGTTTCCTCTTCCTGTTTGGTAAAGCACGGCGGAAACCGTTTTCATTTGCGAATCTAGTTACGCGAACGTTGAGAGAGAGAGAGAGAGAGAGAGAGAGAGGGGGACAAAAAAAACGCACGCGCAAACGGGAACGTTCCAGCATTTTTCCGAGAGAGCTGCACTACTCCCGGCCTCTATCTCCGTCGACTTTTCCGGCGAGTTGCACCGGCGAGCTTCCCACCTCTGATTCAGCCGCGGCAAGGGGCGCGTCTTTTCGAAAACCGCTGATTCATGCGGCCGGCCCGGCCCGGCCCGGCACAATAATCTATCTCATTCAGCTTTTCAACCTGAAAACGTCTACTTAGAATGAAGTCATTGATTTCAGATACGAGACAGGTTATTTATAACGGGAAGCCTCCTGCCCGCGATCCCCTCTCCCTCTCCGTCTCTCTTTCTCCCGATGCACGTACGGATCTAACGCGCCTGCGAAAGAATGCGGATGCCCGGAGAACTCCGATATTTCCTCGTGCGGCAACCTTTCGTTACCGTGAGTCGACGTCTCGTCTATTTCGTGTCTCGCGCCTCGCGTTCCAGCAAAAATACGGGAACCGGAGTGCCGGGCGATAATCCTCTGGAAATAACACGCCCTCGGACGGGAAACAATCATGCGGTCACCAGTCAATGCAGAGAAAAGTTTAATCGGAACCGTTCAATATTTTCTACCGGGCTTTATTATTGTTGTACTCTTCTTGTTCTTGTTTGCACTCCCATTTCCATGAAGAATGAAAGCCCCCTGCATTCACACGTGGACTCTCCTCGGCACTGTGCACGCCCTTTTACGTTCTCGTACCCCTTGAAATAGTAGAGCCCTACCGTTCCGCATTCCTCCGAGGCCCTTTGTGTACCATGACCTCTTTTGCAATTCTACGGAAGGACTCTTAAACAGTTTTGTGTGGTACTCTTTATTCTCAAACACACTCCTGGAAATTGCCAGCCCTTGTGCTTCCCAGACACCCTTTATTAGAGTACACTTTGTATTTCCATACCATTCCTCACATTTTTCTTGACCCCACGCATTGCACGCTGATTGCAATTTTTTCTTAGATGCTTACGGATGGGTGTGTGTCATTCCCGCATTCTAAATACCTCGGGAAAGGGTTGCCCTTTCGCATTCCTAAAGGAGACGACAACAACAATCCCATGTCTTTTTATAGAAGTTGCAACAGCAACCTTCCCCTTCTATTCTTATCATTCTTGTTTTATATTTGTCCGGAAAGCGTATTTTCCCGAACACCCTCCACTTTTGTGCCCTTTGAACCCAACATCAGCGACCCTTGCATTCTCCGTCTTCCTTTCCTTCAAGGACCCGTATATGGATGCGGCCCTCACATTCCATGAGAGGACCTTCACACAGGAATATTTCTTCTTCGCAATTCTCAGACGACCTTGACCCTTTGTTGACCTAAACGGATCTACAAATGCAACTAGATTTTGGAAATTGAGAAAAATCCCGCGGTCGTCCCATCCTCCTGCTCCGTGCCGCGAACGTGGCTCGCTTACCCTCGATTACCATTCGCCTAACTGCATCTCGAGGTAGCTACGGAGTACCGCGCATATATTAGAATAACTTCCTGCAGCTGCTCTCGCGCCGTGGAGGGATTCCGGGGCCATAGAAATTTTGCAAAATGGACCGAACAAGATGAAACGGATAGAATTTCCTTGACGCATCGTCAGACGCTCCTCATTTATCCTCGAAATGAAAGTTTGCTCGGCGGGAACGTTTTCCTTTCGTCCGTGCCCCGAGTACCTATCAGTCGGCCCCGATTTACGATGTTTTCGCGTAGCGGTTCCCTCTCACGGGGAATTCTCAGTTAATTAATGGCACGCCAAACGATCCTCCTCAAGAAACGCCGGCACGTACGTCTGCGAATTCTATTCCGCTGCCAAGCGAAAGCTCCGATGATCACACGGGCGAACAATTACTCTTTCAATCTTTCTTATTCCGGGCGATTCGCAAGCCCGTATCAAATCAAATCTTCTGAGAAATGCCATGCTGTGCATCGTGCGCCGAAATCCGTACCACGAGAATTTTCGAACGTGGACGTAAAATCGTTTCGAAAGCGGCGCGATCAACAAATTATCGCGGGCTCGTTGGAAAAACGTGGTAAGCGACGGACTAAACGGCTAAACGAGGCGGTCAACTTTCACAGGCGGAGAACGGGGCGCGTTAAGTGCTCTCTTTTCGATCGATTAATATCGTTACCGGACAGCTCCGACAGTTTTTATCCGTGACGGCGAAAATTATCGTCGTGCACGCGTGTAAACGAGAGCAACCGGTGGAAACGCGCGCGGACTGTTCCTCGGGAAAACGTCGAGTCGTTTCGGCGTTCGACGTTTATCCGAAACGCATCGTTCCGTCGCGCGATCGCTCGCATCGTTCTTGCTTCTTGCAGAGCGAACCCTGCCAGAATGACTCTTTTACATCCATAGCTACGCTGCCGCTCACGGCACCGTGAATAATTTTTATTCCCCGAACATATTTCACCACTTTTACGGACGACTCGCGCGAGCGCGCGCGGACCGCGTCCGTTCTCTCCAAATAACAATCAGCCAGAAAAATTGTCCCCGTGACAAACACCTGTTTATCTCTGTCGTCTTTTTGCCGACGCATCTCTATCTCTCTCTCTCCCTCTCTCTCTCTTAGCTTTGGAAACGCGGAAACGTCATGCGTAATTCAAACAAATGCAAGAGCTTTTAGCGGATAAAATGCGAGTCGCTGTATTTATCCGAAATAAGCTCCCCGTGTGTTTCCGTGTCGTTTTACGAAATAAAAGTTTATAAATCTCCCGGTGCCGGAGGACGCGACCAAAAACGCGTAAAAAGGAAACAATATTCACTGTCACCGGCGCGTTTCAAGCTGTCGAGAAAAGTTAAATATTAGCGACTTCGTTATTCGGCGGTTTGTCCAATTTTCGGCAGTTTCATTTTGCGCGAGCTAATTCGATGAACCTCCCGATATTCCACAAAGTAATAATAAAAGTAGGTTGCGCTAAAAGCAGGTTTTTCGGCGAATCGTGAATATGTTCCGGTGTCCTGCGGCGCGGATCCCTGGCAAGAAACTGCACGAAAACGGCGCACTTCTTCTTGGCCACACGGTTTTAGTACTATTTTATGAGGCACATTTTCTTCGAGACCTACTAACCCATATCCCTAAAAAGCCAAATGTGACGTTTAGCCCGTACGGGAGACGGCTTCCGATATATCGATCGGCCCGGTGAAATTTAAAGAATTGATTGGCCGGGATCGCGGCGAAATATCAGAGGAAATCGCGGCCCGCCCGGGACTGGCACGAATCAACCGATTCTATGACAGTCTGCCAAAAAAATCGCCCGTATAGATATTTCGGCGACGACCTCTTAAAAACAGAATAGAAAGAACTGAAATTATTCAGCACCCCAGCAACGAACTGCTTCTTCATCTCCGTTGGACTCTATAGCCACAAATTACACGTCGGAAGTAGACGTTCCACTAAATTTTAACACAATCCTTCACCCACGACAATTCTTCCGAAAAGAACGCCGGTGACTTGGCCCAAAGTTCTCCCTGCAACTATGTTTCAACCGTGCCGGAAAACTTCCGGAAACCGCGCTGCGAGGATTTTGTTAAAATTCAGAGAAACTGCGCGAATTCGTTACTCAATTTTGCCAAACTTCTGAACGGATCTGGACGGCTCTAATTTCGCCAAATATTCGAGCCTGTTCTACCCGCAAGAATAAACGTGGGCAAATCCGACGGGACGAATCCGCTCGTCCACCGTACATGTTAAAAATTCGTCGTTTAATTTTTTGCTAATTATACAGTAAAGGGTTCGCCTCGCCGATTTTAATGAAACTCAAATATATTGTAAAATTCATAATTTTAAGCAACTTTTTCCTGTACGTGAAGTATTGGCATTTTGGTGATTTCATTAAATAATGAAGTGCAATTGCACCTGGCGGGTGCATCGGTGCATCCATATTAACTAAGGACAATTCCGAGGAAACTGAGGAGTAGATTCGGAGGGGGTTGGCATGATCGAAGGCAGTGGTGTTTCAGCGTTGCGTTCCCGTTTTTATCGGGGCCGTTTAATCGAGGGATGGTCTTGTTGCTCGTTTCCCCACTCGGAAAGAGTATCATCGAGTTCGGCGTCCTGTTCGCCGCATTACCGCAAATAATTCCGCGCCGGCTCATCGAAACGCCCTGCACCAGGGTCATTCGATTCATAACGTCCGAGTTAACCGCGCCGCGCCGCGCCAGGGCAAACTTATACTCGTTTCATCTATTTTTCCACTGCATATTCATTAGACTCGTAACGCGCTGCGCCGGACGTTCCCGGTATAATCGGCGTGTTCGTTATCGGATGCACTCCGGGGGCCGGTGGCCCGGTCCGGTGCACCGGCGCGCATCGTTCGCGAAAATACCGCCGAGAGCATTCACCGTCCCGGAAACAAATTAAAAAATATTCACTTCCTAGCGATACATAATACAATATATTCCGTAGACTGTTCAGCAATTCGTTTTCCTATTTTACCAATTTAATTGCCATTAAACGACACCGGAACGTGCTCATTCGATACTCATCGTTTAATGTCATTCGATACATTGCGAACGTGCTCGGTCCAGTTTGTTAACTCTATTTCGAATTAATTATGAAACGCGCGTGATTTCATTGCGAACTTTTGTTCGAAAATACAGATTTTCGAGAGATGGAAGTGATATTGGAAGCACTCGCGAAACCGTACAGTGTGCTGATGCCAGGTCCGAGGGGTTAAAGACGATACGCGTAAGAATGAGCGGAAGCTGCCAGCATTCACAGTGGGCGAGGGTGGAAGAACATGAATCCCGAATTAAAAAGAAGGGGCTAAGGGTTGATCCACTGACCTCGGTGTCGTTCCACCACATGTGCAGCCTGTAATTCCTGAGCACGGAGGGGTGCTCGTTGATGTGGTCGACGGCGAGCTTCACCGACGGCATGACGCCGCGTCCGATGTGGCTCTCGGGCACGTGGCTGCCGTAGGGGAAGAAGCCAGCGATGTAGACGTCTCGTCTCTTCACACCACCCAGGTTGATGGGTTTCTGTGCGGCACAGGTAGCGATGGCGTCCATGAAGAGCAAGACGCCGCACAGGTAACGCCAGGTAAACAACAGGTAAGACCAGCGGCGTCTCCTCTCGATCCTCCGAGGGTTGGTTTTCATCATCGTCGTCATCATCGCTTCTCGACGGTGCCCTCTACGATTTGCAGAACCTCTCGATCAGGCCCTTCGCTGTCGGCTCTGTAACTCGAACGGCAAATCGCTCGTGCTAATCTCGCCCTAATCTCGGCCAGAGGTTCTTCGATACTATCTCATCGCGGTCGCGCGAACCACAGCGTTCTAATGGCGCCCTAGGTTTAATTGACTATATCCGCTCGCCGACTAGGATGCGAGCATTCTCCGCCCGTCTGGCCCGCTTCGAGAACCCATCTTCTTTTACAGGTAATTCGATTGATGACGAGTGAAACGATTGAAGCGGCGAGGAATGCTTTCGATGGTGGAACGGGGGACGATGACGCGCGCCAAGTGCCGGACTCGCAGATTAGGGGAACCGCGAGAAGCGTAATGGAGAACGTCCCTTCCGATCCTGGGGCTGGTCAGCGCTGCCGATCGCGACTTCCTCCGACTCCGATTCTCATCGCGCGACAACATTCGCCGTCGATCCCCGCTCAACGACCCGCGATCTTCGGACTGGACCTGCAACAGAGATTGAGGCCATTAGTTGGAGCCTGGAATGTGAGTATAGACAGCGGATCTTATTGTATAATGTAAACTTTGTTCTCTCCCTAGTATTGCGTTATAAACGTCGAAGAAGTTCTAATCATGATAATCTTTAATTCTCATGATACGCTTTAATTACGAAATCATGCTCGAGAGAGTGCATAAATTTCTCCAGTTTTACCGAAAATCGGCACGAATTTTCCGGAGAACCCAATAAATTCGTAAAATCCACAGTGTAACTATGAATCTTCGTAGTGTTGAGGCTACGTCTACATTTGTTGCAACACCTCGTTCTTTTGTTGCCGCGGAACCGCAGAAAGTTGGTAAATTCAGTAACTGGCTGCTGAGCCAAATTAAAATGGGTGGTTTCTCAGCTGCGCCCCATGCAGGCTAGAATAAAATAATAATTTCCACGCCCCCGTGGCTTTTCCTCCATCGATACAAGCCCGGATGATAAAACCGCGAAGCCCCGGGCCGCGAAATTGTCTCGTGCAAGCATAAGTAACAGTAATGAAGATCCCTCCGTAACCGGGAGCCCATTTGCGTGGCGGCGGCGGCGTTTACATCGCTGCACGGCGCGGGTTCCGTTCTCGAGAGAACGCATCTTCTTCCCCGTTCTCGCTGGAAGTTGGCTGACTAATTCCAATATGAAGCAGCGGCTTCTAAGGCTGCAATCTCCGCGGATGGAACAGCGGCAGAGCTAACATTGTGATTCGAAGCCAAACAACTCGCGCGGCGGTCGTCGGTCGCCTAAGTTTGTCACGGGGATCTCTTTGAACGAGCGAAACCAACTTTTCCTCTCTCTCTCCGGTAAACGAGAACCTAAAGATTACAGAGCACGAAGGATCCGAAGCGAGTAGAATAATTTTCGAGACGGGATAAAACGATTGGGGATCGGACTATTCATTTTCCTCTGGACGGTGAAAGGAATACCTCCTGCAAAACGTTTCCGGATCCTTGCTGCTAGCTCCTCCCTTCCTCTTTGATCCGTCCGCGTCCCGAGGAGAACGAGAGAATAATACCCTCGCGAGTAATCTTCTATCTCATCATGTTTAACACTTTCCTGAAAATCAATTCCCACTGCGATCTATCGGGTTTTCTATCAAATCTACTACTTTTGTAATCGCGTAACTTTGATTATTTCGACTCGAAAAATATCACACATGTGCTTCGAACACCAATGAAGATTCTGATCTGAAAATCCAGTATACCGAAAAATTCTTCCCGTCGAAAGATAATTAGATAGAAAACCGCAGACTACTTCGGCATTTCTACACCTAATTCGCAGCGAATTCGAAGAGAGAGGCGGCGCGAGGGAAGACAACGGAAGCGTGGTTTCGGAGTGAAACCGCTGCGGGGGTTAGTTGAAGCGAAACCACGTAAGACGGATTCAATGTTCCCGATGCGATTAAAACGCGGCAAGTCTGCTCGGTTTCCGGAATAGCCTTTGGCGGAGCGTGTTCTATCTTCAGCTTCTCCGGACTAGAAACACGGTTTTTCGTGGCGAGCACGAATGAAACGAACGCGCAAACAGCGTCGTTAACGTTTTAGGCCGGTTTTTCCCATTATTTTTACGGGCGGCCGCGACACCGCTCTCGTCGAGCTTATTAGGAGAACCGTGCCGGAGGACTTTTTACCGTGGTCCGCACGGTTAAACGCTCGTAACGAGGTTTTTTCATTACTGGTAAGTGGTGTTCGATACGACGAACGCGGCATGGCGCGGCGAACGTCTCCGTCCGACCATTTATCGAGCAATACTACCGATTACGAGCGGCTCCTGTGTCGGTACCACTTGCGAGACCATCGTCGGACGTTTCCCGGATGCAAAGAATTCCGTTTCCCGCGTGAAACGACCCTGACGACTGTTCTCTTGCGTCCTGAGGCGTTGCGAGTTCTCTTCTGGTTATGGCGTTTTAATTAACTCGTTAATTCTGTCTCCCATTTTTGAGATGCGGCGCTCAATGTGTCGAGGGGTAATTTCACCCCTAAACCAGACATCCAGTAAACAAAAACACATGTAAAATATTTTATTTATTTAACAAGACTGCGGAGCTCGATGCCAAATAATAATGTTCTGCATCAATTGCAAAAGTATACCTTTTTCTCCTGTAAAAATGGCCAACATCCCGAGTGAACATTCCATCTGCCCAAGGAACAGGCACTTGGCAGCAGGATGATCCAGGAGCCACGAGATGGAAAAGATAAATTGGTGGTGAGAGTACCGAGCAGGCACGAGTAAGTCAATTTAAAAATGGCCAACATTCCGAGTAAATATTACGTCTACCTAAAGAACAGGGACTTAGCTCCCAGATGATCTAGCGACGAGATGAGAAAGGTAAAAGGGTGTCTTCAGGTGAGAGTACTGAGGAGTCAGTCAATTTAAAAATGGCCGAGCAGCCGGCACACGAAACGTGGACCAGTGTTTGCAGCCTGGAGCAAGCATCCTCAAGAGTCCGGCGCCAGATCTATGAGTGGTTTGCGGGACGAGCTCGCGATGGAGATAGGACGGCAGGCTCGAGTGGTCCAAGAGCTGCCAAACATGCTAAACGTCCGTCGGTTCCGCGTAGCACGATCGTTCATCCTCTGACAAATTCGATCCCGTTTGCTGGCCTGTGTAACCAGCCAACGTTCCAGTCTGCGCCAGTCTGTAACAGGTCCGGACACACGCGTTAGCGCCGTCTTATCGTCCGCGACACAAGTGTCTCTCTGGATGCGGGCCGTTGTTCGTGAACGTTACCGACAGCTCCATTGTAATTGGGTGCTTAACGTTCAGAGGTTCCGGACACTTAACTTTACGATCATCCCGTAGTTCGTCGACTCGAGTGTTCCGGTCAAGCACGGAGCTTCGGGAAAACTGATCTCGAAACTGTTCTATCTGCTCTCGACCTCTCCTATCAGCCGCGCACTCGAGAATCCCCTGTCGCCTTCGCCTACCTTGGGTCCCGGGCTCGGCGCAATGTGGAACCTCCTTCATCCGAAACGGAGAACTTGCTTATTGCGCGTTAGCGACGCAAACTATCCTCCATCGCCGATTACTCGGTTCGCCTGTCTCCACGCTGATCGCGTCGCGGTCGATCCTCACGCAGCAGACTCGTTGCGTAATCAGCGGACTGCGGATTGCACGCGTTTATGATACACCTAAGTAGGTGCAGTTTCAAACCAGTGAGGGAAATAAACGTGTACTTGGTACTTAAACGTGTAGCCTACAATTGATGTTCGGAAATTTCATTTACAGCGAAATCCGCAGTTAGGTTCTCGTTCTACGCAGTACGGGAACTGGCCCCGTAAATCTGCTGGCAGTAATTCGATGCGTCTCGATACGATACCAGAAGTTCGCACCTGCTGGGATCTCGTTGACTGGCGTCGGACTTCGAGTTTCCAGAGTGCTTTCGGTGGATTGCCGATACTCCGCATCCGCGGCAAGTAATTAATCTTCGTTGCCGCGGGACACGTCAAAGGGGCGCATCAGCAAATTATGAATTATTTTCGTGGCGCACGGTTCGCCGACTTCTAAAAGCGGTCGGTCGAACAGCGCCCGTGGCGGCGCGGCGAAAAGGATGCTTCCGTCCCGAAAGGATCGATAGAGGGTAATTTCGCGGGGTTTCATCGTGTCACTTCATTCTTTACGTATTTAGATTTAAAGAGTCGCTTAAAGTATAACACTTTACGCAGTTATTCCATCATTCATCCTACTTAGCACGGTTTTAAGTAACCAACTCATCCAACTACACACGTAGACATGGTGACAAAAATGAGTCGTTGAAATCCGCAGTGTAATAATGAGGCGTTTCCCTGTTTTTGCTTTGACGTCTCTGTTCGATCAGGCCACCCAGTATGTCGTGGACCATGGATTCAAGGTAGCTAAACCGAAGCCGGATGTTTCTTATCGTTCGTGCGCAAATCGATCCGGCCGGGTGCACACGTGTGCGTGCCAGTGTGTCCACGTAGCCGGGCTAGTTCTTGCGGTTGCGGGGATCGGGCGCTTAGGTAATTAGTTGCAGTTCCACTGCTAATTACGCAAAGACACAATTAACGAACCGGGGACACGCGCGGATCGGCTAGCTCACCGCTGAACGCAAACAATCCGAGAAGCTTGTCGATCTTTTTGCCGGGATATCGGCCGGCCTCCACCGCGTTCCGGCAATTAACCACATTTCCCCTTATCTTTCAACTTCTGCTCCCGCTACCGCTCTATCCTTCTCGGACGCTCGGGTCAGTTCCCTTACTCCGCTTAACGGCTTCTTTAAGAATTCATCCCACTCTTCCCGTGGCCCTTTCTCATCTCGCTGGTAGCAGTCCCGCGGCGGCGGTCTCGTTCCCTTATTACTTCTTTTCTTTTTCCTTTCTTTTAAAAGCTTCTCTGCCCCGGTTCCCCGAACCGCCTACCCGATTCCTCGCCTCTTGTCTCACCCGGAGAAATTGACCGTCGCGCGGCCGAATTTCCCTCCGCTCCGCGTTTTTTCGCGCCGCCTCCGCGCTCGTTCCCGCTCCCTGCACGCTCGAGTATCTTTCGAGCCTTTTACTTTCCCTCCTTATTTCCTTTTTTTTTTGCTCTCGCTCTCTCTCGTTCTTGTTCTTCTCTTGTACTACTCTTTCCATTTTTGGCTCGCGAGACTCCTTCACGTCCGCCGTTCCCCTGAAGATTCTTAGAAGAGCCAAGTGTTTGAACTAGAAGTGTCACGCGAGACGGTGACATTCGAGGCGGCCTTCCTGCCTGCCTGGCTGGCTGGCTGGATGACTGGTTCTCCCTCAGCCGGCTTAAAAACACACCGGAAGTTGAAAAATAAACGTCCCTCCGGTGGACGGAAACTCGCGGAAAACTCTCCCGCAACTTTCCTCCGGCACCGGGAAAGAAGAAAGTTGCCGTCGCCGCGATCAAATCTGCCCCCCGCGTGCCGCCGGTCACTCGCTCGATTCCGCTCGGCAAACGTTGCTCGACGGACCGCCATTCGATTCCGAACTGCTCCTATCGACCTACGCGCGCTCGTGCACGACGGGTCGTCGAGCTACGGCGTCCACGGGCGTCGAATCTTCGGATCCAGGTGCGCAAAGATCCTCCCGTGCGGAAATATCCAAGCAGTCAGTCTACTTCTGTATCGAAGTACAAAGTCAGCAGAAAACTTCGACGATTCCAGAAGAAAGGAACAATTGGATTGCTCGATGGTTCAAGACCGAAGTCGTACGTATTTATTTCTTTTATTAGCTAGTCGCCAATGAAGTGCTCCGTTTAAAAATTTCATTATAACACTACAAAGTTTTTTATTCGAAAATTTAATCGCGGTGCCTCCAGTGAGTGTCTTGAAATCTTCGAGCCGCTTTAACAAAGAATCCTCGGTTAAAATGCTAATAGCTCGCCAGCGAGATAGATAAAACGGGGATCGTTCAGGCCGGAGAGTTAGCATGATCTACCGAGCCATATTTTTAAGAGGCGCAGGGTCTAGACCGAGGCAAAAACGAGCTCTCGATTACCAAGATCGACCGAGACTGTGACGAACGGCTCGCCGCACCGGAGCCTGATAATTCGCATCTGGGTTAAAAATAATTTTATGCATAGACTTCGGGCGGGATCCAGAACCTAATACTGAGCCGAGAAAGAGCTGGAACGAGGGAACAATGGACGCCCGAGCCCGGGCTCGGCGTCGTACGGCGCTGGTTGAACCCTTAGAGGACCGTGAGCGGGGCGCAGCAGCTGAGCCCTCAATTTCCCGATGTCTGTTTAAAGGTAACAAGTTTCCAACCGGTGCATTCTACTCGGCCTCGAGCTGTCGAACGGTGAAACACTGTTTAGCTGACGCTTCTAATTTGTTGACTTCGTCGATTACGTCGTTTCAAACGAAAACGCGGATTCAATCGATTGTATTCAACATTTTGTTCCCAATTAGACTGCTGATTTTATTTTTCGTTCGATAAGATGATTAAAAGAAAAATTTTTTCATTCGACTCCAATAATAGCAATCTAGTAAAGAATAAAGTATTCTCAGTCCTTTCTTCCCCGAAACGGATGTTTCGTGCTTCGTGAGCCTCGGGTTAACCTGGGGTGTTAAGGGTTGATGAAGTGTTCGCGGTAAAGCGAAGCAGTGGGCCTGTCAATAAGCGGAGCACGAAGGAGTGAATTTTTGTTGGCAGGATTTGTGATTCGAGGAGCAAACACGTCGGTCGTGTTTCGGCGTGGCCTCGAATCCTCGGGCAAATGGCTCGTAATTTTTCATTAGCATGCGTCGCGGTGGTGGTGGTGGTCGTCGTCGCCGTCAACGTCGGCGTCGACGTCGACGAGGGTGTTATCGGCACGCGAGCCTAAACGCGGCGTGGTGCGACGCGGCGGCGGCCCGGCACTTTCGATGTTTCTTCGTGTTCCGCGGTAGTTTGCCCTCCCCGGGTAAGGTGAAAGCGAACGACCTTCTCTTCCCGGCTCGAAAGTAAAGTCCATCGATCAAGCGATGAACCGAAGGGAACACGCCACGCCAAGCTACGCCACGCCACGCCAAGCCACGCCACACCACACCACAGCAGACCTAGCCCCCGTGCTCTCTATCAACCAAGCCGACGTCACCGTCGACGGCGCAACTGCCAGCCGGTTATTCCAGCCCGCGACTCACGGTCACCGTTGGCTAGCGTGTTACTAGCTAGTAGCGCGATACAACCGGCAGCCCGAGAATTATGTCACTATGCCAAGGCCCAACCTTGCCGCGACATGGTCGCCGATGAATACTGTATGAGACAACCTTATTACTTCGATCGGCGCGGTGGCGTGGCGGCGAACCAAACGATTCCCCGCATCGATCGGTTTCTTCCCCGTTTTTCACGGCGATTCCATTGTCCTCCCGAAAAGGAACGGTAACCCCGTTTTCATTCTTTCAGCGACTCGCCGGTGGCTAACCCCCGACTGCTCGCTCTCTCTCTCTCTCTCTCTTTCTCTCTACTCCGGAGTGTCCTCCAATCCTTTCTCTCTTTGCACAGCGGTTTTCACACCCTCTCCGAAACCCAAGTTCAAACCATTTTTGCTATCTCAATTCCTGCGGTTTCCTTCGATTTTTACTACCGCTATCCCGAAGGCAGACAACGCGCTGGTCACCGGGATCCTCGGTGGCTTCTTGGTCGTAAAAACGTGCTGATACTTCGTCTACTGTTTCGTGCAATCGGGCAATTTTTATTTTCATTTCATAAACATTTGCAGTCCAGTTATCATTGGCTAGACTGCATCAAAAAGCATATCACGAGCAATGTGATAAGTAGACTGCGGATTTGATGCATTTATGACAGAAATGAGTAGGTGTAATTCAAAAGAATAAAAAGATTAAAAGAGTTTAACAGTGTCGAAATACTCTATATATTTTGACCTTATGAAAATGATTAACGAACAAAATAAACTTTTACTTAGCTCCTGTAGATTGCAGTTGATAAGTATTGTACGAAAAAATCATATACAGTGGACCAATTACTAAATCGGAAGAAGTGTTCAATTTTCAAGTTGAAATAGCTCTGCACCAAAGGATTAACATTTCGAAGTGACGTAGCAGTACGTTGGGCCGATAAGCGTCCAGCAGAGTGGTCGTTTAAGACATCTCCCACTTTTTACTGTTTTCTGTAGAATCCGAACTCGGCGAGCAGATACCGGTCCAAGACCGACTAAGTGACGGAAGAGTCGAGAGACCATCGAGACATTTCGGGCTTCTTTATTTTAACGCAAAGTTCACCGAGCGGAAAGAAATTTGGATGACCCTACAACTTCCCCGAGAACCACCGGCAACTTCGCCGCGAGTGCCATTACGTAAGAATTATCGATCGACTGAAAGAAAATGAAAGAGTTATCGGTGGTTCGAGGAGTTCCGTGGTGTCTCCGACGACCACGCTCCATCAGTCAAGCCTTGAACCCACACGATCCATCCGACGTGGGTTCGTTCCCCGGGCGTGGAGCGAAAATTCGCGGAAACGATTTATTGCCGATCGAAGAACAAGGCCTGGGAGCTGTATCGCCGTTCGCGTTAATACAGGAGCCGGGGGAATGGTCGACGGGAAGGAGCGCCGGTAAAATTCATGTTATGCATAATCCAATTTTCCAGTCTATCGGCTCCCAGCTCGTAAATTCTCCGCAGATTGGATTACTGGTCCGGGCAGCCAGGCAGATTGTCCACTTGCGATCTAAATATTGAACGTTACAGATAAATTAATGATTAAATCGATCCGACTCGAGCGCGAGGACTCCGGCTGCAGCCGATTGAAAAATATTTTTGGGAAATTTAGTAGGGGTGCGAAAATCTTGGGCACCCGAGCCTCGGTTTGGCTTTTTCCGATTTCGACTTCGGCAACCCGCCCACCCCTAAAGTTTAGTCGGCCGATTTTAGCGAGCTGTTCGTCACCGGTTGGATCGCGATTCATCCGGTCCGCCGCGTTCCGCAGTGTTTCCCAGCGTGCTCCACGGTGTTCCGCCGCCTCTGAAGTTACAGTTGGTTAACCCGATCAACGTCTCCGACTGTTGGACGTTAACCGACGGCACTCCTGAACTTGACAGACTGACACGGTCCGTCAGCCACCGCTCTATCCGCCCATCCGAGCGTTACCCGTTAATCGGCGGTTTTCCTGGACACGGCCGACCGTTTCTCTCTCCGAGAGAGCTTCGCCGATTTCACCGATGTCGATCCCTAACCATCCGGTATCCTTTTCTCTCTCTCTCTTCCTCTCTCATCCAGTCGCTGTTGTTTCGTTCTTCGTTCCCAGCCGAACGAAAGACAGTCGATAACGCTGGATGACACCTGGACCAACCGCGGCGGCTGCCGTCAGTCTCGCGGACACAATCTATCCGCAAACTTCGCGGAGACTGACAGCGGCCGCAAGATCGAACCCTGTCGAGAGCTAACAGGGAAAGTTTGGCAGACGCTGAGCAACTAATTGGAGAAAAAGATCAGAAAAGAGAGGAGAGGTCTTTCTTTGGATCCTACTGAAGAGCTTGTCAATAAAGCGGACGCTGCTCTCTTGCTGCACGAAACCCTTCTCTCTTCCGTTGATGTGGATAGCTTTGCTGGTATCTCATGGGAAAATCGTCTCGAAGATCGTGGACACTTTATTGTTTCATGCTCTGCTGTGCTGAACATCTCCGACGTCTAGCACTTAAGAATTATTGAGACAATTTCCTAAATCTGGACTCATCCAGCCCTTGAAGCAAGTTATCCAAAAATCAAGAGTATCAAAGTCGTTTCTGGGGAATTAATCAAATGATCAGCACCTTAAAAATAAGATTCAAGAAATTGATGAATAAAGCAGCGAAGGGTTCGAAACATCCTGGATTACGTAGTTACAAAAATGATCCGCTGTTCGAGGGTGAAACTCGAATAAATTTTTCGTACAAACGTTGTCCCCAGCAAGCTTAAATATTTTCAAGGGACGGTACTTTATCCAAATCCTTCGGTAAACAGGCCAGTGGAAAAATTCCTGGAACCTGGAGTCCCGTCGTCGTGTCGAAGATTCCTGCAGGGGTCTCCGGAGTGAAAATCGGATTCTCCGTCTGCTGACGTAGTCTGCCCGCTGCCGTCGTTGTGATTTGTTAGCAAGAACGGAACGGAAGAGAGACAAAGGAATTGTCGCGAGATTCGGGTCGCCGGAGGATCAAGATCGTTCCGAGGAAAACCAGAGGGGCATTCCGCTGGTTACGTGGACTCGAAACACGAGTCACGACTACGACGAACGAGAGACAAGCGAAACGAATTAACTAGGAGGCGACTGGACCGAGAGGATGCTGTGATTCGGGACACTGAAGTTGTTTGGGCGCTATCTGAATAACGTTCCTCCCACGATGCCGTCAGCTCAGTGGCCGAAATACTTGATCTAGGATCTAGATTCGAGATAGACGGTCCGGGGAACCGGACCACCCTTTCGTCGCAAAAAGGAAATTACTAGTCCCTTCTAGAAGCTCCGACGTCGATGGAGTTCTCGGAGATAATTTGCAGCTAATTAATAGGTTGTCTTGCTTCTACCCTAGATGCTGCTTTTTTAGAGTAAAGTGTCCAAATATGAACCACTTTTTGTTGATGTCATTTTTTTATTGTCTTAGAAAAAGATACAATCGAAAATCTAACCACAAAAATATTCAACACGTGGAGACAACTGGCGGAGGACCGATACTTAAATCTATAGAATGGTGAGTAAACATGGTAAACTATTGTTTGACGATTTTCTCACTAGAGTGCGACTTCTCCTTTACAGGATATAAGGTAGTGCCATAATAGACTATACCATATTTGGGTACTTTACGGTACTATCCTGAGAGGGTCTCTTTAAAATTTTCTACAACACTAGAGTGAGTAGTAGTAAATATGCTACAGACCTCTTTTTTACTATCCTGAGAAGGTTCCTTTAAAATCTTTACATCAGTAGAATTTGTAGAAGCAAAGGCAGTCTCTCTGCTTCTATGCTAGACAGTTCTCTACTATCCTGAGAAGGTTTCTTTAAAATCCCTTAGATCAGTAGAGCTTGTAAAAGCAAAGGCTGTCTCTCTGCTTCTACACTACTGCTTTTTTACTATCCCGAGAAGGTTTCCTCGAAACCTTTCCGAGGCGGTAGTACTTGTTGATTCGAAGAAGCAGGCGTGATATTTATTGTTGCGGACAATTTCGCGGAGGAGTTTTTTAAAACTGTTCACCGCGAGCATTATTACCCCGGCTTCGGCGTACGTGCTATGTTTTCATTTATCGGCGCGGTGGCCGAACGAATTATTTATCTTTATTTCCGCTGGTTCGTTTCCCAGTGTAACAGCGGCACGCGCGCCCGTATCGATTTTCCCGCAACCAGATGGAAATTATTTCCACCGGCGTTAATGAGCCGGGCCCGTCGAGAGCGGACCGTCGATCGACGAGCCGTCAACGGCTCCCGTCGCGTCCAAACATTCGGAAACAACGGTGTTAGCCAACGTTATCTCCAGCGCGAACCAACTTTCCCGCACTCGCCCGGCCACCAGCGGTGTTTTTCCCCTGTGAAATTGGAGCGCGGCCGGTCCTACGCCACTGCTCGGAGGCACAGTGGCTCTCACGCTCGTCCGTCCGCCCTCAAAACGACGACGAAACGTTAAAATTGTTACTGCGCTTATTTACCGCCCTTTGACGCCTGCACTTTTGACGCTCATCCCTTTCCCCCCACCAGTGCGGACGAACGGATACTTTCCAATTTCGAAAATAGAATTTCAGGTTTTGTGCGCCGCTCGGACAAAGAAACGCGGGCGGAGCCTTCCGCGAACAAATGTGCGAGCCACTGCGTTTGATCGTTTGTTCGGCGAACAATGAGCTTTGCTTTTCCAGCGGAGAGGATACTACTAGTAAAAGGAAAATGGTAGACTAACAATCGTAAAACAATGGACCGTTGCGTCTTTGATTTTCGTTTTCCTTCTGAGTCAGTGGTTCCCAACCGGCCTCGGAACATTACCCTCTTCCACACGTGCATCAACGAGAGGTCCACGAGAGTTCTGGGAGCAATCCGGAGATAGTAAGTTGATTTGTCTCCCACTCTACCTTCCCCTTCCGCAACGCTATTCCCCCACGCTTCCGCCGCGGCCCGGTCACGCGACGCGTTTCGTCCCTGTCGAGGCAGTAAACGTAAACATAGCCACTCGGACAGAGTTGAAGTCGCCCTTCTCAGATAGTTGGCAAAGGACGCACGCGGGTACTTTAGTGCCTGGTCGGACAGACTATAAACCGCTGGCTCTGCTCAATTCCCACTAGAATTCCCCACCTGCCGACGTTCATCGCGATGCGACCGACCCGGCGAATAAAAACAGTACGTGTACTTTGCGTGCCTCACAGGTTGTCTCCTGGCAGGAATTCGTAAGGGGGGAATGCGGACTTTCGGGTGTAGCCGAATTATTGGCTAAAGCGTGTGACGTCGAAGGAACTTCTTGCGAGGCACGCGGAGCACCTGAAGGTGGGGCAACGGGTCTGGTTGGCCGGGCGACTTGCAATCTCCGCGCAGTACTTTCGCGGGAGCGTTGACAACCTCTGCTCGAGACAGCGATCACCGTAAGTGATCAAACATTTTCGAGCTGCGTTTGGATTCCTGCGAGTCGCTGTGAATTCCGTCGGACGAGTCTAGTTGTTCTCTCGATGGGAGAGCACCGTGGAAAGAGGTCGCGCGCGCCGCTCCTGACAAAGAGGGTTAATGGCGAAGTTGGTGTTGGCGCTCTCGAGCGTTTCCTCGGAGCATTTTCTCCTCGATGCTACTCGTGCACTCGACCGCGTGTCGATACTAGTCGTCGACCGAGAGGGACACGAGGGCCGCCCCGCGAGCCGCTCGTACGTCAGCGTCCTTAAACGTTGCCGACGTATCGAGCCCGAGGAAACCGCCTTGGAAATGTCGCCGCGGGAAAAGTCGTCGCTTCGACTCGATTAAAGTATCCTTTCCTCGGAGGAAAATTCTCCTGCCCCCGCCCACACCGGATAAATGAAATTCTCGCTACGCCCCGCGTTCTCATAAGTTCCCCACTGTCAACAGGCGGCTACGGTCTACGGATTATTGCCTCGCGGAGCGTACTCGGGCCTGCTTCTCGACGACGCGCGCTTTAATCCGGCGAATCGTTAACTAGTCCTCCTCGAATAACCCGACGCGCGTGGTTCAGGGGCTTTCCGGTCTCGACGACTTGAAAAACCGATTTTTTCCCTGCGTGCTCTCGCAGCTTCTGGGCCCGAGAGCGTGCCTACGAAATGCTGTAATGAAACTGGTAAGATTGTAAAAGCTGTGGAAAGGTCGCTGGACCTTTGACATAGTTCTCGATGCTGGAAAAAGGTGAAATAATATTTGAAACGAGCTGTAGCGTTTACGGAAATGCATTTCGCGGCTGCCGTGATACGTCCAAACCGATCCGCACTTTTGATGGCTGCGAAATGGAGCTCGTCCAGCGAAGATAAAAGGTTACCTCGAATTTTCGGTTAACTCGCGTCCGCGCGAAGTTGGTCCAGTGGCCGGCGAGCTTATTAGCACGCGTAATTACGCCGAGTAACTCGCAGGACGCTTTGAAATTGTGCACGGACAAAGTAATTATTCGTTCGGAACGGCCGCGTCGACATCGCACCGTCTGAAACAGAGTTCGCGAATTCCGCGGTCGAGAGAGCACCGATTTCCTGGGGCGTTCTCGTCCGGTAAACGTGCTAGCCCCTTCAGGTGAAAAATAAATCTTAATTGCCCCCCTAGTCCCCGTGTCGTTGACCGTCGCGCGATTAACTCGAGCGAATTCCGGATCCCCCGCGAGGTCGATGCCGAGAGGTACGAGAGACCGACCAGTCAACTAACAACGCGCACGCTTAATAACGCTAAAAAAGGGTGGAAAGACGAGCGGGGCAGGCGGCGGAGCCGAGGTGGATTTACGAAAACATGACGGAAATTCAATGGAATAGCCGGTCCCATTGTTTCGAATTGCGGGCACGAGCGGCACTGAATAGCGTGCATGTTTTTTGAATTTTTCAAATTATTCTCGGTGTTGCTTATCGACCGCGAGCATGCCGAAAGCGTGCGTCAACGAGAACCGTGAAAAGCTACGAAATCGCCGGCTGGGATTTTCATTGCGGTGTCAACCCTTTACACCGCGCGGTTCTTTTTCATTTGGTTTAAAAAAATTATAATCTATTGGCGGTTTTATTTATCGAAGGATTCGGAGTTTTAGTTACACACGTTCGGAATGGGAAAAAAAGCGAAAGTTAGATGTTCCATGGCGACGGAATAGAGAAAGTTTCGAAACTAGAGTAATAACTCTTAATCAGCGGAGTGTACAAAATCCGGCGCAACTTCAACCCGGGGAAATTAGCCTGGAGAGCCGTAAATTTCCATAAATATTCTCAGTCTAATTATTGCCAGCGTATTGTCGTTATCGTTGAACGCGGATCGAAGTGCGAGTAAAGGGGGTTGTGAAAGAGAGGTGCGCCGGTGTTAGCGAAGACGGGCGCCGTGGAACGAGCTCCGGTTCTCCTTCGACGCTTTCAACGTCGACCTGGTCGAAGTCTTAGAGCAACCGACGACTAATTAGCCGGTGTGCGAAGAAAATACGCGCTACGACCGGACGCATTAATTAGAATTCTTGGGAGAAGGTCCGCTAATTAAGTTCCAGGCCCGGTCTACTCGAGGCGAACATTTCGGCCGAGCCTGTTACTCCTCTGGAAATACAGGGTGCCCGGGAATGTAACAATTCAAAGAATACACATTCCTCGAGCAAATTCGAATCAAGAAGTCCTTTACCATTTTGTAATCCAAGACTCCATTCTCGAGTTATTTTAGCAGCTGAATATTAATCATTCGAATTCGCGCGCCCTTTGTGGACCGAGTCGCGCGCACACGCAGCAGCGACGTGGGCTGCCATCGAAGGCCCTGCCGAAAACCATTAATATCCCTGGGACGAAGTGCCAAGCCGAAAAATGGTACAGGACTTTTCGATTCGCATTCACTTCACGAACCTGTATGCTTCGATTCACATGTTTCGAACACCCCGTACATTTCGCCCAGGGCAACGCGGCCAATACGGAAGTCGATCCGCACCTAGTGGACACGGGTCGGAGCGTTTCCGGGCTTTTACGTGGTTTCGGACATTCTCCCGACGACGTGGTGCACTTCGATCTGCCGACCGTTTGTCCGGATTACACACGCTCGACTACGCAAGGCTTGCTCCCCCTCGGTTCGGCGAGTACAGAACGAGTAGCAGAACTTGCTCGGATCTTCGCCCGGCCGCGCTATAACTCTCCGTTATGTTGGCCAGCTTTTATTCCCCTCGTGTTTCATAATTTTGAGGTTGCGCCGCAGCGCCGTTGAAGCTTTAAGGAGGCAAGCGAGCCCGTATTACTTAAACGGACGTTTATCCCCGCGGTATTTTGCCTATCCGCGATACGCGTAAATCAGAACCAAGAGCCATCTCTGGAGGATCTGGGGCTGGTGTTCCGCCGCCATTAGCACATAGTTTTGCGATTTTCTGCTCGGCTCCCGATAGTGCTCGACATATCCGGGAGTTTCACGTTGCAATTTTATAAGAAATATTTCATTCGCAAAGTTGAACTCGCGATCTCGAATAAAACGTGCGGTTGACTGCCTACCATTGGAAACAATATTTTAGCCACCGGATGAATATGGGTCCGCGTCGGGCGTCAAAGGGGAGATCGATGAATGCGCGCGTTAGGGGCGAGGTTCGAAGAGTGTTGTCGCGGATCGCGACGGAAATGTGACCGTGTTTTCGTCTTTGAAGCACGGTCGGGCGTCGTGGATCGGTTTCCGTTGGCGAACTCGACGCGAGCGAGCGGTGAGAGGATGGGAGAGGGAGTAAGGGGGTCTGTCATTCCTCCGAGGCGAGAGCCGTCGATCCGTTTCGGACCCGCGAGACGAAACGAGCGGAGGAGAACCAAGAAAGGCCGAGAGGTGGCGAGGAAATTGCGAGAGTGGGCGACGAAAGAGCCGGGGAGACAGGAAAGATTGCAACAAATCTCGGGGCGGACAAACTAGGGTGAAACTTCTGACGAGTTTACTTCCCCTTATTGTTGAACTGCAAAGGAAAGGAAGGCGGGCAGGCGAGCGAGCGAGCGAGCGAGCGCGCGCGCGGGGGAACGTTTCATCTTCCCGTCGAAGTGCCGACAACAAACACACATCCGACGAGGGACAAGAACTAACCGTCGAGAAACCCTCGTCTCTCTAATTCGGTGTGAAACTCCGAAGGTCGTTATCGCGAGAGCTCGAGCGCCGTTACACGCTTTTATTCGCGATCGCTCGATCAGGGGAGCCTGCGAATCATTGTGCCAGTCGTGTTTCCGCAAGCTCCCTGCGAGTTCACTGTAATTTTCTCATTCATTCGGATTTCCAAAGTTAATACAAACGGTGCGCGGCGAGTTTTGCAAGTTCCGGGGGCTCTGGGGATAGGAATCAACTGGTTATGGGGCAGCCAATCGTAAACGCGGTCTCCCCGCCCTGTACGGACAGGGGTGAGGCCGCGTTACGTGAAAGAGTAATACACGTGACCTGCCTAACGGGTGGTTATCGAACAACCAATCACGTTCCGCCTCGTACTTATTTTCTTGCGCGTCGCGGCTACAGGAACCGCAGAGCCACGTGAAGTGGACGATGAATGGAACCGTCCAGAAGCTGAAGGGAAACGCGACAATATACTTTGGCCCATTAGCGTAAAGTAGGATCGTGGATCGAGCACTCGGACGCAAAGTGGAGTTCCGAAGGAGCGGATGAGGCATCTCGCGGCTTGGATTCCGCGGAAGAAGCTGCGCCGAGCCACGAAGGAAGCCGGGACGCCGCCACTTCGAAAACGGCACAAGTAGCGAAAACACTTAAGGCGAAAAAAAAAAGAACTCGAGCGTCCCTGCGCGCAACAAGATAAAATACGCGAAGTAAACGTCCGGGGAACGAGAATACGACGTATGCACAACTCTCCCAACGAATTTGCGTTTCCTCCATCGGCGCACGTTGTTTCCTATCGCCGGCCATGTATATTTTTTAATCTTCCAATGGCATTTCACGTTTCGAATATCGGGTTCGGTTACGATCGCTTTGTTTTATGCTCGAACATGATATCTGGTTTATTTCCATCGTGTTTAATTGTATTGCGCGGATACGATCATTGTTACTATTACATGATGAACGCGGGCTAAAACGATTCTGATGAAGCGCGAATCTGCACGTAACAATACGATCGTTCGCAGAAACAATAGTGACAGAAAATTGCTGTGTATTAGGTCGGGTGTGCGCGTCTGTGTAGTCGATTGGTATCGCGTATCGCGTAGTCCCGACCTTACCGGAAAGCAATACGCGTTTATTAAAGCGCAACGTCCACGAGAACCAATCAGCTTTTCCGTCGCTATCGATTCGTTTGATCTTGCTGTCGACGGAACGACCGTCTTTTTGCTCGGTCTCTTTGAGCGAGAACCGACTGCTCGATTTTTTCAAAATTGATTCTAGCCCGGGGATCCACGTTCTAAGCGTTTCCGTTGGGAGAAACGGTGGATGCGGACATGACGCGACGTTTCGCGTTCACCCAGTTACGCGAACTTGTGCTTCCGGGACGCGCGCAGTTCCGTCCCCGAAAATAATAAAATTCAATTAGCCCGGTTGCGGGTCCGAGCGAGCTCGTTGATGCTGCGCTTCGCTATTTGTTAGGGGTTCACGTGAGAAAAGTCCGCGTGCGTAACTTCATAATTTATGAGTGACTCGGCCCCACTCGCCGGGAGAGGAGAGGCTCTCTAACGAACGATCCGTTATGCGAAAATGTCGTTAGCGCGAAAAACCTGGAAAAGTTTACCTTGCATTTTCATTCGGTCGTTGCAGCGGCGCGCGTTCCCGGGGATTCCGGGACGATTACTCGATCGACGATTACGCGACGGATTAAAATCCGCTGAAATCGGCCAGCCCGCGTTGGAATTTAATTTTTTCCTCGTTTTTTTTAATTCCGAACCCCTGGTCGCGCGAATGTTCCGGCAGCTATATAATTTTTACTGGAAAAAAATCGACCACGGTCCGATACCTTCCGGCGATGGCGTATATGTAACTCAAAGAATTAGCGACCGGCGCGAGTACATCGGTGCACACAGAGAACACACGCGTGCGGCCGATCGTCTGCGGAAACGGGCGCATCGATCGATCCCCGTTGAACAATGCCACTCTTTAGTCGCCATAACGAATCGCTGGATATTCGAGTGTATCGTTGCGCATTTCGGGATCCCTAATTAGAGGGTCTAATTTCAGTTTTAGCGCCCTCTACCGCTTTGTACAGCTTTTCGCGTCGATGCAAACCCGATACGGCCGCCATTGCACGGTAGTTACGGGAAACGAACCAATCATCGGTCCGAAATTCCCAAACAATTATTGTTTTCGTTAATTCGTCACGCGCCGAAAGCGACGGAAACGAATTGAATTCTTTTAAACCTCGTACTACATGCGACTACACTCACTGCTTGCAATGTACATGTAGAACGGGAACAACGTGTGCCGGAAATAGAAACGTTCTAGCACGAGAATTTTCTATGAACTGCGAGTGCGAACATCGGAGAAAGTTCGGAACATGTTATTAAATCTTAGCGAGACAATATTCGGGGAAAACTGTTCCGGAAAGCCGAATCGTTGGCACGTAGACAGGAGGAACGCGCTCGTCCTGCGAATTCTGTGGAAGGACGCCCCGAAGGAACGTTCCCAGCGGAATCTTCTTCCTGTTCACGGTTCACGAGAAGCTCGTTGTATCGATACCAGGGGTGGCGAGAGTTTCCGCTGTCGGTGGAGAGAGTTGGATACTCGCGGGATAAATCAATAAAATTACGCGGCCCGTGAGTGATTGATGCACGGCACGGAAAAAGCGGAAACACGTTCGCGATCACACGCACAGGGTGTCCCTTTCAAACCGGTTGTGAAAGGTTCCGGTCAAAAATCAGCTATTCAAAAGATACAGTCGCCGCGGATAGTATGTTGACACGTCCCAAAAATGCATATTTTCTATTTTAAATCGAATCAAGGACCACGAGGTTCTGCACATTTTACAGCGAGAACATGGCGTGAGAAGTGCACGAGAAGGGCCTGCGATTTTTAGCGACAGCACCGTGCAACGTTGCTCCCTGTTTTCTCCAAATTTCGATTTGCGATAAGTTGTTTAAAGTACGGAAGGAGCACACCGTCTCGCGATCGATGACAGCTGGAGGGATGCCGAAAGGTAGCCTAAACCGTGCCCGGCCCGTCGAGCAACCTAATTAAGCGGGGGCCGGTGAATCGGGAATTTCCTTAAAAGCGAAACCTGGTCGCGGCCCAGAATCTTGAATCGCGTCGCCCCGGTAAACGCTTAAACGTTTTCGATGTTTCGCTGGAATGTCGCGCGATTCAAGTTCTCCGTGGAGCAGACAATGCGGGACCCAGCCGTGCCGAGCCGAGAAGAGAGGAGAGAGAGAGAGAGAGAGAGCGGTCGCATTTTTAACGGGAAACAACCGCCGCCGCCCCCGCAGCCTCTGTCTCCGTACCTGCGTCGACGTTCTCGCACTCGAAAACTAGAACGCCTAGCCCCCGAGCAACCTGATCCAGTTTCCCTGCGACTCATCCGAAACGTCGGTCAACCGACACCCTGACTTACCGTTCCCGGCTCCCCGGATTAGCGAGAAACTCAGAGAATTCACGCGGAATCTACTATTACTCGTTGTGTAACTCTAAGTCCGCATCTGCTAGTGCGTGGATCGATGCAAAACTCGCACTTTTCTACAAAAAGTGGGCTAGAAAGCCCATTAATCTTTGCATTGTAAATCGGATCGCAGTCAACATGCGGCTCTGGAAAAACCCAGCGGAAAGTCACTTCATCTCTCCAGGGAAAATGAAAGCCAATTTTTTACCATTTAGAATAAGTTCGAAAATGACGCAGAGAGCTGCGATAACTTCGGACAATGTCACAAATTGGCAAACGTGAACAAGAAGGTTCCTAGTTGTGGGAGCATTAGGAGGATTCAGCGGAATCGCGACCGTCGTTCAGGAAGATTCATTTTTCTAACATGGATCCGGGAGGACATTCGAGGGAAGTTGCGCTCGAAGTTCCACCGTATTATCCGGCTATCTCGACTGTCTTAATCTTCGGAGAATAATTCGTCGGATCCAGCGATGCTAGGCGGAACTTTTAGTTTGCCAGCGTCACGGGCAAACTTCCCTAATCGCCCGAAGCGGCTCGCCGCGAGATCGATGGCTGAAGCGCGACAGGAAAATTCAGTTTTCGCCAGGCGTCTCGCCTCGCTTGGCCGTGGAAAAACGCATCGATCATTCCGCCGACCAAATAAAATCCGCCCATCGTTGTTACTCGCGGCGACCATTCCGCAACTTCCACCTTAATTGAGGATAACTTCTTCTCGCGCGGTCGAAGTAGAACGAGTCGACCGTTGGTCAGACCACTGAAACTTCGCACAAAAATATTTGCGGAAGAACAACACGAGCTGCCAATATTTTAATAAACCGAACTCTATATTAATTAATCATCAAGTTCGCTGTTAATTGCTTTCCTTGCGCGGTCCAAGTGGCGCGAATTGATTTTCGGTCAAACTGCGGCAATTGGTACAAACCGGGAACGAACAACGCGAGCTGTGTGCGGGAGGTTTTAATAAATTGAACTCTATATTTGTTGAGCGGGTGCGCCAGGTAAATGGTTGTGGGAAAAGTTAAGCGAGAACGCGCATATAGAAGTGGTATGACAAGATCAAAAGTTTTAAACGACCTTATCTCTCGTTTTGTTCTTTCCCCGGAGTTCCCCGGTGGTGTATGGAAGTACCGGTTACTTAAAATTAGTTAGAGAACACATCCAGAACTACGCTAATAGAATAACCGAAGAGAACGTGGTATTTCAGGGTGATGGTTCAGCTGTTCGTACGGCAGGAACATCGGGAACTATTCCAAACTGAGAACGTTAGATTACTTCTCGAGGTGTGAAGATGTTAATACCGAGTATCAATGTTATGCGTTCTAATAGAATACCACCCTCGGGGTAGCGAAATCTACGCAGTGCAGCAAGTATAAAAATGTGACAAATATAAATGTTTAACATATTGACAATGTCTTGCGATTTTAACCGATCGGAATTCAGCTGTTTCGTTTAAAAACTGTTTCCCGATAATTTTCAGGGTGTGCAGCGACTTGGCGGAACAGTTTACTTGGCTGCCAAGATAAATCGAGCAAAAAAATCTGGGACAGAATCCCGAAATCGCAGGTTTAACGGGTTAACAGGGTCCGCTCAGTCGGGATTCGCTCGTCGTTACCGTTCATTTCCGATCGCGCGCGCCGCCCCCGGAAATCAACGAGCTCCAAGTAAATGGGAAAACATTCGGCCGGGGGATGACGAACGCTCTCTTCTCTGCTCTCTCTCTCTCTCTCTCTCTCTCTTACTCGCGCTCTCTCGATAACTTTTGTCTTCGCAAAGGGGTCCTCTCGGGGGAGAGCGTGAGCGAGTGATGCGAGAGCGGTTTGTTCGCGTCTCTGTGCAACGCGATACGCTGCCAATTCGTTAACGGCGCTCCCTGTTTAGAAAGTTTATCCGGTGCGCCCGTTGAACCCGAGCCAAATACACGTTTACAGCTTTTAATAGGTATTAAAGTCTTAGCCGCGGCCGTTACACGTACCCAGGAGCCGTTGAAATCTCGCTTTCTATCCCGCCGAGGAACACAGGACGCGGAAAAACTACGAAATCGTGGAAACGCGACTCCGTGCTGTACGCGTCGCGAATTCCCATCGGAGTCTCATTAACCGTCGGCGTTCTTTTCCGAAAAATAATCAAATAAACGGGTGACTCGTGTCGATGGACAAGCGAGAACCAATAGCGGACCAGCTGCGCTCGCGGGAAATCTGACCCGACCATTGTCTTTCCATTCGACTCGGTCTCTCTTGCGCTTTCCAAATATTTTTAAAGTATCCATTTACGAAATAGGTCGGATAGAGCTCCACGACAACGAACTTCTCGTTTCTACTGTCCACACACATACATACAATTTTTCCTTCCATTATCCGTGTGTAGGACAGAATTATACCTCGTTTTACGCGAATCTCTTGTTGGCTAAACTTTAACCCGTTGTACTACGATCTATTTTACAGTGGTTAGATCTGGTTTCGTAGAATTTTCTGGAAAACATGCTGCAGTACTTACAAAACAGAAACTCTACCGGTAAATCTCGAGGCAAGAGTGAACGTGGATTAAATGGAGGATGATGCATAATAGTGTACAGGGTGCATAAAAATTAACGGTCATCCGTCCTGGGGGTGTATGTATATCTCCTTTAAAAAATTGGCATTTTTTAAAACTTTTTTATTTGAGTCCTTATATATATATATATAATGAAAATTTAAAATGTATGTTTTGTAGATCTATGTTAATTGTAAAATTGTAAAATTTCATAGGCCAATGCTTCTAATTGATTATAAAAAATCAGGTCGTTTAGTACAATACAATTATAAAAAGGTTATTCTGTTTTAAAGGGTGTACGAATACTTTCTACACCCACTGTAAATTGTATTCGTATATGTTCTACAATAGCCGTATATTAACAAAACCAAAATAGCAAGGGGTCAATTCGACGTCCGCGCGGAAACTCTTCCCTTCCATCATACAATGTATTCGATCAAGGCTGGTCGAAATATTATCCGTCCGCCGAGAGTTAGCACAAAATCTCGTCAGTGGGGTGCAAGGGACGGTGAGTCCCCACTCTTGACGCAATGCTGCGGCCCCACTCTTACGCTCTTACGCATCGGTATCGGGCGGGAACGCTAGACATTGGAGCTCAGCGTCGCCACATCGCTCTGTTGCTGTTTTTGCCAAGCGATTCGGCCAATCGCGGAAGACGTGTAGCGTGACATCACTCTGTTGCAGTCACACTCAAGACGCTCATTTGCTGTCTTCGTCAAGCGATTCGGCCAATCGCGGAAGACGTGTAGCGCGTAGTGGGAGCGTCACGTGGTACCTACGAGTTTCTCTGTGCCAACTCTCTGCGGACGAATAATACCTGAATAGACGTTATAGCAGGCAAAAAACGCATGCGAGTCGGCCCCGAACTGGCCAATTATTTTACAACCACCACGCCCCGACAGATTTACAACACGTGCAACATTATAAATCACGCCATTGACGACCGAAGACAATACGAAAAGGAATTTCTTTGATTCCCACTCCTGAACCGAAAGGTCTTCCGACACACCGGCGTCCAATTAACGAACGCTACGTTCCCCACCTAAATCCACCCTTAACCATTCACGAAACGATTACGTTCTGTCTCATCGACACGGTCAGGTGGGCTATGGTAGTAGCCATTCGCCTACACGTATAACTCCACACAATCCAATTTTGCAAAAACTCTAACGTTTTATATCACGATAACAATATTTTGTGACATATGTTCGTTTCAAACTTTCTCTCTTCGCGACGAGTAGTGGGTGTTGACGTGAAAAACAATTTTAATAACAATTTTATTTTACAAAAGTCCACCGATGACCGTTGCTTTTGAAACACCCTGCACAGTTGGTGGTGAATCAACGTAGCGGTGCGCTATTGTGACACATTTTGGAACAAACATTCTTTTATGCGGAAGCGACAAGGGTCGCGATTTCCAACTTTGTCCATGTTCTCGAGCGAATATTGCTGTTCAAACAGGAGGTAGACAATAGTACACAGGTTATGAGCAAACACAGTGGTCCAGTATCGTAACTCACGATTTAAAACAAAGATTCCTTTATGCGGGAGCAACGAGAGACACAATTTCGAACTTTGTCCAAACAACGATTCTTTTCTGGAGAAGTGTTGGTGGTTAGAATTTCGAACGTGTGCAAAATCGAAGTGCCGTACGGTTTCAAGGGAACGTTGTTTTACGGGGAGAAGTGTTATGGGTCGGAATTTCGCACTTTGCCGAGGTTCTGAAGGGAACATGGCTGTGTGGCGATGGTCGAGGGAGGCGTTCAAGGTCCGTTTCCCCGGGTTTTGTCGGAGGGTGCGCGAGATCGGGCGAGCACCGAGTCGATTAGCAGATAGTTCAAAATTAAAGCACCTTGAAGCGGTGGCAGTAGGCAGGCGGATTCGCGTGCTAAATTCGAATGTTCTGCTACGTAAATGTTGACGGACCGCGGTAACGTATTGCGCGGACACACGCGAACCGTGCACGGATGATCGATAATCGAGCTCGCGCGGGACCACCTTGCGGACGTGTGTACACAATGGAAGAACGCGTGCACGATACTCGCCGCCGCGCCGCAAAGGTCACGTTTCTCGTGAAAAACAAAGCGTTTAACCGGGGCTACGCCGGAAGTCGCGGAATGCAACCCCGTCTCGGCCCGTGAGCATGAAAATTCTGACGTCAATGTGCAATTAGAATATGCTAACAATTATACATCGAGCTCCGAGCGAGCGCTCGAAACAGCGAAGAAGGTAAACACGGTTTTATGCACAGTGACTCCGCCCCATTCCCTCTGTTTATTTCATTTTATTCTATCTCCGCTTTTTCCCTTGTTCCTTCACTTCCTCACGTTTATGCACTTTTGTTTCCCTTTTGATCGACCCTTTCAACTTTTACGTCGCTCCGCAGTTTCTTTCCGTTTCGTTGCTCGCGCGTCGCCAACTATTCCACTTTGCATACGGTTCTCTTCCGTGAATGTTTTCCGGTTACCGAATTCTGAATTTTTAATGAAACGACGACTGATTAGCGATTTTTAAAAGTCACTTTAATCACGCTGATCATTTATGACGAAAATAAGCACCCCAGTGGATACAGAAAATTTGTATTTTGCATAGAGATTTCTTAATCAGTTTCGAAACGGCACCCAATGGTCCACAGGCTCGAGGAACTATGAACATTTCAGACTTTCCGCACACCCAAAGGGACCGCGTAAAATGAGAGAATTCTATCATTATTAATATCTCACCAGTGGCGCCGTCGCCGCGAGAGTGTCGCGATTCCTCGCGCGGCGTGAAACCCAGGGTGAGAAATTCCGGGTGACGCCAATGTCGGCTTAATTTTCAGGCCGTTCTCGCGTCGGCATTGTCGTGGGGCGAACGAACGAGTGCGAAAGAGATGAAGGGGTGGAAGGAGGGGAAGCTGGCGAGAGAAAGAGAAAGCGAGCATTTGAAAATGGGAGGGAAGCTGGGTGTAGAACAACGTAATAGAAAATTTATTCAGGGTTTAATCACATCGCGACAAAGACAGCATTGTTCGAGCGTGAACAATGGGCCGTTTCAGTGGGTTCGCGGCCGCGGCTGCGAGCATTCGGTTTCCCGGCTCGCGACGACTTTGCTTTTTCCAATTCGGCTCGTCTCGTCGCATCGCGCGTCCCGTCTCGTCTCGTCGTATCGACGTCGCCTCGACTCGCCTCGCCTTTAACTCTCGTCGTGCCCCTCCCCCTTGGAACCCTCCCCTCGTTCCGTCAATTTCAGAAACTAACTGCAGCACTTTCGTTTTTCGCTGCGACTGCCTCGCTCTTTCATCCCGATCGCAATCCGGAAACCCGTAATAACGGCCCCGGCGATCGATCGACGAATTATTTTCAGCAGACGGACCAAGATCCGACCCGTAATCCCTTGATGGAGGGGCGCAAGGTGAGACTACAGCCTCTTCCAGACGAGTCAGCGAAGTTCCCAACTGTTTCGCTCGTTAAAAATACAAAGGAAGTAGGATAGAATAAAAATTACGCAAAGCGAAATGTTCAGGTGTGCGTCCCGAGCTCGTCAGAAAATACAGGAGTTCGTTTCCGCCAGCGCGCGGGGAACGTTTCCTATTATTTCTTCGACTCTTAGTCGCCCGCTGTGGTTTGTCCCGCTTAATTTCAGGAACGCGGCACACCTGTTGTCGTTAATTTCGTTGAAACAGCGTTTCACGGCTCGTCGCCGAAGCATTGATCCGCGAACCAGCCTGGACCAGAACGTTCCTCTCGTCGAAAGCGTTTTCCATCTAATCGGGCTCTTTGCCGCTCCGCATCTCTTCCATGTCGCTATCATTTCTCCAGAAGATAAGACGTCGAGATTAGCGACGTTCTAGATCACTGATCGAGGTTTATACGCTGCTCACTAGGTCACTGACCGTAATTTCTGCAGTTCTTACTGGGTCAGTGACCGCGGGAGACCGCGGTCAGTGATCCAACGAGGACGGCGCGTAGATATCGGGTGTCACCGAGAGTGGGTTATGAAGTCAAGAGGCAGCAACACGTGTGAACGTTGACAGATGGAAACTGTGTGTGGGAGTTCTTCACGGATTCAGCTCGAATATGGAGCTTGTCGAAGCTCGTAGTGCTTGATAAATCAATCGACAAAATTCGTGTTGAAAATGTTTATTCACAAGACTGTCTTACGACGGCTGGATAAATTGGAGCATTCGAGATCGTTAGCCGGCCGATCGACCGTCGGCAGTCTCAGAGCAGCGGTATCGTGCGATAATGAACTATATTGAACGGGCGTTTCGTTTCGTTAGGTTTCCCATTAGCCGATATCGATCGGACGCGAGCCGAATCGAATCGAATGCGAAAGGGGCGAGAGCGTGGCCGCGCGTCGTTGCTCCGCGGACTTGTGTACGGTTGCGGGTACCCGAGTTGGAAAATTGGAAGGTACACGCTGTCAACTCGACGTCGAGGCGATGATTCGCAAATAAAAACCTGCGGGCAAGCTGTTTGCCCGCGGCTTCTATTCAGCCGCGATGACAGCTGACGTTCCGTTCCGTTTCGTTTCGTTTCGTTCCGCAACGTATCGGATCGAATCGCGATTCTCCACTGGCATTATACGTACTTTCCGTCGCGAGACTCCATAACCGCAAAATCGTCTTCAACATTTCGGATCTTTTTCATTTGCGATTCGTCAGGTTAGAGAAATATTTTCTTGAGAAATGTTTCGGTATACAGTGTTTTATCGATAAATCTCCCGAATGTCTGGCCTTTAAGCGCGTAGTCTCGTTTCCAGAATTGCAAGGGTGCGGGATGCGCCTTCTCTTTTCTCGATAATGCAAAGATGGGGTTTTTCAGTAGTGAAAAGCTTAACACTAGATCCACCCTAAACGAGACTGAGTGGGTTTATAATAATGAGTGTGCACTCACTTGAAACAAAATTTTAATTGGCCAGAAATAGCCTGAGGACCGCACGAGGGCTAAGTTATCGGATTTGTAATGGGTTTTGGAGTGAAGCGGAGGGTGCAGGTTGGACCGCGACGGGTTAAAACGTACGAAATAGCCGGCGGTAAGTAATGCGTTAATAACAGCGAAGACCACGGGCGCATTATGCACTTTAATCCGACGCGATCGTTGAACGGAATTAGGACGAAACGACGAGCCGACTCGATAAACTCCGAGTCGAGTCTCTCGCGCCGGAGGGTCGATTAATTCGGTCACCGATCAAATTCAGATCGCGCGCGAGTATTGTTTTCGCACACAGCATCGTCGTCGTCGTCGTCGTTGTCGTCGCCGTGCCCGCCGAAAAAAAGGGCTCGAAATTGAAATAGATTCGCGGGGCGTCGAAACAAGCAACGACATTTCGGCGAGAGTCCTCGAGCCGCTTTTCATTCGCGCGTTAACGTCCACTCGACTCACCCGCGTCCTGACCGAAGAGTACCCACACCCTTCGTTTTTACGATTACGAGCATTTTTACGTCGATCATCATCTAACTTTTTATGCTTCCGTCGGTGCGAGCAGAGGGACGCGTTAAAACCGCCGACGCCAGCCTTGACCGACGACATCGACGAACCGAACGCAAGACTCTGCAGAATTCTTTCTAGTAGATCAACGCTTTTGAACTTACTTGGAGATCGTCCCAGAAAGCTTCAATTTCTTTCGGAACAGTCTGCTTCAACTTCGACCATTTGCATCGTAAGGGAGCATAAAAATATAGCGCGCTCATCGGCAAATCTTCTTTCAACTTGTTCCACAGAGAGGGGTGAGAAAACATGTCCATTTACCTCAGACTCTGATGCAGCTATCAATTCAAATTTTTCAGAGCTTGAGGTGCCATATCAGAGGTGCATTTGTTTTTGTGCCGAACATAGAGTACTAATCTTTGATAATTGGCATCAGGAAGTATTGAGCTTTAGCCATGGAGCTTTAGCCAAAATTTTGCAGAGACGGTTCGAAAAGTCCGCACGTCTTTTGGTCATCTCGCAACGCTACGGTGCATTTAATTACAAAATTCGACAGTTTTGTTTATTTACGTAGCCACTAATTTGAATTGGCAAATGTACGGCGCTGCGAATGGTCTGCTGGCTGCAGTTCTAGTGTCAATTGGATCTTGTACGCATGCAAATGCAGATCTTTCGTCAAAATTCGCTGCTCAGAGCATCATGAAATGTTCAATTGCTGAGCACGATGGCGAATCGAGGTGTAAGGACTTTCGTCAACACTCACACTCACTGCGGCTATGTTTTCATTCCACCGACCGGTACGAGGACGGCCACTGCTTTTCGCGGCCAGAATTGAACCACTATCCTCAAATTTCGTGATCAAATGCACCACAGTGTTGCGACATGGTGCGCTATGATGACCAAATGACTTTTCGAACCGTCTCTGAAAAATTTTCACCATTTTTTGTTGTGAATTTTCACAATTTCTATGCGTTGCTCGATTGTGTTATTCTCCATGACTAAACCTCAATACTTCCTGATGCCAGTTGTCAAAGTTTAGTACTGTATGTTCGCCACAAAAAAATGGCCCGCAATCTAAAATGTCAGGTCATTTTGAGACGCCCTATATTTCAGGCCTAAATATGTAATTTTCAAGTCATCGTCTTTCTCCGTATTTCTGCTCAGATTCTCGTGCATTAAACTCCGCGCAACTGTGTATTACGGCCAATTTGAGCGCTGTTGACCCAATAACGGGCAACAGGAAATTCCTCCGCGTCCATTGTTCCTGCGTAGAGGATCGCGGGGTTTTCGTTGGTCCGGGAGAGGGTTTCGCGTAATTACGGTGGATCAGCGTTGATTAGGTGTTCCGGACTTTATCCGATCCGTTGAATCGGGGATGATCCGCGCGCGTAGGTGACCGGCGTGTTTTATTATTTGCGAGCGAGTGGCAGGTTATTACCCCCACGGGATACGTGACGCGATGAGCTCGGTTTCCCACGTGGCCTACTCGAGTAAGCCTCTCTCTCATCCACCTCCTCCCATCTCTCTTTCTCTCTCGCCGCTGCAAGATTCAATACTCTGGGCTGGACTTCCGGGACACGTTCGCCGACTGGGACAATCTCATTTCGCCGGAATATTTCGATCCGACAGCAGCCCCGTTTCCCCGGGACCAAATCCTGAAAAAACTTTCCTGCCGGCTGTCTCGTATTTCTATGGTCCGTTCGCGTTTTATCATTCGTCATGTCCTATTCCCGTTCACCCGGACTCTCCTCTTCTCGCGCAGTGCGTTCCATCGGTGAAAATACGGGGGCGAGTCCAATAATTACCCGCGATGGTAAGTCCGTTAGAATAACACGCTAGAGTCGCTGCAATTACATCGTCTCTGTACGCACTCTCACGTTGCTTCACCTACCCTTTGTGCCCTACGCAAGAGACAGAATTTCGTGAATTTTTTCGTTCTCGAACCGCTTCGCCAACGTTCGCTGCGTCAAATCAATGATTTAACCGTGATTGGAAAGAATCCATTTGCAGACGGAAATTACACACCCGATCGAATACAATTCTGTAGTTTATTAATAAATGTAAAGATACACCGAACACTGCCGAATATACTCGTATTACGATGCTCGAATTGTGTTTCGAAATTCACGAGATGTGAAAAAGTTTTTTAAACAATCAAGTTGTTAAAAATAATGGAAATGATATATATTTTTATAAATTGATTGAAATGTCTTCTTTAAAATACGGCAGAACTGTCCCTCCAACCTAATAATAGGAATCCATTCGGAAGCAATTTCGAAGCGAGGCAAACGATGACACAAATTAGTATAACTGTGATTCAACGTGGATTGACCGGAATGATAATCCCCCGGGACATGATCTAACGAAATCGGACAAGCCTGTCGATCGCTCGCGGTGAAGACTTCGCCCGTCTCGCGTCTTGAACTTTGCCCCGTTGGTAAATGTGCCCCGAAGCAACAGGGTCGAATCGAGAACGTCGAGGAAACATCGATGAAGCGACATGGTAAACGGGTTCCCGTTAATTGGTCAAATTCGGGGTCGCGATTCAGGTGTCGGCTGGTTTATCGCCGTGAATGCCTCAATTCCGAGCCCCTTAACGCGCGAATATTCTTAACTGCGTGTACCAATCCTGAACTTCGGCTCGATTAAATTCGCTTCGGACCGATTATCAACGAAAAACGACATTATACCTCGATCCTTGATAGTCCAGAACGAACTCCTGACACTTAAACCGTCGCTTTACGATTCGTTTTACGGTCGCTGTGATTAGAACTCCTTTATCGTTCATGATTTCTTGGACATATCTATTAGTTCGATGTTCAACCCTCAAGTTCTATACTGTTTCCTCAGACTGCGTCGCGTTAAATTCTTTCGAAAAATTCCGTAAAAATTTTATTGAGGTACTTGGTCGGTGGGAGAATATTTCTGGAAGATGAGCACAAATGGCCCGGCCCTGGAAGTTCTAAATAATCAATTCAGTGGTGCAAGTAGTTAATCAGACAATAACGTTGAGATCATCGGCGCATCTTGCACCTGACAGAATGGCAACGAGGGGAAAAAGGGCGTTCGAAAGGTGGAACACGTTTCGCGAGAACGAGCGGCGTTGTGCATGCAATTTGCGCTTCGAGTATCGAATCGCTCGCTAATTACTGTTAATTGAAAGGGAACGGATTTCACGGCCCCGCAGCTATGACGAACCTGAGTGATGTTAATTGTACCTACTCCTGCAAATTGCCGGGTTCGAGTCTCGATAAAATTCTGCTAAATGATCACGCCCCTTTGACCGGACTTTCGATCAATCGAACGAGAAGAACAGCTGCAGACTTAGCTCGGACCAAGCCTAAACGATCTCAAGTACCAGCCTAAGCGATGATTTTTTACAAGTTTCGTCGGGGCGACCGAGCACGTCTGTCTCGCGACGCTCGTCATCGGACGGCCATCGATTTTTATAAATTTAGAGGGCGTTTTTAAACGTCGAGCTGCCTCGGCGTCGACACACAGCCACCCCCGTTGCATCCCCCGTTCATCCCTCTTCACCCCCCGATCACCAAGTAAGCGCGATCGCGGACGATCGTTATCGTTACCCGATTATTATCCTGGTAGAACTCGAGCGTTATCGGCAACCGAAAAGCCGCGCGAACACCGCCACTAGCCATTATATCCCATCTCCCGATCGTTATCCCATTCAACGAGATATGCTGCAACGAGGCCGCGAACTGTCCCTCGATCATACACGATCACACGATCACGCATTTCTTTCGGTGCGTCGATCTTTTCACCGAGCCCCGGCAATTTTTCTCGAGTATTCCGGGGGTTAAAAAATACCAAAAAATTCTGGAGTACTCTTCGATATCCCTAGAATATTGTTCAGTAATTTCTATTACCACTTCTTAGCCTAATTAGCCTTAAAACGTTCAAGAATCTTGTCTTGGAGCCTTTAGAATATTGTGTCCAGTAATTTTTAGAACTGTTAAGTGGACACGTTTGTTTCTGGTTTTTGGGTATTACCGAATTCCAATGGAACATTTAGCGATTTTTTCATCACACACCACTTTATGTGCTATTCGGATACCTCGGATTTTTCGGTCCCGATATAACACTTCACTTTGTGACGTTAATTATGGAGGTGCAAGTGGCCCCCGACAGCTCTTTTTCCCAGCTCCATCCTCATTTTACTCAATTTTCTACTGTATTTCACGTTCGGGGTATATCGCGCGTAGGAAATGAAGTAGGTGTGAAACGAGTAAAATTGTGAATAAAATGATAGCGAACGAGTGAAATGAATGGTCCGTTTGCTGTCACGGGGACAGGCGTGGGAATTACGCAACGAATAGTCAGGAATTATTAACAGTTTAAAGAAGAGCATTGCTCCTTCTTCCTCGTATAAAATGTCTCATTAAAAATAACTAAATTAACACGTCGACGGCCCTGTGATACACGAACGTCAGAACCGTTCGCTCGTTGCTGGAAAATCATTTTTTCCGCCGATAGATCGAGCGTGTGAAACGCGGTACGATTGAGAGAGGAATTAAAACAGCTTTAATTTTATCAAATTGTTTTGGCTGCCGAGTCAGCGAGCGACGTGTTAAACGATCGTTGTTAGCGAGCATTTGCGTGCCACTTGTTCGGACTTAAAAATTAATTTTCTCGCCGATAAACTGCGTTCGCTTGCTGATTGGAAGAGGAATTAAAATTGCTCCGATTGTATCTAATTTCGCCGAGCCAGCGGTCGACGTGTTAAACAATCGCAATATCCAATTACACGCATTAGCCCGGATGAAACCGTTGCGTGACGCACTGGCGCGTCTCCTAATTTTCCAAAAACGAAATTTCCCTTTGCCCGAATGATTTGCGTGAGGGGAACTGGGCCGTGGTTAGTTAGTGGGCCCGTGTAAACACGGGTACAAGTATATTTGGCAAAGATAGTTCCGACAGGAGGTCGCCTGAACACTGAGAGACGGAGCAGGTCCTCGTTAAAACGCGAGAGCGGAGGAGTCGCGTGAAACAGAGTCGCGCCGAAATATGGTAGGGTAGCTTTCGGGGGTAGGTTTCAACCAGGCATCCGGTATTAATTCTTCCGCGGAGAATATCTTACATATGCCACGAGGAATTCAGGAGATCTCGAGACCCTGTGCTCCACATATCCGTGCATACCGTACCGTCAGTCTGCAAGCTGTGCTTTGTAATTTCATCCTTCCGCTGTCTTTCGTGACGCGAAGCCCCTGCAACTTCGTAGACGCGACATTCTGCCGAGCTACTCCGCTGCGTTCGATTGATTCGGTGTTGCAATGTCATTCCTATTCCACGTTTCAATGCAGATTGCTCGCCGAGGCTCGCTCTGGCCCGCGGAACCCACGGAACCACGCCTACTGGGCGGAGTAAACGGAATTTCAGGTGGGGGTAATATAATTATAAATATCTACATTCTCGGATTAAAATAGCTGCGACTGCAGAAGGTTAATTAAAACACTGATATCGTAACACATTCAAATCTCCAGATCGCTATTTTGTGCAAAGGTTAGTTAAGAAAGCTATTTTCTTTTAATTCTTTTTATAAACATCTGATTACACGATACAACCTTTCTTATAAATTAAATGACCTAGAAGCAACTACGGATTAATGAGATTTTGCACTTTAACCTTGTGCTGATTTCTGTACCGTTTAATAGCTCGAGCGTAGTAACTGTTAACAAGCGGAGACATTTAGTATCTATTATGGATTTATTCATTTCCGTGTCTTGTCTCTGTTAATATTGCATCGGCGAAACCGAAAGTGCCTTACTCTTTCGTATTGTTCCGTCGTTATCTCTGGTCGGTTGCTCTCTGGGGCAAACCCAACCGCTCCTCCCGGAGCAAAGAGCGTTTGTTGTGCTGCTCTAAACGAACCATCTGCTCTATACTCTTATCCGCTTTTAAACGGCATTCACCGTTCAGCCGTTATCTCCTTCGGTAATTAAACTTTCACCGAAGAGTTCCGAAGCAGGACGAAGTTCCCGATCTTTGTGTTTTATTCACGAAGCCCCGAAACGTTTTTAAGAGGTCATTCATCTGAAACCAGCCTCTGGTGTTGGAAACAGAAATTTTTACTTAAACTCCCGACTATCGAAACCTTTAGCAAAATGAACAAATTCAAGTATTTGAATTTCGTCGCAATCCGTGTATTCGAGTTTTTGTCGCAATTCGAGGATTTGAATTTTGCCACAATTAGAGTATTTGAATTTCGCCACAATTTCATATCGCTAATTCCCCTGAGAAACACATAAGTCCCGCAGAGTCTACTTGCTCGAAGTTCGAGCTTATTGCACGGTACACCAGCGGTGTGTATCATAGTGCGTCCGAATCCGTACGAAGAGACGAGTTTCGGGTAGGAAGTGCATGCTGGGAAGCGGCTAGTTGGTTGCCAGGGCTAGACGAATCAAAGCGCGGCCCGCTTTAATTGTAACTAATTATACGGGCTGTTGTTTCGTTTTACGGGCTTCGAGTCGGCCCGGTCCGCGTACAACCGGGCTCCCTCTTCTGGTTTGCATTGTAACGCTGCCCGACAAAACCCCGCAGCCGCGATGTAAAGGTATACTTAACGACCATATCCGCGCGACGGCGTGTTTCGTGAATAATAGAATCCGCGTGCGATGGTACACGCCCCCGCGTCCTTCGTACAAAAAGAAAAGAGAGCGGAGAAAAAATCTAACGAAACCTTGAATCGAGGTTAGGGTCGCGTGGTCGGGAAGAGAGAGAGAGAGAAAGAGAGAGATGGAGAGGGAGAGAGAGAGAGAGAGAGATCGGTCGATCGACGATGCCAGCGCGCGATTTCGCGCTGTGCTCGTCGGCGCACAAAGCGACCTCGCGACGTTATTGTTGCCTCTGTGCTTTCGTTTATCTCGCCCCGGGAGGGCAAAGCTGCGGCCACCGCCTAAAGGAGCAGCGGTTTCGGGAGCGACGAGCATACTTTACTGTTCTCGTTCACGGAAACCGAGGCTGACGATCACACGGGACATTGACCCTGCGGCTTAATTCGTTTCGTCGCGCAACGCGCTCCTCGCCCGCGAGAAAAACGCACAGAGAAACTTCTACTGCTCGTCCCTCGCAAGAAGCCACTATGACGTCACACTCTACACAGCCCGCGTGACCGCTTTAGCCAATATTTCGCTACAGCCGAAAATGCGTGTGAACGAGGCATTCCACTCTGACATTCAGGTATCCCTACTTCACGTTATAAGTACTGTTTGGCCACGGGAAGATGGCACGCGTAATGACAGAAGGCTATCGAGAGATCTCCGCCTGACCCCACTCCTAATGCTAGCCCTCATCCACAGACTATATCCCAGTGACACGCGATAGGTTCATTTATTTTCGCTTTATCAAACGATTTTGCCAATTGCGAGAACACTTGTAACACGAAGCGGGGCGTGGGAAATAGTTTCTAGCGTGCCATCTTCCCGCTAACGAACAGTACAGTGCACGGTTAAATTTTCATGTGACTCCTCTTTCTCGTAACTAGACTACGGATGTTTATGCATTTTCCAATTTTTGTAGGAAAATTTGAAGAAAGTGCCTGTGTAGATCTAAAATAAATAAAAATTGTATGGAATCTTATATCCGAGCCTTTCTCGAAAATGTTCACAAGCCATAAATGCATAAAAATCCGCAGTCTACTCGTAACTGATAGAGACAATTTATGCGGACCAAGTACAGGTGTCCCAGTTCGCCTGAATTTTTCGTGGACAAGGAATAATTCGAACAGGGCCGCGAACTGCCGGCAGGCGACGGAACGATCTCCTCGGCCGTGGAACGCACGCCCACGCAACGAGGAGAAAAATTTTGTCGATCGGTTTTTTCTCTCGCAGCCGCGATAACACTTCTACCCCTTGTGCCACACGGGTATAGGCCGCAGTGTCTCTCAACCATTTTCGAGCGCGACCCCTTTTGTAGCGAAGTCGAGTATAACCTTACACCCCCGCCGCATTCTCCATGAAACGCCACTCTTAATAAGGGCACTCTTTAGTCGACGGGACAGACGGAAAATAAATTATTCCGCTGGTGGTAATTCGTCGGACTCTTGTGCTCAAAACCCTCCGGGACTTTTTTTCGGGGGCGGGCGACGCGACCCTCTGCCTGCGGATCTTTGTACCTCGGGATTTTTTCCTCGCGTTGTCGGATCACCCGCTTGGGAAAATGTGCGAGAAGCGGAGAGTAAAAGGTAGATCGAAATGCAAACTTTCGAACTGTCACGAGTCGATGGTACTCGACTGTGCTCGCTGAACTACTTACGCTCCCTGCGCCGTACTGTTGTCGTAAACAGTTTCCAGGGTTGGAAAGCAGACATGCTACCCTCTTCCCGAAATTAGCCCGTTAGTGGTAATTATTCTCTCGTTCTCCTAGAATTTTTACCGCTCTTAGATCGACGGCAAGATACGAGTCATTGATACGAACACCCCCTGTCTATGGATGAGAAGCGAAAATACAACCCTCTCGTCGCCTTTTATCATCAATGAATCCATTTTCGTAAACTTCTTACAGATCTCACGGATCAATCAATCCGTAATTGAAGGTTGCAGACCAGCCAGGTCGGGATGGACCCAGACAACAGCAAGGGTTCGTTAACACGATACGGGGTTGCGAGCATCGACCAATATAAGGTACGCGAAAATTCTATGAAATAATAATAAATTTTTTATAGATCCTGACAGACAAGAAAAGTCCACATGTCCCGCACGTCCACGTTCCCCTAACGGCTAAAAATACGCGTCACATAGATCGCGTTAAAAATTTCTTCAGGAGATCAATTATATCCGCGTGTCTAATCGACGTCATCGTTTCGATGAATACTTAATAATAACGTTGCTCGCCGGACAGCTCTCCGTGATCTATGCTTGAACAGGCGGTAATAGAATCGTGTGCGGCGGAAAATCTTCCGACCGCGTATCGTCGTCCAGTGATTCGTTTGATTCTGTTCGCTGTGTAGGATAGGTCCTTGGTCGGTGTGCGTCAGCGTAGCCGGTATGAATAATGAACTAGTAACGATACAAGATCTATCCGATGCACACGACAAAGAGCAAAAGAGAGGCTGGTTTGGCGAATCGAAACGGGTAAATAAAGAAAACGAGCGCCGCTTACGTGACAGCATGTAATCCTGGTCTCGCGTTCTCCCTTTCCTCCGGAGGCATTTATCTGCATTATCTTCCCGGCGGACTTCTCGCGGTGAGAACGTCTGATATACTGGTCGCCACCCCCATCGCTGTGCTGCTACCTCACGATACCATCCACAAAGTGTAATACACCGCGCACAGTCCTCTCTCTGTCACTCTCTCTCCATCTAACTGTCTCCGTTCTCTCGTGTTCTCCTCTTTAACTCGACATATCGGTCCTTCCCTCGTCGCACAAACTTTCGCGTAGTGCTGCGGGGTGTCGGGGCCACGGGGGTTAGGGAGCACGAGGACGAGGGACAGAGGAGATGATCCAGAGTTCGGTGTAGAAGGCGTGCGCGAGAAAGGTCGAGGAAAAAGAGCGAAAGACGAAGGACCGGTCAGTGACGGCGGTCGATAGGTTGTACGGGGTTTCCTTGTCGTTGGTCGCGTCGCGGGAGTACACGGAGAGAGTTAGTCGCTCGCCAGTTCTCCCGAAAAAAAGATTCGCCTTTGCCGCCGTGGAGAGAGGACCGGAGGGCCACGGGGCGCTGCACACGGCGCGGGCAGCGCGGGCAGAACCGGAGCGGTCGGGAGCCGAGCGGAGCAGGAGCAGGAGCGAGAGCGTGTAGTGGCCCCGAGGAGCAGAACGGAGCAGGGCGGAATCGCGATCGGCCCAGCCGAAAAACCGAAGGACTCGCGGCGGGTGAGGATCGACCGCGACCGAACGGTCACGTTCGCCGGATGCAGCGCGAATGGAGGGCTGGTCCTGCGCGGCAGCGCGCTCACACGGTCGTCCGGTAAACTGACAGCCCACCCCTGACAGACCTCCGAACTACCAGCCTCCCCATACCCCTTCACTCGATCCTCCTCCGCCCCGTTCGGGGCATGCGCCCTAACTACACCCTCGCTCTTTCACCCCTGTATACCACCACCGACGTGCTCTACTTCGCGTGTACCGACTAGCGATGGGCATTCGATATTCTCTCTGCTGCCGCAAGTTTTCGAGCGACTCCGGCCGAATGCAAGGCTCCATGCCGTGTGTTCCACGGCTCTGTCGCGACCCTGTAAGGAATGTCGCTCGATTTAGCCTCTTCCACTGTCGTACGTCTCGCCGGAACACTACCCAGAGACACGGAGAGCAACGCGCTCGCAATACCTGTCCACCCTAACTCGCCGCACACGAGTCTCGCCCGGAGAGACCACCACAAAGACTCCACTTCCGAAAAATTAACTATAACACGTACACACGCTCCACTATCCTACACGATGGACGCCCGTTTTGTTCCATTCGACGTGACTCTTCGACGATTCTTGCGCCACGTGTCCCAAAAACTCGAGACAGAATTATTTGTTCGAAGAAAAATGCTAGAAGCGTGATAGGGTATTCTTTATGCTGTTTTAGAATTTACGAGTCTGCTGGGTCGGCACTGAACGAGGTGAAAACAAAAAAAAAAAAACATAGATTTCGTGTTTTATTCTTCGGTAACACGGACCGTGTGATTGTCCTACATACATTGAAGTGATCCCCAGATTTTAAGGGGGTTGAATACATTCCCCGAAGGGTCCGCAATGTGCCCATCGGGTAGATTTTCAGCCATCGTTCAGATTGCTGTTGGATTCTGTCGAGACCCCAGTTTCGAATCGTTCTAGAACCATCGCTACCCAGAAATTGCCGTTCATCCCCTATCTGCAGCCCGGTGAAAGACAGCGCGCCAAATAACCTCGATCGTATCTGCTTCGCCCCGTATCAAGCTGCCGTTCATCGCTAAAAGACTCTTCACTTTGCTTCCATCCCGATCCGCCTCTGTAGAGTCGGTCATTCCTCAAGAAAAGGTTTCGCTTCATCGATTCCCAGGAGATCCAGATGATCTTAATCAGCCACACGAAGCTATCGTCTTCGGATCTTCGCCGAGGATCCCCGTCTAATCATCGGGTCGACGGAAAGTTTGTTAAATTTTTCCTGTGAAACTCGTTCGGGCACAAACAATTGCAATTCATCTAATTTTAATTGTTCGAACGCAAGCACCTTTCATTGTGCAAATTTTCCTACTTTCAAGTGGTTTTTTTTTTTAAAGCGGTGCTACAGCGATTGTTCGCCAGCTATTTTCGGCAGGTTTTTCAAAAAATCAATGCAACCGCTTGCAACTGCATCGAAAGTAGAAGCGCCTTAACCCGCGTGACGCGATTCCCGGCGTAAATGATGTATTACTCGATTAAGAGTAAATTAATTGCGAGTTAGTTAATTATTTAATTATGTATTCGTATCGGGTAACGCGAACGTGTGCCGAATATCGTTCTGCGACCCTCTGGCGGTCAGAGGTGCGAACTAAAATTTATCCCCGATTCGACAGACTCGATCAGCGTGCATGACGTTCAACGTAAATTGCCGTTCATTAACGTTCAACAGTTGTTTCTTTATTAAATGAACGAACGACGCTTATTGCATTGAAAAATGATATCATCCGAGCGTTATTCCCACCCTCCACTCATGTACCGTCGGAGCACCTGAGAAGATTGATTAAAATTCTACATTTCCGTAAAGAAACTCCTATAAAACGCAAAGGAAAAATACGAAATATCCATAAAACGATAGTTTAATGTTAGCACACGCTGATGCTATGCATTTTTACTCGGTTTGCAGCTACGATAACCGGTTTGCCTTCCATCAGGGGCGTCTTAGTTCGCGCCTTCGACCGCTAGGTGGTCGAACACTTATCTTTCCGGGGACTCTCACGCCTCCGTAATATTTAATAAATATTAATGACAATGAACATCAACCCACTAAGAATAATCTGTTTTAGGAACATGTACCATTTCTATTTCTCCAACAACGTAACCATCCACCGTAGACTCTCTCGCATTTTTTATCCCGACAACAATACATTATCGGGAAGATTCACTTTTCGTGGACCCATAAATGCATTATCTTCTCGGCTCGGTAACATCAAGTCGCGCGGCAACTTTCGCCGCGTATAAACTACAGCGATCTGCACTCACGAGATCTGCGCTTGATGACATCACGCCGCCGCCGACGCCCTACTTGTAAACGGATACTCGATATATCTCACAACCTTGCGCATCGTTTGCTCGTCGAACCTTGGTGCGATCTGGCTTTTCTGTAATTCGTATGCACCGCACACGTCCAGTGTCCGTCCGATGATCGTTGCACGATGCTCGCGCGCATCTCCCTGCGAAATCGTTGCATCAACCAGCCAATTCGAAATGTGAGCTAACGTTGCCGAAGTTCCAGTTCGAACTTGCGCGCTAAACGACGCGCTAACAACAGCCTCTCGTTTTCCGTTTTGTTAGTGCGGCCTGATCCTAACGAGTTACGTTCGACGGTACAAATAACAACGGTTGCGTCACAGGCACAAAAACAGGTGTAGAGGTTCTTGAATCGGATTTGCATGGAAATGTGCGTCAAACTTTGATCGATATCTCATTTCCCGGAGAGTACGCCCGTAGCCCTGGCAGAGCTGGTACAGCGTTTCGCAACAACACCGGGGGAATGCTGGGAATACGTCGACGATCTTTCAAAACACTGGAATTAGAAATAATTCGACCTTGTGCAGAGAATAGGTCGATCTCTGTTTACGGCTCGACTTATACTGATTGACCTTGAACGACCTTGGAAGACGGAAGTGTTATAGGTCCGCGAAATTCTGGGTTTCCGGGCAGAGCTCGTTGTCCATTCATCGGGTGTTCCTGCTCCATTTCATTAGCTCTATCGTTGGATGATTCGACGAATCGGGAGCCGGTCGATTGACATTCGTCTCGCATGTGGAACCGCGACGCGTTGCTTGCGTCACGAGTCCTTGATCGTGCGGACAGTGTCGAGGAATCCAGGTGTTCCTCCCGTTGAGCGCCGATCGCGTCCGGCGATTTCTTTCCACCGAAACCGAGTCTCGGACCATAAAGGATCGGCGAGTCGGCCACGATGGGTGCACGGGACCGCTTGGTGTGTGTCGCGGACCGGACTGGATCGCTGGTCCGTTTGCATCTGTGTCGCGGCGTAACAGTGCGGTGAACATTTTCTTCGGATACAGGGAAAATAAAAATTTCACGTTCGAATTAACTTTCGCGCTAATACATTTAGTGGACGAAATCGAGTCGAGCTTCGAAAGATGCGAGGACAGTGAAAGGGTATATACTTTGTATCTTTAGATAAATTACTTCGTGGTAATTGATCGGAAGCCATGTTGAAATCGTTGGCAGCTATCTTGCTGATCTCTCAGGCGCAGAGCTTGCTGCCTCCAGCTCTCCTTGACACCGTGTACCACATGTTCTCCGGATTTCCGGTGACCCAGGAGGACTCGGTTCCCGACGAGACTCGATTGTCCAGGGAGTATGATTTCATAGTGATCGGCGCCGGTTCCGGCGGCTCCGTGCTGACCAATCGTTTGACCGAGAACCCGAATTGGAGCGTTCTGCTGATCGAGGAGGGCAAGGACGAGATGTTCCTCACTGACATCCCGTTGTTAGCACCCGTTCTACACATCACCGACTACGTGCGCATGCACAGGAGCGAGCCTAGACCTCGCAACCCGGACGGCACCGGTGGCTATTGTCTGTCCATGAATCAGGGGCGCTGCAACCTGCCCGGCGGCCGAGCAGTCGGTGGCAGCTCCGTTGTCAACTTTATGATCTACTCCAGGGGTTCGCCCGATGACTACGACGACTGGGCCAAGCAGGGGAACCCCGGATGGAGCTACCGGGACGTGCTGCCGTATTTCAAGAAGTCAGAGAACTGCGTGCTACCCGGCCGAGACCTTAGGTACCATTTCCTCAGCACACCTAGTTCCCGATCGAGTACGTGGCCGGAATTAAGAGTAATGGCTCCTGGTTTATTTCCGAGCTACGAACGTGTTAGTTCAAGTTTTAATGGGTGCGCTGGAAATCGAATTGGGGCGGGTTGGATGGTGGGAGAGGCTAAGTATTTTTGCTCCTCGGTGTTTGTCGATATTTGTTAAATACCGAGCGCACTGATTTTCGATTGGGCAACCTTCCGACAGCCGTGTCTAATGGAATAGCGAACGTGATAATTACGTCTGTTTGGGGTTTTTATGATGACTCGTCGTTTTTTTGGATTGTCGAAATGGACCAGCTGGTCAGCTCGAAGGTCAGCCCGGTTGGAATGATACACGGTCGATGTAGTATTACGAGATTCGTAGCGATCGTTTCGTTACATCGAATTCTCCGATCAGATTCCATGGTCACGGAGGATACCTGGACGTCACGACCTCTCCGTACGTCTCCCCACTGAGGGAACGTTTTCTCCGAGCGGGCAAGGAACTGGGTTATGACGTAATCGATTACAACGCGGACAGGCTGATCGGGTTCTCAACCGCGCAGGTCCACCTGCGAAACGGCCGCAGAGTCAGCGCGAACAAGGCTTTCCTGCGACCAATTCGCGACAGAGGGAACTTCCACCTATCGAAATTCTCCAGAGCGACGAGGATCGTCGTTGACAGGGCAACGAAGACAGCGGTGGGCGTCGAGTTTCTTAAAAATGGCAAGCGATTGTTCGCCAAGGCTCGGAAGGAGATAATCGTCGCAACAGGTGAGCACAGAGAATCGCTTAGAAAACCTTTCCAGCTTCCCCTTTTGCTGATCCGTGACGCTCGCGTTTTGTTCAGGAACCTTGAACTCGCCGCAACTGCTGATGCTGTCCGGGATAGGGCCCAGAGATCGTCTCGAGGCCTTGAAGATCGACGTGATCGAGGATCTCCCGGTCGGCCACAATCTTCAAGATCACGTGAGCATGTCGTTGCTGACCTTTCTCGTGAACGAAAGCATTACCATCGTCGAGCCACGACTAGCCTCGAACCTGGCGAATACCTTCGACTACTTTGTCAAGGGAACCGGACCTCTGACGGTGCCTGGAGGCACCGAGGGTATCGCTTTCGTTGACACCAAGCGGGACCCACGCAAAGAAGTCTCTCGCTCTACCAAAAAACCCATTAGCAGAGGTACTCAATTCTACGCATTAAATTATCAACAAGTTTCCAACTAATTTCAGACATCAAACTTAGGGGGCTAACTCTGATCCGTCCGTGTTTCAGCTCCCCCTCCGCCGAACGTGTCCTCCATCACCGTCAATTCCAGCTACTTCAACTCCCCTGGTCTGGACAGACAGAAGGAAACGTCAATTCCCGATATAGAGCTGGTGTTAGGAATCAGTGCGTTAACAGGGGACGCATCTGGAAGCTACAGAGGAGAGCTCGGCCTGTCGGACGAGTTCTACAAAGATGTGTTCACCGGATATGAAGGTGTCGACGCGTTCTCAATTGTTCCCGTGCTGCTTCATCCCAAAAGCAGGGGCCAAGTATCGTTGAGGTCTGCCGACCCTTTGGACCCGCCTATCTTCGATATAAACTATTACGATCACGAGGACGACATCAAGACGATCGTCCGAGGCATTAAGAAAGTAAGAAAGCCAGATGTCTATCTTTCCCGTTGCGATTCACATTCACTGTCTATCCGATCTTGATAATTTCTGAGATTCTCCACTGGTGGAGGACAATTTTGCTAATGTGTCTGTGTTTTTTGTGTGTACTCGCAGGCCATAGAGGTCGGCGCGACCAGGTCGTTCAGACGTTACAACGCGACGCTGCTGCCGGTCGCGTTCCCAGGCTGCAGGGAGATTCCGTTCGGCAGCGACCGGTACTGGGCCTGCGTGGCCCGTCAGGTGAGCACGACCCTGGGTCACTTCGCGGGCACGTGCAAGATGGCTCCGCGGAGGAACGCGGGCGTGGTAGACCACAGGCTGCGGGTCCACGGGGTGAACGGCCTGCGCGTGGTGGACGCGAGCGTGATACCGACCCTGATATCCGGCCACACGAACGCGCCCGTCTACATGATCGCCGAGAAGGCCGCGGACATGATCAAACAGGACTGGAAGTCGTCCGTCTCCCGGCGGAAGACGGTGCGAAGGACTTGAGGAGAAAAACTCGAGAGAAATCTCGCGTCGACGCGCGTGTATTTAAATATAAATTATTTTCGGACAGACAAGACGATCGATGAAAACGATTCGCGAGAACCTGAGCCAGGCGTGGGCATCTGATAATGTCCTTCGACCGTGACGTTAATTTGTGCTCCGAAGCGTCGTTCTTTCACGCGATCTATACCGCTCAAGCCTGACTCAGATTATCGGCGGATTCGATCGCATCGGGATTATTAAGCTATCGAGGAAATGGATTCTATCTTTGGTAGCGATACGCTTTCACGCACTGTCGAACGAAGTCGCGGGAGTTTCAAAACGTTGCGATTCTCATTAGGACTACCATCGCGAAGGTTTGCCAGGCTATCGTCCATGGGTTTAGCGTCGAGGCACCTGTAAAATTCAAGCGACTGTATTACGAAATTAATTTTTAAAGATAGACGCAGAACCGTGTCACCCACGCACGACCGACAGTTAACTTGTTAATAATAGAAAAGCAATTACCGTTGTCGCTGTAACCGATGCAGTCGCGCAGCTCCTCCGTCATGATGTAATTCGGTGCGCAGTTACAAACACCTGGAACAACGAGTGCGAACATTTTTATTGCGTTCTCATTGTTGTTAGAGAGTGAAACAAGTGATCCTACCATCCACGCAATCGACGTTCATCGGCTCGATCGACGACGAGTCCCTGTACGTCGGCGTGACGCACTCTTTGTGGGTCAGGCAGCGGTCGTTCAGCACTGAAAAGATAGTCGGTCGATCGTCTATTATTAGAATGTCATCGACCATCCAATCATTACCGAATAGAGTTAGGAATATCGAAATCGTCGTTTACTCACACGGATTAAATTGACAATCTGAAGGTAGGAACGCACTACTATCACGTTAATCATTGTCAGACTCTAAGTACTGGAATATAGTGGAGCGATGAGGAGATTGCGGTGACTTTTGTTTCTATATGCACCGCTATTCTCTCTGCTCCGCTATAAACAGTCGCCTTTAATTTCACCTCGCCGCTATCCTCGATCTTCAACGCTCCACTATATCAGTACCCTAAGTATCAGCATTCCTCGTCCACGTGAAGATGGCACAGAGAAACTTGGAGGAAGCTACGCTCCACTACCTGATATCGCTACGTTGCGCTACAAGTATTTTGCAATAGCCCGAATCACTTCACGACGAAGACAGACAAACCTATCGAATGTGATTGGAATAGAACGGCGTGGTCACGACCTCCCACTGATCTCCAGAGTTTCCCCTCACCCGTTTATGCCATCTTCTCGCGAACAATGAACACTTGCTTCCGCTAGTCTTCCCGCGACGCTACAGCAGCGTGATCCTACCTTCAAGCCATACTGGCAAGGTTCCTCTGGCAAACAACGATTGCTCACCGATCGCAGAAAGAGGGTATTCGCTAGGACTCACCGACGTCCTTGAAGCATTCGGAGCCGCGTTGATGGAAGTTCTCGTAGCAGACGCACTTGCCGTCAACGCCGCACATCGAGTCCTTCAGGTTTAGCTCGCACTGAGTGTCCTCTTGACACGGTTCACCCACCGAATTGGCAGCCTTCAGACACCGCTTGCCGTCGCTCGACTTCACGTGATCCAATTTGCAGGTGCACGCGTCGCGGATGCACCTCGAGCCCTCCGCGACGCAGTCGTAATCGAACACGCATTTGTCGCCGAGCTCTGTCAAAGTCACGGTTGTTCAGATATTCCGGTCGACACGGGAACGTGCTAACGAGGAGGATTTACCTTTGCTCTGTATGCAGCCGTCGCTGTGGGGATTCGGATGGTGCTTGTAGGTGCACTCGCAGAATCCCGACACGCAGTAGCTGTCTTTGATGTAGCAGTTGTGGTTCGTCTTGCAGTACTTCCCGAGATCTGCAAACCGACACCGTCAACTGTTATTGCGAGACGTTCGTTCCCGTTGCGACGAGAGACACCGAGTATCGTAACCCTGATTTTCCCGTCGGATTCACTTTCGTTCTCTGAACGGTTCAACTTTCTCCTCCGACTCTTCGATCTTTCCTCACAGGGGTGATCGCAACGATCACAAACTGAGAATTAGAAGGATTATGAAACTTTGGGGATATGCAGTGCATACGGCCAAGGTATCATGACCTTGTTAATTTTCGGGTCGGAGCATAGTCACTATAGTCTGGCCGCGATAGAGGATCCCTAATAGAGTCACCGAGAGGCCTGTTAACGAAGTTAGCACAGTAGTCGTGAAGGTATCGTCGGCCCCATCGCGCGCGGAGATGTTTGACGGTGGGGGAAGATCATGAGAAAATCAGAGTCACGCCTCGGCATCCTCTCGTTCCAGTGAGGAAACGGGAAGTCGGGCATTGTGTTGGCTCACCGACGGACTTGTAGCATCTTCCCTGCTCGAAGTGATTGCCGTCGGAACACTGACAGATATTTTGTCGGCACTCGGAGTTAAGAGTGAAGGTCACGGTACACTGGATGTCCATCTCGCAAGCGTCTCCTACGGCGTTCGCCACTGAAAAGAAAACGTTCTTCCGTAAGCTAGAGAGTGCCTCAGAGCCCTGCTAGAGGATTCGACGTAGCCACCTAGAAGGAGGATAGTAGAGAGGGAAATATGGTTTAATTTTTGTCGGTTCGGCGAGCACGACCAACGACACGCTCCAAGAGCCGGGAGGCCGTGAGAAAGGGACGCGCGGCTAGGAATACGAGCGAACGAGGATCCCCGTGGAATCACGTTTCCGAGGTCGGCGACACCGATTCTACAACTCGCCGGCCACCACGATTAATCGGGACTTTTTCCGAACCGCCGGCACCACCAGCATCCACTCTGCTCTCTGCTCTTTGCTGGCCTTTGTCGGGACAAAGGGACGACCCGTTCGCTCGTTCGGTCGTTCGTTCATTCGGCGGTTCTTCCCGTGTCGCGTTCACGATCATAATTCTCGGTTCGTCGAATTGTCGGGCGGGAGGGACTAAAGGGCCGGAAGGGATCTAACGAGAAAATTACCGCCGGGAATTTTGGTATTGACCGCGACGTCGTGTCACCGAGTCAAGGTCTCCCCGCCTTTCACGCGCCACGAACGCTCCTCGAACGGAACTGATTAACGTTTAGACTTTATGGAGAGTGCGCATAATATTTTGCTGCCACAATGATGATCTAGACAGGGGATTTGATGCACATTTCCGACAGAAACGGGCGAATCGAACGTACCTCGTAAACACATGGTGTGCGTGCGATTCTTATGGACGATGTAGCCGTCTTTGCACAGGCAGGCTTCCTGATTCCAGCAGTACGCATTCTTCATGCAGTCGTCGTCGTACTGACACTTCGCCAAGGTCTCTGGAAACGAGAAAAAGACACGTTTCAGCGCGGCCAACCGCCGTTCAATCATGCAAAGACGATGATACAGCGTTAGCGCGAATCCGATAAGGAATCGGAGGAGCTTGGGCTATCGTGTTTCAAGGAATTCCCTGATCGTGCTCGTTCCCTTGTCCCCAGAAAAAATTCACTGATTCAGCTGATCGAGTTCGAGCGTGACATATTATCCATTTCCGACTTGAAAGAAGGAAGAACGTGCAAGGTACACCGCGAGTGCACGGGTGCAGACTAGAGGAGATTACAGGAGAAATGGCGAAATGGCGAAATTGAAGAAGAATTCGCAAATGGTTCCCAGAGGTTTCTGTCAATGTCTGACTTCGCAAATGCAGCTGATCGAGCTCGAGCGTTCATATCATTAATTTCCATCTTAAAACAGAAGCTGCTGGAGGTAACATGCAAAGTAGACAACAAGTGCAAGGATGCAGGCTAGAGGAGACTACAGGAAAAATGGCGAGGTTGAAGAAGAATTCGTAAATAGTTCCCAGAACTGATTCTTATCAATGTCTGACTTCACAAATGGAGGTGATCGAGTTCGAGCGTTACGTATCATTAAGAAGCTGCTAGAGGTAACGTGCAAAGTAGGCAACGAGTGCATGGGTGCAGGCTAGGAGAGACTACAGGAGAAATGGCGAAGTTGAAGAAGAATTCGTAAATGGTTCCCAGAGATTTCTCTGAATATCTGACTTCACAAATGCAGCTGATTGAGTTCGAACATATAATTAATCTTCGCCTTAACAGAACTAGAGGCAACGTGCGAGGCAGAGTGCAACGGTGCTGAAGAAGCTGTAGGAAATTTTATTTAATTTAAATTTTAATTTGTGAGTTCTCGGTAATTGTGGTGGAGATTTGCGATTGCGTTGGTTTGCAATTTCCGTCGGTGTCGGAAAGGACCTCCGAGGGTGCCATACGTACGAGGGGGCGGCGTTCGCTCTTGGCAACGCGGCGGTTCCTGGCTGACGTATGAAATGGTCGCGCAGACGGTGACGGGCACGAGAACGAGCAGCCTCGACAGCCCGACCACCGTCCTGGTCGGCGTCATCCTCGCGCCGCCACTCGAACGTCTTCTTCTGGTCGTTCCATCAGCTCGAGCGGAGGCGCCGTCATTCCCGATCACGATCCCGAGGACGACCCTTCGCTCTCTCGTACTCCCGTTGGTCTGGATCCGTACGCCTCGATCGCTCACGATCCTCTGCGTCCGATGAGCTCGTTGCGCAACAACACTGCCGACACGTGATCAACGCGAAGCCCCAGCTCGTTGTCGAGCATCACGTCAAGATGCGCAGTCGATGGGAAACGCTCCGTGATTTCGAACACACTCGCGTCAACTGGCAAAGAAATTTTCCTTGAAAACCTACCTGCTCTTGACGAACAGATAGTATTTAGACGCGGTCTCGAAGTGCTCTGCGGAGCACGGTTCTGGCTCTGTCAGGAAGCCGGAGCCGCGGAGCCACGCCCACTCGGGAACGACCACCCCTACTTTACGCGATGAGAGCGGGGGGAAATTGCATCTGTTTTGTCATGCTACACTTTTTTTACTGGCATCTGCTGGTGAGGAGTCGTAGTTTAATTATTCCTTTTCGGAATTATATTTCAAAGGAAGATTTTTGATAAATCAAGGGCCTCGTTCAACGACAGGAAATTTTACCTGACTTCGAAGACAAAGACTTGAACGAGAATAAACGAGCTTCGCAGAAGAGAACACCGTTCATAAAGGAAGATGAATGAATTCACGAAACGACGCGATAGCGAAGCGTTATCACGGTCTATGAATAGCGAGGATATTTTCACTTTCGGCCCCAGATGAGGCGCGCTGTATAAACAAATTATTATTCCGCGAGCTGTTCGGCCCGCGTCGGCAATTAACAACGGGCGCGACGATGCGCCCCTCTAATTACAGTTAAACACGACCGAGGATCGAGCGGATCGGTGATTTCACGCGCTCTAGTCACCGATGACGCAACGGAATCTGTTACGCGGGACCGCTCTGTTGTAAAACGCTGGCTCGCGAACTGGTTCCATTTGTCGCCCGGTTCACGGACAAACGAGCCAAATGAAACATTATAATTGTATGAACAAGCGCGCGCGCTACCTCGCTCGCTCTCTGTTCGTTGATTAACAATCGACCGGCAGGCTGTGATAATTATCCTTGATGGACTGGTAAATTCGGCGGACGTTGTTCGACAGCGTTTAACCCAATTCGGGGGGACGATCGATACCATCGAACCCCCTCGTAACAATAGCAACGACTCGTTTTCACGAATCGATGACTCGCGCCCTGCGTTCGTTTACTTGTTTTACCTCCCGCCTCGCTAAATTGCCCTACCAGAAACTCGCCAGGAGGGGGGACCACTGGCGCGCGAATCCTCGATCGAAATCGTGATTTATGCCCCATTGCTCCGGCGCTGCGAGCCTAGATTTGCCCTAATTTCCTCAAACACGTCCAACGTTTTCAAGTTCTCACAGTCCACCGTATGCGAATTAACTTTTTTGTCGTCGCCTGCTTCAAGACTTTTTTTAATTTATCAGCTACTGTTTGTACAATTAGATGATTCCTTTTTTTAATCATCTTAAGAAGGAGAAAATAATATAACAATATCCCTAAGTTTCTCTAATGTTTTTGTAAGCTCTTGTGAGGAGAATTAAATATGTAGAAATCGGGTATTGCAATGAGGAATAGGGGTCTGCAATTAACTATGTTCCTTTGTCCGCCTGACAAGACAATGCACACGAAATCGAAGTGTGCCGTCTTGCGTGGCAAACGTGACTGCAGAACTTTATGCAGATTCACGTTCCTACAGAAAAGTTTGAAGGCACCTTCTTACCCTCGTTCGAGAAGCTTGAAAATGAATGAGGTTTTGCATGGAATCCTAAACCTCGTGCTCGTTTGTGAATTTTTCAGTGTAAAATTGTTCAATTGAATCTGTATGACTTCGTTGGTTCGAGAAGGTTGAAAATGAATGAAGTCGCATGAAGCCCCGAACCTCGTGCTATCATTATTGTTTCCGAATATGCAAATACGAGATTGTCGGGTCGAGCCAGTGTGGCGAGGTGCGCGTTGTTTCCAGAGGCGGTTTCGATCTTCCGGGAATCGAGGCTCGAATGTTTCCCGGTAGTGAACGACCACGAGTTCGGCGGCGTTCTCGACCCGAAGGTTACCGATCGATGAGCAACCTCAGCGTTGCTCCGCTTCCATAGTTTCGGTCTGTTATGTAACAGACCTGGCACGTACGAACACAGAAGCCATTGTTAGTCGTCTCGTCTCGTCGGGCCCGTTCCCATTATGCGCTGCGACGCGCTCTCGTTAACTGGTAACCGTAGCATTAACCCTCGCCGGCGACGAAATGCCAGACAAAGTTGAACACTCCGATCGGATCATACAATAAACATCAATGATGCATTACAGAGTCATGTTGAAACAACGATTCATTCGTGGAGTTTGCCGATCGATAATCGATAGCCATTGATAAAACAAACAGACGATGATTACATTCCTGCTCGAAGAATGTATTTATAATACTAACAAACAGACACCCGAGTGTCGTAATTGGACTAATGGAGCTTATGACGTATGACGTTTTGAGATTAGCAGGAATTTGTATGAAATCTAATTACCTGTAGCGAGACTTAGGGGAGCCTAACCAGTGCCTGGACTGGAAGTATTTTCAGAAAGGAGAATACTTGCTATTGTTGTTGATTGATTGTCAATTGTGTTTGTTTCCGGTTCTATTACTTGTTGAAGACTTTTAATATAGAGAAGCTCTCGAACGATAAGATCTCGTGATATGAAAGTTTGAAGATAGTTTCCTCGAGAAAAGGGAAGAGCAGCCATAAATTTCGGGCACGGTCGATCGAGAAACGCTTCGCGCGACTTCCCACCGTATTTGTGTTTCCTCGGGGCTCTATAGCACCGGTCCCGCGAGACGATAATCGATACCTTTTCAATAAAGAGGGACTCTAACGAGGTCCCTAGACGCGCGGCGGCATATGATAACCTGTAACTCCGCCATTCTTTATTTCTGGATGACAAAAATATACCGAGGTAACGTCGAAATATTCCTGAATAACCTCTTAAAAAATCGGAGCTCTCGACTCACGTGTTTCCTCAGGAGAAAATCAACAACTGCACCTACTTTGGGCTAGCCTACAGAAATGCTCCCATAAAAGAGCCTCCGGGAAAACAGCTGTAACTTTAACAATTTCTAACATTTCTCAATGAAAAAATTACGAGAGATGCTCGAAGATATCACCCTTCGAACGCGATGAGTTTCATCGCGAAATGTTCGCTGGTTCTTCAGCAAAAAATTCGCAAAGATTCATTCGATCGAGGTTGATGGTCTCTCATAGTTCTTGAAAACTATGCTTAGATTTGCGTCTTTCAGTGGACATTCGAAGGGCTCGTTTTAGAGGGTTAAACGGCTCATTGTTTCCACATCGCGTGTCGCCTCCGAGCTGGCAAGCGGGGATCTCGCAACGCCGAGCATTGTTTCCAGACGTATGCAGTAATCCCGTGTCGGGAGCGTCAGACCGAAATATCGGACGGCAGGAGGGAACGATCTCCCTTGTTCTTTAATTATGCGCGCGGTTCCAGCCCGACATTCACCTAACTGTGAGAACCAGCAGCGTAGATCCGGCCCCTCCGCTAGACTCTACCCGCGAGCCCCTTTAGAAAGGATCCCTCGCGCCTTGGCCATTCCGCTTCGATATTTTTCTCGCAAATTCTCACAGCTCCCAGCCCGTGAAATTGTCCTGTGAAATCCTCGGGTGGCAACTCGCGCGTTAACCTGTTAACCGGTCGATTGGTTTCCCAGTGCTCACGCACTCCCTGCCAAGTATTCAAACGCCTGGTCCAGGAACAACAGTCTTTTTTTATCCGGAAAGACACCGACGCAACATTGAACGTCCGTCTGCTGGATAAAACGACAATCGGCAATGTGCGATCCAAGATTTCCTTTCATCCCGATCCTTCTGAATTAAATGCTTTAAATAGACTGCCTTTCAAGGCGAAGATAAATTATCGAGAAAGATATCGATGCAACATTGAACGTTCATATTCTCGATAAAACGACAATCAGCAATGTGCGATCCAAGATTTCTTTTTATCGTAACTTGAAAGTGGAAGTTTATTTTCTTCGTTAATACGTTCAATAGATTAAAAACAGCTTTTATTTTCTTCAAGTACGCCTACTCATTTTTGTCTCATAAATGCATAAAATCCGCTGTGTACTAATGACTAACTTCAGATTCTCTTCTTCGCTTCGAGGAAACGTGCCGCGATTCGGCGGGGAAAATGGAAAATCAAGAGACGCAGTCGAATGCAGAGTCTCCGAGCACGATTCCGAAGCGATCGATTAGGTGTTCGGAGAACGTCGACACCGTGCTTCATCGGAACACGCGATCGCGTAGATTCGATTATCTTTTCCCAGCGAATCGTGCTCCGGCTTTAACGAGCACCGAAACAACGGATTCTCGCGGGATTCTTGGGAAAACCGTTCACCTTTAACCCTGCGCTGCATAGTAGGCTAGTTATGTCACTCTAAATTTCAGTTCACAGTCCGTGACATATATACTGTTCAAAGTCGAACAATAGGCACAGTCATTTGTTGAACAATTTGTTTAAGAGCCCCGGGTATGATTACGTTGTACCTTGTACTTGACTCGGAAATTCATAGTGCAGTGACTCACGTATTCATCGATGCTATGACAAATACTCGGTTCTTTCTTGAATATCTTTCTGTTATATAACCTGCAAATGAGTCGCTCATTTGCAGGCCTCGACAAGATGAAATAGAGAAAAATCAAACAATATTAGGTTGGCAACTAAGTTCGCAACCTCCACATTTTCCCAAAAAAAGTGATTTATACATATTTTTTAAGCACCAGTATTTTATATACAATTTATATACAGTCCAAATGAATGGTCAGTTCACTCGAAATGTCAAATATCGAGCATGAATCATGTTACTTTTATCATTACACTGTGGATTTCGTGCATTTATAGCAAAAATAAGCACGTCCATTTTAACCCTCAAACGACCTCAAAGAAAAACAAAGTGGAAGACCGGAAAGAGAGAGAAGTAATAAATATTTATGTCACAATATTTTCATTAAAACCAATTTATTAATTCACTTCATACATTTCTTACAAAGTATCACAAATTATATTGGCAAATCATAACTCACTTTCTCCGAACTTTTTTATCGTTTGAGGGTTAAAACGTGTCCAACTTCTACAATCAAATATCTATCTGCCTCCTGTCCCTTGCACTAGCAGCAGACAACTTTCATTCTGCATAAAAACCCGTCTATTTATTATAGATATCAGAAACAAATGCCACGTGTCATGAACATCCCCGATAACAATCTTAAAGAAACAGTGGGTTATCGTGATCAAACCTGAGGGCTATATCGACAGAGATACTTCTCCGATCTAGATCATAGATCCTAACACAGATGGTCAAAGTAGATCACGAGATAGACGAATTTCGAACGGACGCGGAACGCAAGTCGCGCGCGTCTTTCGGAGCGGCGGAGATCGTGGTTTTCGATCGATTCTCGATCGGAGGACTTTTCGAGGATGTTCGCGGAAGGATCACACAATCACACTCACGTCTACGGACCAGATGTTCGTGCTGTCCGTGCGCGGCGACGACTGCAGTGCGCGCGACGAGGCAGATGCCGAGGTAAAGGCAGAGGCCGATCGACAGCGCAGCACCTCCCGTGGCGAGACGATCTACGAAGCCCGCCATCTCCGTTCGAAGTCAGCCCTCGTTCTCCCCTTGTTCTCTTCCTTCAGTCCGATCCAGCACCGAAATTACGGAGCCTTGATCCTCTCGATCTTCTCTGGGACAATCCTCACCGGCACGCGAGTAACTAGTACACCTCGCACCTCCGAACGGCTCTTTATCTAATCTCGAGGTTGATAACTCGGCCGCCAGTACACCGCGACGACTCATTTATTGTCTTAGTGATCACTTATAAACGAGGCTGAACGCGAGTCACCGGACATTTTAGATCCATGATTAATCGCCGATCGGAAATATTTATTAAATCATTAAAAAACAATGGTTCTACACAAATCAATTACAATTTCTTCGCCGAAATCGTTCCCGGAACGCTCTTAAACTAAATTTCATTCGATGTGTCGAACGACTATATCTACACTAATTGTGGAATACTGTTTATTATTTCCGTCGCGGAAATGACGATCTTGTTGTTTGCGGTGACAACAGGCACGCCGCGAACGTCTTTGGCACTTTCCTGCCTCGCAGGTGGTTTCGAGGTTCATTGTTCTTTGACTTACACACCTATCGAGGAAGTGTTGGGACATCGGACTACTTGCCGTGCGATATGGGACTTGTAACTTGATAAATGTGGAAGGAAGTAAGGCTTAATTTGGAGCAGCGGCTAATTTACTACCTAGTATTGCTGCAAATCAAAATAGAATTCAGAATCGATCGATACTTCTCGACGCGCGTGTTCAACTCAGCTGCTGGTTCAAATTAGCCTACTTCTCCTTAAATCGAAATAAAATTCTACTCTGTATTTAGCCTCTAGAGTACATGTGGGCGTGCACTAAATAAAAAAAAATTGTTCATGAATCCTCTGAATGAAATCGTACGGCAAGAGGTTGAGGACGAAGGAAACGCACAATTACGAACCATTTGGAAGATCTCAACACTCGGAAATCGAAAAAGTCAAACTAATTTATTGAAAAAAAAGTTTAAAAGCCTGGAGAAATAATTGTGTCTCCCGTGTTCGGTACACGTGGCGCTCAAAGTGTTGAATAGGAAAGAAATCTTGTAGAACATGGTTCGCAAATTAACTCTCGTTTCGTTGCACACGGTGGCTTGAAAAGAATTACTGTTCCGACTAATTTCTGCAGAGTGGGAGCAGAGAGACACATTAGAACAGCAAACACTGTGTGTATTCAACGACCCGACACTTGTCTAATAAACCGCACGTGTAGAATGATGGTGTAGCTCACGTAAGTACATACACATGTTCGCTGATACAGTCGTTCATAAGGCATTCAAAAACAGTGCGCTTATGGAATGCAATTATTGAGAAACTTCCTGTGCAATGCAATTATTGTTTCCCTTTTACATTTTCCCATCGCTCGAACAACAAACGTAAACACCAACTTGTTATTGCGAACAAGTGTACCAACACTTCAGGGCTAATTCTGTGAGGCGTGCGCATTTTTCCCAGCCGGGAGACGGCCGGGACGCGCTTCGAGCGCTTCGTCTTCCCTGCGAAGGAAGTGGAGGAGACGCTTCGATGCGCCCGGCGCGTTCTTTGGTCGCTCGTCGCGGTCGACGCGCAGCTGGCGCAGCGCTGCGACATCCGACGCCGTCCTCGAGGGGCGAGTTCTTCTTTCCGCGCTGAATCCCGCGTCACGGACGTGAGTCGCGAGTCCGTGGGCCCGCGAGAAGGGCCATCCAGAGAATGACGGAACCAGCCGAAGGTTGCCGAGAATTCGACGCGATGACGTCGAGAGATCAATATCCCCTGGGAAAACGTGGGTTAAATCAGACCTGCGAGCTCGGTGGCCCGCGAGCAGGGCCACCCGAGCGTCCAGGGGCCACTGAGCGACGGAACCAGCCGACGATTAACGAAAAGTTGACGTAGGACCTAGATCAGCCAGATAACCAGAGGCACCACGATTGACGCGATCGTTAGCAGTAAAGGTCCCGGCGAGCTCGGCGTAGCTGAAAAGAAAATAAAAATGGTTATCGTTGCCCGAGATCTAGAAGGGATGGTGGGTGGCTCTTTGCTTGCCTTCGTTAGCGATGCACGCATCACCTTCCTCTTGATAATCTTCCGCGCAAACGCACTTGTTCATCGAGCACCGCAGCCCCTCAGACGTCCCGTTCACCTTGCTCGCGTGGTAACACTCCTGCGTTATGGCGCAGTCGTCGCCCAAACCTGCAAGAATTTTAGTCTACAGGTAAATGTATACCACTCCACGAAATTGAAGGAACTGAAGTCCGAATAAATTGTCGCTCTTTAAACCCCCGTAACTTCGTCAAAGAACATCGTGGAATATTCTGCTTGTACTCATTTTAACACCTTGCCGTAATGGATTAATTAATCAGAGTGGTTTACCTCTATCTATGAAGCACCTGTTCAACCCTTGATCGAAATGGTGTCGATCCCGACACCGACAGGTTCCATCAACGCAGACAGCATCCTCCTGGAACGTCATGGAGCACTGCTTATCCTCGACGCATTTATCCAAAAACTGCTGGGCCACCGGTAGACAGGTGTTTCCGGCGGCGTTGATCACCGTTCCTGCCTTGCAATCGCATACTTCTCTATCGGTGCAGATCGCGCCGTCCACTGTAGCGCATTCCTCGGATTGCGTGCACGTATTGTTCAGCGCTGCGAAAACGGACCGCTCGATTCAAACTACCGATTTTAATCTGGCTCCCGAAGTGGACTACCAATATAAGAATTGATTAATTTAAAATTCCTACCAATCGTCTTGTAACAGGCGTTCCTCGTGTAATGGGTGCCCTCGATGCAGCTGCATTTTCCATTACGGCAAGTAGTGTTCGCCAAATAGACGGTGCACTGCTTATCCTCTTCGCAGACGGACTGCATCGCCTCGGCCTCTGAAGAAAAAGATATTGTTAGTTTCCTGAAAACCATAGGAAACTTGACAATCTCGAAATAACAATTATTGGATGATTATCGGAGCTTCGATAAAATAAAAATCATCTCAACAATTTCAACAAGTTGAATATAACACAACAGTTCCCGTATCGTACTGTGTACATTTCCGTACAAAAAATGCATCACATCCGCATGCGAACAATGACGATCTAATAAGTTTGCTGCAGTAGAATTGTAAAATCGATTCGTACTTCTCAGGCAGCTTTTCCTATCGGCCGACCAAACATACTCCTTTTGGCACTCGCACTGACTGTTCGTCGTGTTGCAGATCGAGTTATTGAACGTGCAATCCTGAGGGAGCTTGCACGTGTGAACGACGAGCACGCCTGGAAACAATAGCACAGTTTTTAATTATCGCTTTATCTCGCTGAGAAAATCAGTGAAACGAAGATCGATTGTTTACCAGAGTTTCTGTGGGTCGGTCGCCGTATCGCCGACAATGTGCAGTTCTTAACTCCTGCAGCGGTGCTGCAGTCGCAGAATCCATTCCTGCAGGTTGCATTCGCGAATGCGCTCAAGTCGATGCACATCTCCGACTCCGTGCAGGGTATCGGCACATCTGGAAGTTACCGGTTTTAGTCTGTTTCTAATTTAACAAAATCCTTCCAAATATTATATTATATAGGATCACGAGAGAAATAATAGGAATAATTAATCAGCGGATCTTTATGCAAAATAAAAATGTTCTAACTTCTTTGCTAATATGTTTAATAGGTTGAAAATAATGTAACAGTATCTCTAAATTCTTTCTAACGTTGCGAATGCATAAAATCCGTTGTCTATTTCTAATAGGATTAACAGAATTAGTATTAATTCTCATTTGATTATGTTGACAAGTAGTTAACAAGTATTTCGAAGTACAATACGCGAGTCCACTCAGACCCATCATTTCAAAATCACCGGCATCGATCGCGAAACGGATTTCTCGAAGTAAACTCGAGGATCGGAATACGCATGTCGATCGACGATTCAGCTACAATTTTTTTCGCCCGACCAAGGTCAAACTCGTTTTGAAACATCGACATCTGTGTACAAGTTGCGGCCGGGACGTTTTCCAAACACTGTGGGACGGTCGTTTCTTTATTAGCGACGGAATCATCGATACGTCGGTCACCGGGGCTCCGTTGACGTGAAATCGATCGTCCCCAACACGTCCCAATTACAGAAACAGCCGCGGACCATTTTCCCCGCGCTCTAATTCGAGAATTCATGATTCCGATTTGCTCGAAACATGTGTGTTATCAAACGCAACCGGTTCGAACATATGCTGAAATGACTGGAGTGAACGGGATACAGAGTTGCGTGGATACCGTGCGACTTCTGATGCGATACCGCCGAGGTTTAATTACACTTTCGAGGGCATCCTGTGCTCGCGTAATCATCGACACGCGGTGCAGAACGAGACAGCAGCTGCGAAAGACCGTGGTCCAGTTAGTAATAGCGAAAGAAAAATTACCAATCGGAGGGGCTGCGGCGGCGAACTCGATCAGGATCGCAGCTAGCAGCAGGCGGAATAGGCTCGAGGTTCCTCGAGGTTTGGACGTGGCGATCATGGTTGCTGAAGAAACTTAGAAAGACGTTCACTTAGCCGCGATGTATTGGTTCACGATCGAGCATCGATTCCGCGCGACTGAGGAACGCGGAGCCGGCACGAGCCGCGGCTAACCATATTCTCCCACCAGTTTCTTCCAGTCAGGCAGATGATGATGTCACGTGATATATTTGCGGCATTTTGATGTAAGGATTTGTCGGACTTTGTCGATGGAGTCCTCTCCCGCAAACAGTAATTACTGTTTAGATTCTGTGTAATTATTAGACTGTGGATCTTTATGCACGGTAACAAATTTGTATTGATTGCAAGTGACAGGGATCAAACAGAAATTTCTTTCTTCTTTTAATTATCTTATTAAGCTGAAATATGAATACACTGAGACGTCCTTAGATCTTCGCAATTAGTCCACTGCTTTAAATGCATAAAATCCGCAGTCTACTGATCACACACACTTTAAATCAGAATAACTTTTTTAAAATATAAAGTATAAATTATGCTCTGAAAATGTCATTGAAATTGGTTAATTGGTTTACGAACTACTAAACTAATTCTTCTAGCCTTACAGAGAAATTGAAGTCGTTTGGTCCATTCATAAAAATGTTATTCTAATTTAAAGTGTCTGTGATCAGATTTGCTCCTAACTGTATATTTGTTTCCACTACATTCGAAATTGTTCAACGACTTTCGGTAAAACTTTTCTGTAGGCGGCAGCTAGCAGAGCATACAATTGCCGGGAGCTTTAACTCTCCTACAAACAGATTGCTCCTAGCCGGCAATTAGCTCTAGACAATTATTCCCAGCTGTTTGAGGTTGTTAACATGGCCAACGCATCTCCGCAACTGCTCCCCACTGAACAACAGGTGATATAAGTCACCTTAACCAGCCTATCAATGTATACTTTGAATCATTAGTTTAAACCTGTGTGAACCAAGTAATGAGTCACTCGTTTCCACGTCACATCTAAGAAATGTATGAAACTGGCACAGGAGATACTCGAACGAGAACCAGGTGAAAGTATTTATTCCGTACACTAGAAAACTGAAGAAACACTGTCATCAAGATCACCTCAAGTTTACTCGTGCATTCGAGACTCGATTTGCATTGTTTAATGGGGACGATGATCCATCGAGGTCCGAAGTCAATGTCCGCCGATCGATCCTCAGGTGCGCTCGATCGCGGACCTTGAGTGGTAGACCGCTCGAGAGCTGATAGCGTTATCTCAATTATTATAGCCGTTTGTAGGAAATACACTTCGGTTACCAAACCGACGGAGATAACAATTATCGCGACAGGGTGTGCACCGAGCACAATACCGAGGCCTCCAATCGTTCGAGTGCGTTTAGGCGACGCAGATCTCGCGAGCTCGTTGCATCCGGTATGGCGACCCAGAATTTCTGTGCTGCGCTTCTGTTAGTGGTTTCCGGGCTGTTGCAGTGTCTCGGGCAACAAGGTTAGACGATTTCAGACGGCGTTTTATAGCATATTTTGATTGTAACAACTTTTTCAGATCTGGAGCATCAGTACAAGGCCGTGAAGTACGGGGACCCGTGCATGAGGGACCGCAACTGCATCGACTTCGCGTTTTGCAAGTCGCAGAAGGTCTGCGCTTGCGAAACATATTATTCACCGTCGGCCGACAGATTGTGCATCGCGAGTGAGTGTTGTTCATTTATTGCACCAACCTGCAACGGAATAGATAAGTACAATCAACGCAAGAACTACCGAGTCCTAAACGAGACTGATGTGTTCTCCATTATAATAATAACCGGATCGGATTTGTTCAGGTTTATAATGTTATTGTGGTAACATTTAACAACAACGAATTTCTCTTTCTCGAATTGTAGAAGACAAAATCTGAAATCATTTTGACGGACTCGGTAGTTCTAGTGTTCGAGTACAGCGAGGAATCGGACAGAGACTGTTTCAGTGACCTAACATAATCTTTCTATTGCGTTTAGGTGAGGGAACGCCTTGCACCGACGGCCACGAATGCGCATCGATGGCGAACGCCACGTGCAGACAAGGGAAATGCGCGTGCAAGGACGGTTATCTATTGGACACCAGGAATTCATCGAATTGCATTAGCAGTGAGTGATCAACTACTTCGATTATACGATAAGTAGAAGCTATGAAATTGTGAACACTAGGGCCAATGAAGGAGGGCGACCGCTGCCAAAGAGAAGAGGACTGTCAAGACTCTCTAGGCCGCGCTATGTGCCTCGGAGACCACTGTAGCTGCGTCACCAACTACCACTTTTCAAACGCGACCGGGAAGTGTATACAAACGCGAGGTAACGTTAGTGATCGTGGCTCGACGATGTCTTATCTGCTATCCGATAACGCGGTTTTTTCTTAGGTCTCTACAATCCGTGTCGGAACAGCAACGAGTGCATGAGTCTCGACAAAAAGCAGGTCCTCGAGTGCAGAAACGGCGAGTGCCTGTGCGCGCAAGGAGAAATAGGCTGCGGCAACGGTTAAGTAGAACTAATTGCGCCGCCGCAATCTAATTCGGTGAACTCGTTTATTAAACGATTCCCTTGTTTCGTCGTTCCAGCCTCTCTACGCGCGATCCTAGGAATTCCTGTGGTGTTTCTGGCGCTTCTGCATCGGCTCATCTGAACGCAGACTTTTATTACTGTACCTGTGCAGCCAGAATAATTGGCTTCGATAATTATAAACTTTGTATTTATGATTCATCTATCGCTAGGGAACTCGTTCAAATCTCATCATGGTCATTTTGAAACACATTTCAAATAAAGTGTAATGATACCAGGGTCACGCGAGAAGCTTATTGATCACCTGAGAGAGCTGATTGCGTTCGATTCTAATTGGGAAATTGTGTGAGTGAATTTTAGAGATAGGAGAATGATTCACATTCTTCGTAAAATCAATGTTTTATGGAAATTTATTGTACTGCGATCACGCGATTTCAGTGGAAATGAGGAATCATGAAAGTTCGAATATTTTGAGACTGAGTAGCTTCTTAAAGTTGATATTATTCGTCTCACGATATTCTTCATGATTTTATGCACCGAATTCATATCATAGAATGCCATAATTGCGCATAATAATAATATATATAATAATAATAATAATAATAACCATATATATAATAATAATATATAATAATAATAACCATAAATGATTCTTGCCGCACTCGGCGTAAGATACAGTGTCAATTCCGGCAAGAATCATTTGCTTCAGAAGAGCCTCTGTACAGCGCCACTCGACGTAGTGGCAAAACGCGCAAACTCTTTGCCATATATTAATTCTACTCCGTCACATAGGTGGCGCCACATATCAGTGCCGAAGACATCCAACTGACTGCAGTGGCGAAACGCTGAAACTTGTAGCCAAACATTATCGACAGCAACACGGTTCCGTTCCATACTAAAAATAAGTCCCCCACACTTATAATATGAATGTATAATTAGTAAATAAAGACACAATATAATTAAAAAGCATTACAATCATTCTACTAATTTGGAAATGCAAAAATAGCGAAACTTTGAATAACAGAAATTTTCGACCGTCTGACTTATCGTTGAGTTGTACTACTGAATTTCGTGCCACCACCTTGTACATCATGTTCTCCTAATACAAAACTCAATTTTCGGGTTTTCGAAAATTTTCGCCAATTTTTGAGCGTCTGACTTATCGTTGAGTTGTTCTACTGAACATCATGTTCTCCTAATACAAAATTCAATTTCCGAGATTTCCGAAAATTTACGCCACAATTTTTGGAAAATTCGAAAATTGAAATTTGTATTAGGAGAACATGATGTCCAAGGAGGTGGCACGAAATTCAGTAGTACAACTCAACGACAAGTCGGACGGTCGAAAATTGGCGAAAATTTTCGAAAACCCGAAAATTGAGTTTTGTATTAGGAGAACATGATGTCGAAGGAGGTGGCACGAAATTCAGTAGTACAACTCAACGACATGTCAGACGTTCGGGTAAAATGGGTAGTTCAATAAATATAATAAATACAATAAATACAGACACTCGTCTTTATTACATTGTAGATCCATACATAAAATGTACACCGAAATGATACAATGTCTGTAGTAATCTTGTTCGTGTCCTATACTTCCTCTGTGATTCTGTGATAGAAACATTTCATACATCATAGAAGCCAATCGGTTTTAATCTCTGCTAATGTAGACAACTTGGTTGTAGTCCATGCTAACGACTGCACCGCTTCGTGGCGATAATTTTGAAATTCGTCGGCACTGTCCTGTGGCACCACCTTGATGATTGAATAGAACTAAATTTAACGAGCAGTTTTAGCGTCTTTCCGCTACGTCGAATGGCGCTGTACGGTTTACACGTGTTCCCTATATCATTGTAAATTTGTAAATAAACATTTATTCACAATGGAATCTCTCCAAGAAATAAGTCAGTACTTGCGGCCAGACGACTCACGATGGTACTTAAAAGCGATCGCCTTGAGACATGTACAGAGTAAGCATTTATTCACTTAAAATGCTTTCTAACCTCTATCTTTATTTTCTCTAATATATATTCTTTCACACAGGTGTAACTGGGTCAGCCGAGGGCCGAGAGCTTCTGCTAAAATCGCCTGACCTGTTAACTCAGTTAATTGCCCTAACACAAGACTCCTCAGCACCTGTATCCAAAGATGCAGCGCTAGCAATAATAAACATAACTGCTGAGGAAGCAGGAACAAGTGCACTCCTTGTAATTTCAGAAACCCTGACACAGAGCCCTGATCTAAAATATAATTACAATTTAATTCAAGTCTGCCTTAGGTATACACAGTGCTCTATAGCCACAAAAGGTGTGGCTTCCTTTATTGTTAATTTTTTTGGAACATTTCCAGATTTATCATGGACAAAGAAAGTCCGTTGGCCGATCCATGCTGCATGATACTCTGCAACATGACCAAACCATTGCATCTGGTTGACAGAATGATCACACTCATCGAAAAGAGTGGTCACGCCTGGGACAGTATCGTGGCTGCATTCACTGCCAAGCAGTACAACACCACCGGTGCCAATTTGCATTATTTAGGACCCTTGTTCAGCAATCTTTGTCAGTCTTCCAGAGTCAGAAGGTGACTAAGGGCCGATTAGTATTTTATGATACAGTTTCTGATGTGTAACAACTTCATTTTCGAAAATTCAGTACAGATACTTAATGGATAGAGACCGCAGTGTCATCCAAAGACTACTCCCGTTCACAGAGTACCCGGACAGTATAATCAGACGAGGTGGGATCATCGGGACTCTGAGAAATTGCTGCTTCGACGTTGAGAACCACGACTGGTTGCTTTCGCCGGAAGTGGACATCTTGTCGTATCTTCTGCTACCTCTAGCGGGGCCGGAAGAGTTCGACGACGAGGCGAACGACAAACTGCCGATTAATTTGCAGTATCTACCGGAGACAAAAACGAGGGAACCTGACTTGGACATCAGGTTGTCGAATGAGCATAAATCGTCGTTTTTCACTGTAAAAATTACAGCAAACTCCCACATAACGCGATGAAAAAATTGTTAAAAACTACTGCGTATCTATGTATATCTTCTGTGGCAGTAATGTGCTATATGTACATTTATTGCAACATACATAATCACCCTGTATACAGTCTTTTTAAAGATGTTTCTGGTCGCGTTACACGGGAGTCTACTGTATACTAATCTCATCGATGTTTCAGGATCATGTTGTTGGAGGCGTTAGCTCAACTATGCGCTACGAAGCAAGGAAGGCAAGTATTGAGGGAACAGAACACGTACGTGATACTCAGAGAGTACCACAAATGGGAGAAAGATGAAAGTGCTCTGCAGGCCTGCGAGAATGTTGTAGACATACTAATCAAAACCGAGGAGGAGATGGGCGTGGACAATTTGAAGGACGTCGAAGTACCCGAGGAGTACACGAAGAAGTTCCAGCAAATGGACAAAGACATTGCACTCGGAGCGGATTTATCAACTTGTACAAAGGATTAGTACAGGATAGAATGCCTGTACATTAAACTTAACGAACAACAACGCCTCTGTTTTATTTCACAATGTACTCCAAACAATGTACACATCGTAAACATAACGATTCGTCTCGCGGTATGCGAAGCTGCAAGTGTCTTTCGTTAGAGTGCTTGCTTTCAGGCTACCGATAATAGAGCAGGTACTTTGCAATTTCGCTGTTTCGTTTTCTAACCGGAAGCTAAATTCAGCACGCCCGATTCGTGGCGACCTTTGCTGAGATCAACTCTCGCAGAAACGAGAATATGATACCGTTACGAGAAGGACTGGTACATTTCTGCGTAGCACGTAGATAACAGTACCGTTATTTAATTAATACCCGTATGCCCGGCACATCGTTTCTCTTCCATTCACGCGTTTCCACCGACATCATTTCTTTTCTCAGCATAAATAAATCTCGTACTTCTAGCTTCATTAAATGACGATACTAATGATTACAATAACGCACGTATTGTATCATAATTCGATTGCGGATCTTTATGCAAAATAAAAATTGTCTGCATCGAATTGAATGTTATTTCTTCCCTTAATGATTTAAATAGAGGAAAAATCATATGTTGACATCCTCAATTTTTAATCCGCAGTCTAATCATGATATAATACGTTTACACAAACAAAATATAAAATAAATATATCATAAATTATCACTGGTATCCATAGTCAAATCTCTTCAAGCATAGCTTCTCAGGGACCATAACAGATGCTCACATAAATGATGTCGTGTCTTTTCCGAAACTCTTTGGCACCCTTAGCATCAATGATTCCACAATATTGCTGACTGCCCTATTCTATAGTCTATTTGCTTAGAGGTTCTGGACCTCGAAGAATCAAAGGAAACATGTCGGATCAGGGTAGGTAGCCAAGTCCAGCCTCCATGCTGATGGAGCTCCTGATGCTGGAAGCGTTGCTAGCTCTTCTGCTGATCCGATTCGAGTCAGCGCCAAAGATGGCCGCGATCTCAGCGCTTTTCTTGATCGAGAGAGCTTCGTGATGTGCTCCCGATCTGCTGGAACAATGCGAGAGACACTTCTTGTCCCTATCGGCACCTCCAACGTAGACCAAACGACCTTGAGTATCTCTTGCGCTGACCACCAGGACCTTCTCACTGTCAGAGGACTGCTGAGACTTCCTGCCGGGGTTGAACAGGTCGTAGTCCAGGGCCAGGTTGTTCGAACTGCTGTAGCTTGACGACGACTGCTTCTGGAATCGGAAAAATCAAAGAGCGAAGGTTAAAATCATCATTTGTCGATCGAAAGTCCATCGTCCAGCTCTGAGAGCTTTGTGTTTACCTTGAGTACATCCAAACCTTGGGTGGGCGTCCGATTTCTAGTTGATCTCGACGTCCTGGCCCTCTCCGGACTTCCGCCTCTGCTCAAAGTGCTTTCAGACGGCACGATGCCTCTTTGTCTCAGCTGCTCGAGGATCGTTGGCTGCGCGGGTTGCCTGGCGCAGTAGCATTTATTGCTCTCCGAGCAACTATCAGTGTCGCAGGAGCAAACCACAGGATTGGCGACGACCCGTGGTTGAGCAGGTACTCTCCTGGATAGGGAACAGTAGCACTTGTCTGCGGAAACGCAGGTGCAGGACTCGGAGTCGTAGCTGCACTCGCTGCAGCTCACGTATCCGCTGCTGCTTCTATTTGCTGTGGCGCCTACGTTGCGACTGAGTCGTCTACCTGTAACATCAATGTGCATTGTAGTCCTCCTCAGAATGGAGCAGATCTCAAGGATCTTAATGAAGTTTTGCTAGTTTACTGATCGCTTCATGTACTCACAGGTGTCGCTGTCTTCGGAGGTAGTGTGGCAGCCGCCAGGCTTGCTCATCCTCCACGAGGACCTCCTGTTGACCAGCCTATTAGCCAGCACCCTGTTCCTGTGATTGTTCCTGACGTCGCAGGAGGAGCTGCTGCCAAAACTATCGTTCAACTTCCTCGCAGGGAAGATGACAGACGTGAACTCCGTTGGGCCCCCTTTCAACCTAGACACGGACCTCTTGATTGCCCTGCCTAGCAAACAGGTCCTCCTGCTGGACCTTCTTCGTTGCGGCCTTCGACGTCTTCTCATGATGCTAGCCGATCGTTGATACAGTTCATCCTGCGTCAATGTTGCCGCCAGCTTCAACAGGAACTCTTTGTACAGAGGCTTCAGGTCGTTGAAGGACATTCCTTCTGGATCTGGAAGGAGAGAAAAGTTAAGATAACGCCAATTGGGTTAAAATTCCAGACTAGAACTCGAAGAAAGAAGGTACCAATAATGGCTGCTAGGATGTCGTCCACGCTGGTCAAGCCCTCCTGGTTCCTGAACTCGTCGAACAGTTCCGTGAATCCCAGAGGCGTTCCACCCTTGATACTATTAGGTCTCCTCGCACTGCCCGGCTTCAGGAAGCTTCCTCTTCGAGGCAGCTCGACCCTGGTCATCAGATCGCCCCTATCCACATCTATATCGCTCTGAGATCTCTTCAGACGACCCTCCTGCACCACCATCATCGCATCTTCAGACCGACCAACTGGAGGCTCGCTGCCAGCTCTGCTCCTCTTCCTGACTCTAGGCTGACTGTACTCAGGGACGTTCAGGTTCGTGGAGGAATCGCACAAGTGCTTCTTCAAGGGCTTATCCATAGTAACCACTCTGCTCAACCGTCTCCCTGACGAGGTCTTCTCTTGGTCTCTGGACCGTCTACGTTCTACAGACACCGAGTCCACTACTTTCTTCTGAATCAGCTGATAAGTGTCGCTCCTAGAGGATCTCCCGAGATACACGTCCTCCTGCACACTTCTGATCCTGTTTCTATCGAGTCTACTGCTTCTGCCACTGTAAATGTCCTCCTGAGCGATACTGTAGATCTTGTCCGCGTCCTTGAAGTGCTCCTCGTAGATCCTCTCTTTGCTACCTCGCTTGCTATGGCGCTCGTAGATCGAGTTCTCCTCGTCCTTGCAGCCCGGCTTATCAATCCTATCGTAGTACAGGTTCTCAGATCTGCAGGCGTACACCTGTTGTCGCCTCATACTTTCCATCGGGTGACTCACATCGTAGGAACCCTTTTCAGGTTCCTTGCTCTTCTTCTTCCCATCCTCAGCCTCCTTCAAAGGACTCTGGTGTCCTGGACCAGCAGGTTTCTCTATCTTCCCTCTCACTGGCAGCTTCTCGTATCTGTTCGTCACTCTCTCATACAAATCAGCAACTCCCACGTCATACAACTTCCCGGAATCAACGGGCTGACCTGGTTTAGACTGTTCCAAAATGTTAGCTTCACCGATCACATACTTGTTCTTCGAATTCTGTCGCTCTTCCTCGTTAACAGACTTCGGATCGAAGCTCTTCCTCACGGAGTTAAAGGTCTGATCTGTGGCAACCGATTTTTCACTAGGACTGGGCATCCTTCCTCTAGCTTCCAATATGTCCTCCGCCTTGATATCCGAGTTCTTCTTCTTCCTCCTAGGCGCCTTCATTTCAGCTGGCTTGCTGCTCTCGTCCTCTGTCACTGAACTACATACCGAGGTCTTCTTCTTAGTTCTCGGAGGCCTCACAGGATGCGGAGGCACCGGCTCAGCGTGCAGGATACTCGTCCTGGCGCTCACCCTGCTACCAGGACTAGGTTCGCGAACGCTAGAAGCCACCGATGCTAAACTGATGCAACCGACGCCGTTCGCGTGTCTTGGACGACGACGATTCGTGTCCAGGTCGGCTAGGAGAGCTCGGTACAGCGTTGCTGCCGCTGCGATTGCGTCCTCTTCAGTCTCGCAGGCGAACGCGTGGCATTCTAGCACCCTCGTTGCACCTGGACGACGCATCACCACAGCGAACACCGGCGGGTAGCAGTCGGTCGACGTCTTTAAACCTCGCATTGTCCTGCAAAGGGGTCGTTCGTTACAAAGAATTTCTGGATTGTGAGATCGAATAAATTTTCATTAAAAAAAAAAACACGTTTCCGAATTCAATGATTCGCCTTCCCCCTTCAGATTTATGTCTTTACATCAATTACAGAAAGAGACTCTTTAAGACCTCTTACTTCAGACGTTAAAACGAAAAAAAAACGCCTTTAAGACGTCTGAAATAAGACATAATTTTTAAAAAATCATTAAGGGATGAAATCAATCTTTATTTTATTCCTGTTTCCCACAATTAATGTAGAACACTCTTAGTTTACATAAAGATCCGCAGTCTACTTATAATCTTTTTATTGAACGAAATGAGGAGGGAGGAGGCCAATTAAAATTGCAGCGGGTCGAACCGGTTCCTTACACGACCGTAAATGATTCACCGCAACGAAAGCATCGATTTCTCGAAGGTGCACGTGTCGACAACAGCGTGTCTCAGCTTCGTGCGTGGTCGTTGATTAATTCCGGCGACCGGCGGCCGATTAATTTCCCCAAGCTTTCGATCGCGACAACTCGCCTGTAGAGATCCGCGTGCTTGTCCTCGCCAGCCTGGCCCTGATCCTGATCGCCGACCAACGGCAGGAAAGCGTGATGCAGATCACCAGAAGATGCCCTCTTCGAGCGAAGTCTCAATGCACTCCATACTGCGATCCTACGGAATGGATTGTTCCTCTCGCAGCCGTCCGTTGTGCGGAAGCTCAGTCCGCGTCTGGAAACCTCAAGCTCCGCCCTCGTCGAGTACTCCACTCGCTCCAGGAGCTGGCGCAATGGCTCCTGGAGGCCACGAACGCTCGCCACGCGGCCCCCCACTGGAGCTGCTCCCAAATATTTCACCTGGAAACCATGATTTTTCCAAATTTTCTGAAATTGCTCCAACAGTTTCTTAATGATTATAATATTGTACGACATTTGTGCTTTTATGTTTCGTGTGATTTTGTCTTCAGGCCCTTGTATTATAATTTGATCACAGCCACAGTGATCAGAAATTCTTGAAAGTACCCAAGCAATTAAATACGCAATTGTTTATTCACGATTTTGACCTGCTTCTAACAAAAAGAAATTTTTAGAAATTTTGAGGCAAGGTTTATGGCTTCATTGTATCCCAGCTACGATGTTGTATCCTACGATTAATGTATCCGTTTCGCGGCAATGTTCAACGAATAAAGAGGAATAGGAGGTTGGAGAACCTGTTCCGCGAGCTACGGCAGCTCCCGAGAGCCGCGGTACTATCAGAAATGCTTGACGCCTCGCTTTAACTTCCTCCGAGTTGTTTCCGCGCGTTTTTCATGTCCCCGATGCGTCGGACAGATAACGCGCGCATTCAAGCCGACATTCCTCGGTTCCGCGACAACACTCGCCCTCCATTTTCTTTCGCGGCCGAGTCCGCTTGCGATTCACTTTGCGCTAAATGCTGAATTCTCATTTTATGAACTAATTTTATTTAGGAAATTTGCTAGAGGAATGAAGGAATGAAGGATAAATGAAAAATATTTTGAAATAGTTCAAGAAAATACCACAGCGTTGGGTGAACGAATTTTGAGCGAGCAAGTGGCGTGAATCCATTTTAGAAAAATGGATTGGTTTTGTGGTCTGCAGGCGGACCGAGGAGCAGGCGATTGAACTCGGCTCTGCTCGGGAGGCATCATCGATGGCGCAACAAAACGATGCGGAAGAAGAGGATCGGCCATAAAACCGGGGCAATAAGAAAAATCCGCGTGCCGATGCGGCAACGAAGGGGAATTTTTCAGTGCTCCAAATAGGCTCGGTAGCCCGTCACGCTCTGTGAATCGTGAACGGAACGAAAGTGACGATTAAGAATGCCAGAACGACGCCGCGCCCGAGGAAAGTTCGTGAGCCTCTGTTATCTATCGTTTTTCCTTGGGAACGTGGCTTATCATTTCCACTTCCTGAACAAGCTAAAAGAAAAACCGTGTGTCGACGAAAAAAATTACATTCCGCGAAGTTATCGCATCCGCTCTTACAATTTCGTAATTAAGACTGCACTTCAGGACTGCCGTTATAAATAAATGAAATATTCTAATAATTGTTAAGCTTAAAAGGCGATCTCTCACGAGTCCCAGGATTATTTTGGTCCCGTTACCTTTCCTCGAGAGAGAGACTCCGAACGCGGTCATCTTCTTTTCGAGCAATCAGTTCACGACTAATTATACACCGATCTAAATTTTATTTCCGACCGGGACAGCCTCGATTCCTCGCTGCTTTTTCTTGTTATACATTCTAGTGATACGTCGGCAATCCAGGTTGCATAAATTTTGCGTTATCGCGACGTTTAGCAGCGGGTGAATGCTATTTCGCTCGGGAGACTTCAACGCCTGGGAAGAGTATCCACGTACGAAAATCGCGTTCTCGGAGACTTCGACGTTTAGAAAGTAGGATGTTTTTATACTAGAACAGATTCAAGACTGTTTCGATTTAAAATTGATTTCTGAAGACTTCAAACGCCACGGTAAAACGTTCTTCCGATCCGAAGTCACATTTCTTGAGTTGTTGTCTAGGAGAGAGACTCTCTGTTGCGTTAGTCGTGCGCTCGCTCTTTCTCAAAGGATTAGCTCGAAGATATCGCTTCAGCAGCGGCTGAACTATGCGATCGGTGCGTGATCGGCGGCAATCCGACCGGCGAAGTAGGTGAATCCCTCGTTAAGAGACGCGAACCCGTCTCGAGAGTGGAACGAATGGGTTCCCGCGAGATTTTCTGAGGAAAGCCGGGACTCGCGATCGAATTAACATAAGTGAAAATCACCATTTTTCTTCTGATCTTATCTAATTGCAGTGAAATCTTTGTGATTCCTCGGCTTCCAGCTGCTTCAGACAATGCCGAGCAGTCTGGCTACCAGTAGCACCTGTTAATCTCTCGTCAGATATTCAAAAAATGCAAGACCAATTATCTCTCATCTCTTTTATATTCAATCATTTTTCTAGGAGTGGTATTTTCAACCCTTCCCGACATTAAAAATTATTCGCACTTTGTCCAGCCACTCAATACTTTTTTATATCGTAAAACTATGTCTTCAATCAATTGTAAATATTTTGTGTACGGTTTTTCGGATCGAGGTCGCGATTTTTAAGGAGCCTCCGCGTCGGTAGTGGGGAGTAAAAAAGTAGTCTAGCCTCGGCGGCGGATCGGTGTCGTTGCCTCGAGAACCGGCTGTTCACTGACACACAAACGCACAGGAAAAAAAAAAATAAAGAAGAAAGTAATTTGTGTATTTACCGGCAAAATGGCGGCCGCGCATTCCCCGGGTGTTCCGCTTTCGGCTTCCACGGACGCGAACATCGCCTCGATCCGCGCCTGCACCGCGCTGTTCACCCTCCTCTGTTCATCCGCGCCGGCCTCGTCCAGGTTGTGAGAGTTCATGGTGGACACTGCCCCATACCAGCCGCCCATGCTGGACCCGTAAATCGATCTGAAACGGTACACCTTGTTCGGTATTACGGCTAACGGGCTCCGATGTCCCGAAACTTATCGATACTCCTGCTCGACGTCGATCCTTGCCAATTTATTTCACGAAAACCATTAGCCTCGAGTAGGCGATACTTAGCATACGTGTTCTTCCTTGTTGGAAGCAGTACTGGGAATTTTTGTTGAAGATTTGTACAGCTATGTGACTTGTGAGAGCTATCTGAAGAAGATAGGCTTTTCTAGTGCTGGTTGCGAATTGTCCCGTTGGGCGTCGATAATTGTCAATTTATTTTCAGAAAACCGTAAGCGTTTATTTACAATGAATTACAATGAAAATGGTACTACCTAGAGTCCTCGAAGAGGGCGTCGATGCGAGCCTTGCTCCTGAGGGAGCACTCCGAGGCAGGCCCAGCCAACCGGAAGCCATCTTCATATCGAGGCACCCCGACGCAGGACATCTTGATGCAATTTCTTTTTTCACTCGATCCAAGGGTCCAAACGAAAACCTCTCGAGCTCCCTAGAGCCTCTTCGGACGTCCACCCGTTACACGACGTCATTCGATCTGAAAGAAACCGAACGAACATGGTCATTGACACCGAATTGCGCAACGAGGATGTCTTACATTATTTTGGAAAACTATTGCCTGCGACGTAACGCGTTGTACACTGTACGAAACAGGAGTGACGCGGTTGATAGATTACTACAACGATCGCGAGGATTACGACGGATTATGCTCGCCGAAAGTTTCGCCTGAACTGCGCCAGCCGTGGAAAAAACTGCTCGGCGGAGCGCGCGAGCGCAACAAAAAGCTTGCAAAGGTAGAAGCCGATGGTAAAAATGAGCGAGGATCGGGGGAAACGGGGTACGCAGGATCTCACCTCGTTTCCACGGACCCTGCTCCCCAGCGGCCGTTAAATTTATGCGAGACCGCGTCGGCAACGTCGGACGCAGCTAATTAAAACTGTAATTGCAGACGAGATCCTTCGCGGAGGCGTTTCCATTGACCGAAGAGCAATCCGTCGCGTTTTGTACCAAGTAAAAGTGACCGAACTCGGGAATGGCCAGAAAACGGACACTTTTCAGGGGCACCGGTGAAAAAATTATGCAATTAAATTTAAATTCAATTTGTAATTTGGACACCGATGAAAGAAATTCCTAAGTTACCTACTTCTGTTTCGTTCGCTCATTGTGCAAAATAAAGATTTTCGATGGAGTCGGATCTGTGGAATTCGGTGAACGTTTCCAATGTACCGGGTGTTCGTATAAGTTCTGTTCTCGGTCGCAGACGGTTCGCCAGCTAGAAATCGCAGACACGCGGTACCTGATACTCGCTCGTGCAGAATTATCGCGTGCATACCATCGACCGCCGCTCGATTTTCACCGGCGCGGTGCGTGTTCCTTTAAACGAGCCTTGCACTCCATTACTCGGGGTTTATGGCGAAAAATGTGTTTTCGCGGCAAACGGCGTGAACGACCGGCCGTTTTTCGTTTCTGGCCACCGTGAAACCTTCGATTTCTCTGCGTTCAAAACGCAACATCGTGATTTCCTCGGCCAAAACGAGGAAAAAAACTGGAACGAATAAAAACATTGTTGTAGATTCGACTGGAAAATAGACGTTCCCCGGTCGTTTTTTGCCGTGTAGAAAATACACGAAGGCCTTCCGTGTTCCCGTGTGTTCACACGAAAATTAGTTTCCGTGGACTAATTTACAAGAACCGGGAACATACTTCTGTTAATGGTTTTACACCGGATCTTGACGGTTTACCGAGTACGAACATTGTAACGCCATTGCTTAACACGACCATTTGATCGTGTTAATGGATCTTCCGAAAAGGACCGTCGCTCGGCTCCACTGTAATTTTCATTTCTAATCAACGCTCGAATTCCTGACTAAGCGACGCTCTTTTACAGTTACCCGGGCCCGATCGGCCGCGTTTTCGGACAGTCGGACAACCAACATGGCGGACACGGGCTATCGAGATCGTAATCACCGACGGGAACAACTCCCTTGACTTTATTTCACTTGTACAAGCATCCAGAAAAATGTAAAATGTGTTGACCGCCGATTAAAACGAAGTTTCGAATCCTGTCTTAAGAATCGTTTAAGAAAGTCGTTTGAATGGCACTCTGGGAGGCTCCATGGAGTTTGACAGGCTCACGACACAGACGCAAAGAAAAATGCAAAAATCACCTCGGGAGAAAGTCGAGTGCGATATATGTATATTGTCCAGTCGGGTACACGTTTGTAAGTTATGATATTGGGTTACTTGGCCAGCGGACCCTCATGATCGAGGAATACATAAAGCGCTCGGCGATCCCGTGTAAACGAGCCTCGTCTCGCGTGTTCCGTTCCACGGGACGGCTCGTGACGAAACTGATTATCGAAAAGTGGACGAGTATGAGCCGTGCTAATTGCCGCAACGGGAGTCGAAGCGATTCTCGGGAAACCGGCGCCGAAATTACGCGCTTTTGGCGGTGACCTCGATCCCGGACACGGCGATTTGTCATCCGAACCAGTTCTCGGACGAACCCCGATTTCAAATTTAAAAACGGGGCACGCATTTAGCGATGCACACGAGATAGAAATAAATGGAGAAGTAAATTCGGCGGACCAATCTTTTTATCATGATGGTTGTGTATAATAAACAACGATTTCGATCGAAAAAGAAAATATTGGAATCGAGACGGAAATGATTGAAACATTAAATTTCTTCAGAATAACTTTTAGGTCCCATTGGTTGGACTCTTGTGGGGAAATAATAGTTGCAGACAAATCAACATATCCGATTTAGTATTCTCATGACTTCGCGAAAGTGTGACAAAGGGAATTAACAGAAAATTAAACGAACGAGGCCTGTTCTTCGTCAACGAACTCGTTATTGAACAAGAAGATCGGATCGCGCAGTGTCACGTGTTCCACCGAGGCTGGCGTGGCTCGTTCAACTTACAATTACCAAGTTCACGGCTCGTTTGCCGTCCGCCATCGACTTTGATGGGCGAACGGGCGGACGGAAGCCGTGAAAAAAGAAACACCGTGTTGGATCGCTGGGGAAAATCGTGTCGAACCGAGGCTTTCCCGCTTGTACACGCTCGAGCCTATTAGAGGATCCGATTTTCCAATCTGAACGATCTAATCTTGCCTGCTGAGCACACGGTGCTCAACTTGTTACGAGCTGGACGTTAAAAACCCATTAATCTTTAAACTCCGACGAAGAAATCGAGCTCTACTCCTACTTCAGCAACTAGAGGATCGTTTAAATTATATCTAAACCGATTGTGGATGCATTTCTGAAGTTTTAGGATGGTAGATCATCAGGGATCTACCCTGTGGAGGACAGAGCTTTCACAAAAATTGTTTGGGTCTCAAGTGGCAGACGGAGGGTGGTTTGAACATCTTGAATGGATCATAGGACAAGCTTGAAATTTAAAGGATGGAAGTTTAACTTATCACTAGACTGCGGATCTTTATAGAAAATAAACACGTTCTGCATTGATTGTGGAAAGCAGGAATAACATAAAAATTGATTTCATCCCTTAACGACATGGTTGCACTAAAAATAACATCACGATATTTTAAAAGTTCTTCAATCTTTTACTGTTTTATATTTCACCCAACCAATTTCTTCATGAATGCATAAAGATCCGCAGTCTACTTATCACAAAAAGATATTTAAAAATCTCCCGAACTCGAATACGAACCAGCTCTCCCGTTTCCAGTGAAAATCTGTGCTCCCCTCGTTGCAGACTTCAACTATTGTCCTGCCGCACTCCTAGGACCACCCTCAATCCTGATGACACTTCCACAAGGTCCCACAAGGTTCCAGAAGCACTTACTCTCGCGCAGAACGATCGCGGACGAAGAACACTCGCACATCACAACTCCGGCCGGGTCCCATGCCGGGACCATCGATCCGTGGATCCCTCGATCAGCCGTCAACGAGCTCTCCCAGCCTTCATCCACGGAAACTGGATCATCGTGATTCGATTCGAGATGGATCACAGGTTGGATATACGGTCGTACGAGAGAAACGCCGCGAGAAAACGTTGCCCGTTGATGGTCGACCTTGGCCGCGAGTCGATCCGGATGACCGTCGACGTGAAACTGCCGGGGATGTTCCGCAGGAGAGACTCGGGTTCCTCTAGCCAGTCAGTCGGCTCCTCAACGGTGGGACGATGAAGAGAAGGAGGAGGCGGAGGAGGAGGAGGAGGAGGTGGATGAGGATCGAGAGAGCCTCTCCTCGGGCTCTCGTTGGTTGGCTCCCGAAAGGGCGAATGGGCACCAGATTGGTTCGAAACGCAGTTTGGATTGGTCAATTTGGGAAATAATATTTATTGTTCTGTCAAAAAAAATTCGGGGCAATTTGTTTTTCGTTCATATCATAAATCAGTTCATTGTTAAACTTTTATGGCACTGTCATAAATATTTTAGACCTTCCTAGAGGAAATCGTGTTTGAGGAAGGGACTCTTCTAGATGTCTCGAGGTAGTGGGCGGCACGTACTGTGATTGTAAACTTTTATGGCACTGTAATAAATATATTAGAAGCATTTAAGCATTCCTTTCGCGGGTAATATCGATCTTTCCAGAGGACTGTCGTGTTTGAGGGGGGAAATCTTCCAGATGTCTCACCTGGGCAGATGATTAATTGCTTTCGATTATGGAAGCATGGCGCTTAAGCTACCTGACACCGCAATTAGCATCTGTCAGAGTTGGGGAAAAATTTTACTTACCCCTTGCCCTACGATTTATTTTACTGTTTCAGTGATTAGAACATTTTTTATAGTTCGCAATTTCCTAAAAAGAAGGAGAAAATACATGTTCCCCAATAACTATACACTAACAAAATCAAAATAAAATTTCATCTAGATTTAAAGGAAATTAATAACGTACATATTTATTAGACCCTGTTCTGAATCTTCATCACGAGTTTGACACGATATTGTAAGGTAAAGTGTTAACTAAAAATTTCGAATAAAGTTGGTTTTTTCCTAGTAGTCGACGTTGTTCGAGTACACGCACTTATTTTAATGGTCATTTACAAGCGTTTCCGTTCGTGCGAACGTTTCCACGCACAGCAATGACCATTTACACGTATCCACTGCGCTTTGATAACCCGAAGAAATCCAACAAGAAAGTGGGTCGGAAGCTACTTACCGGTTACGTATACTCGCTAATTGCTCCTCCAAAAGCGGGCTGGAGCTGTCAAGAAATTAAAGCATCTGACGCTTCATGACACTCCACACGACGACGTTCATTTGCGTCTGGAAGAGAAACACATCCAATTTCCATCCACTGTGGTCAAAATGACCGGTCCCAGGTTTTTTATTTTACAATTAGAAAAGTAAAATAGGAACTGCACGAAGTCTAAATAAAATCAATCTTGTAATTTTTATGAGGGAACATGTACCAGTTACTTTTCAGGCTCGGTAAGTTTAGTGTTAAGTGTAGAAATGAGCAGACCCAATTTTCTGTGGAGAAACAAGTCTCCGGCAATTTTTATTGCGAAGAAATCTGATTCATAGTCCTGGACGCTCACGGTGGGCCATCTAGTGGCTGCCGGGATCCACTATTAGCTACAGTTAATTTTTCCCTCCGGTTTACAGTTGCGAAAATTAGTGTACCCAATTTTCCATGGAAAAATACCTCGAGCAATTTTTCTCACCGAGGAATCTGCGATTGCACGACGACTGAACGTCCTGGAAGCTCGTCCAGACCACCTGGTGGATCCTGCCGGCCATCATTTGTTACAGTTATCGGCGCGTCGGGTGACCAACATTTTTACGTTGCCCGGGAAAGGACGCTCGGGGTCAAGGAAGCGAGGGGAGCAGTTGTAGCAGAGGAGGGAGAAGATGAAGAGCTGCAGCCCGGGCCCCTGGGCCCCCTGGTTTCCGTCGCTGGTCCTCCGGCGCGGCGTGGTAACGCCGTAACCGATAACGGTACAGCGCTTCGACGGCGCTCACCAATGTGAGAGTACTGTTATTCCAACGATGCAGCTCTCTTCTCTCCTTCGGCCCCCTCCAGCGCTCTTCTTCGTCCTTCTGCGCCACTATCAAGGTGGCCACACGCTGACGTACGCCGTCGCTGGTCACTCTTACGTTCGTCGGGGCCGCGGGTTGTCCGCTAAGGACGAGCCAGGGCACTTATCGAGCGAACTAACACATTCCGTTCGAAGTTTGACCTCCAGACCCTATGAGTACTCTTCAGAGACATTCTTATGCGGTGTACTGGTACAATTTCTGGGAAATATTTACAAAACGCGACCCAGTTGCGATGACCATGGCCTTGAAATATCTGGTCAAGATTCTGAACAACTTTTCTCAGTACATTACGAGTGCACTTTATTCTGCAAGCTTTAATACAGAATAGTCAGACATAAAATATTTATATTTTATATTATTATTTATATATTTATATATTTATATTATTAGAGGATTGGATAGGTAATAAACTGTGCACTATACAATTTATGCACAAAAACTGAGTGGTCACTTAAAATAGTAAAAAGAGAAAAATTAGAAAAATTTAAAGAAGGGAAAGATAAGACATCCGATGGATTTGTGGATCGACCAGAGCAAACGTTGGGTGGCCATTGCTGCCTGACGGAGCTCAGCCGGATAGAGGACTAACTAAGGTACCGGATAGCCGAAAACAGGTTTGAACATCGGTTCTAGCTTCATAGAACAAGTTTCTGTAATGTTCTATCAGTTACTAATGGTTCGTAAACAGAAATTAACACGGGACCAGGATCCGCTGGAGCTATTTATGTACCGAATGTGTCGGGTTAGACTTTGAACACGAATCCAACATGGCGAACGCAACGGCGACATTAAAAATCGAGGTTACTGTTAACCCGTCTAGGAAACCAATAACCGGACACTACACTCTGCACCTTGAACTTCAATAATCGTCGAATATTACAAGCTACAGGTGTACTCGCCACGGTTACGATGCTTTAATGGCCACCTGCGAGAAGGGATCAGAGTTCATGGGGATTCAAGCGGGCTCGAGTCGAAACTATCAACGGGAGAACCGTCCGCGGGTCTCGATAGATTGCACGTCTCAATCCTACAGACGGAAAACCCATACTTTTCCACGTTTTTGTCGTGTTTACAGTGAAAGTAATCGCTAGGCATGATAAACGCGGTTCCGGCTTTCTATCGCGAACATTGAGAAATGCTCGCAACCAACCCCTCCACCTGGAATCTCATTTACAACAACGAATGGAATTCTTGTTTACAGAAAAGTGGGTGTGTAGAATGTCCTAAGTGGGCGTGGCCTCATCCCCGAAAATCTGTTTAGAAAACATCATTGAACTCCCAAGAAACCGCAAGAGGCCTCCTTCTTCGTCACATTTACGAGCCGCGATTAAACGTGCAGCTCCGCGATATTAATGTGCAGTTATATTATGTATAGTAAATTCTCGGTTGCATCAGCGACAGCTGGCGGACCGGTCGAAGCGGAAATGACCGGCGTCGATGATTCCTCAGCGCGTCACGTCGCTTTCCCAGCTGTCGCCTAGCCTCTGCACCTCTTTTTTTTTTTAAAAAAACCCTCGAACATTCCCGTCCCACCGATTCCGATTTCTTGCTCGACTTTCTTCGAGTTTCCTCGACTTCTTATTTCGAGCGAACTGCGTCCCTTCAATTTTCTCTGGATCATTAAATCGGGAGGGACCGATTTTGCTTGTTTCATTTTGCAGAGCGTTGAACGTCCGCGTACGCGAGCGACGACGTTTCCACATAATCATCCTCCAATTATTCCTGTCCGAGCAGAACAAGCGGAGCGGACTATAATCGGCGTTGAAAGACGAGCGAACCGATCGAACTGTTTTTACGGCATTGCGATCATGAAATTACGACATCGACCGCGATCGACGTTGCAAGAAAGCTATCATACAGCGGCCTGGTCTCTTAACGATTATGACATTTGCAAACCTATGGCACACGGGGACAGAGAAACGACATTCCTCTGTTACTCATTCCAAAGTCTATATAATTATTCATGAAAATCTGTGTTTTGCATAAAAATTCTGCTGGGTCGTCGGCCGTCATGTTGATTGCGCAACGCCCATCGATTCAGAGTCGCGTTCTCGGAATTCTTCGACGTTTAAAGTGCGGCAAGCCGTTCATTACCGACAATTATTACGGATAATTGTCGGACATTGCGTGTGCAGATTTCGAACGGAAGCTGCTCGAACAGTTTCGAGAGACGAGCTCCAGAAACTCGCCGCAGGAGGCCTCGCCGTCGCTGGACCCGTTCCCCGAAATTGCGATCCATTATCGCGTGGAAAAAAAGGGAACGACCATGTGTGTCTTGTACTTACAAGCACATTGATCCACTTACGCCGTGGCCGGTTCGTTCTCCAACCCATCCCCCGAACACATTCTTGTTCCATTTTCCTCTTTGTTCGTCGGCGTTTCCTTTCTGGCTGTGCTCCTTTTCGTACGGGGCCGCAATTACCGCGTGTGATGCAATTACACAGTCTGCTTCGTACGAAAAGAAACGTCCGATTGTCATCTACCAAGAGCCAACGGTTAATCCCCCGGCAAATTTATTCGGATGCTCGGTTTCGTTCGGCTGAGCCGACATTTTCTTTCGTTCGCTGGAAAATCGCTCGCGTTGAAATTCAAATCGGAATTCCATCGATTCCCGTTAATTTACTGTTCTCGCGGGCATTTCATATCTCGCGAATCATTCGTTTATAAGTAGACAGCGGATTTTATGCATTTATGACGTACATGAGTAGGTGTAACTAAAGATAGTACAGATTTTATGAATAAAATAGATATGAAATAGTAGAATTTTTATGAAAATTGGGAAAACCTTGAAATTACGAAACATTTTCGAATTGTTTTATTTGGGAAAGGGAGTCGGTGATTGTTTCGAGGAAATATGAACGGTACAGTGAATGGTTAGTGTTTCAAACGTGATAGCAGAGTACAACAGTGGCGCAACCTGTGATCGACCGGTCCCATAATCGCGGGACACCGTTAGAGGCTTCGTTTCGTCGATAATTACACAGGTTTGCGAGGACGTTTGGGGAGAAAATTCGTCTACGTTGAGGAACGCATCAATTCATCGTTGACCTTATTTCTGCGCGAATGCCGACGTGTATGTGTACATGTAACTGTAAACTGTCGTGTTACGTTCTAACTGTAATTCTGGCTTTTGACGATCTCGTAGTAAAATCGCAAACAGGATCGAGTCATTTTTAGCGGAATCGATGAATGACTCCGTCGCACGAATTTCTGGTTTATTTTAGGAAATTTATATTTGGAGGATTAAAGTTCGGAGGCATTTACATTTGTAGGACTAAAATTTGGGAGATTTAAATTTCGTAAAATAGAACCTACTACAATTTTATCTGGCCTCCTCCACTCCAGCGAACTGTACACGGAAACCAAACCTCGCTGAATTCCACATTCCTCTAGGTGCTTGTCTCCGACGCAAAAAATAGTTGTTACCTCTGATCTCTCTTCTTCCTCCAGCATCCATCTCCCACTTCCTCCATTCCCCTGATGCTCTTTCGCACACATTCGCACATAATAAGGAAGTGCTAGTAAACGTAGTAAAACTTCGCTCGAAGTTCCATGTAAAAATAAATCTGTGTATCGGTTCTGAAAAATATATAAAGGTATGTTCCCATCCAGTCAACCTCGAAAGTAACCGACACCGATATGCAAATCAATTTTGTTCTCCCACTGTATTGAATCATGGTGCGTCGTCTTACAGAGGTGTGCGCGATCGTCCTTCTCAGGTGTCGGTAACGTGATTTGTCGCGTGATATTACAGGCACGACTGTTGGATACCTCGAGATATGTTCGATAAACATGTGGCCGATGAGGCCGTTCGATAACAATTATTCTACTCACGCTATTGTTATCCTACATTTCCTAGCAAATAATTGCTCTTCCGCTAGGGTTTTCATCACACTATTGTGTTAACCTGTTCAATTAAAATCAGGTAATTGGTGCAACTCTGTTAGAAGTGTTGCTGCTGGATTTGTCAGGCAAATTCTCGGACTGCTTTGGTCCGAGTAAAATATTGAAATGTTTTGCTGACATGCCAGAATTCGAGCGAGGTGAACGAGACGCCGGGATCTATGAATAATTCGCGCCCGCTTAATTACGCGTATTTGTAAATTATAATCTAGTAACGGTACCACTCGTGCTGCCACATTTTAGTACTGTTATGCTGGTTACTCCCACGCGTCGTGCACGGTGCACCCGCTGCGGCGCGACGCTGCGTTCTACGGAATTCAGCGACTTTTCGCCGAAGGAATTATGTACATTATGAAAACTGCATGCGGAGACCGACGGCGTAATTCGCTGGGAATAAAATAATAGTGGGAAACTCGTAGCAAAAATAATAAGAAATGGGAAGTACAATTTACTTAATGCGCGGGCTCCGATTGGGCACGAGTTTACGCAACAGGAGGATATTCATTACGGCGCACGCGGAATCCCGAATGACGCTATAATTCGACGATAACGATTCGTGAAATGTTGCCGGCAACGTTACGTAATTATAGTATCGTTTCCACCGGCTGCCATAACGCACGTCGCCTCGCAACGAAACCGCAGTCCATTTATTTGCACCGTGCCTTCCTGCTACGGAGAAACCGTAAAACTCGGGGAACAGGTGACTCGTAAAGTCGTAAACTTTTTACTGGCAGATAAAATAAGACCGACAGATTAATATTTGTTGCAAATATTGGCCTCGTAGTTGAACGGACAAATTTTAGTTTCCAATATAGGCGAACGTATTGGCGGATTTTTACAAAACGTTCCTTCCATTTTTTAGTAGAATTTAATTTTGATCCGAGAAAGAATTGGTTCACTTGTTTCCAAGATCTTTGAATACGAGCAATTTTGTAAATGGGAACGAAGATATCGATGCTTTTCCACGTTTCTCCGCCGTCGATCGAATCCAAGTGCATAGATCCTTCAGATCGATAAAATCCCGAGTGGTCGATCGAGTAGCAGCGAACCTAGTCACGTAACTGACAGACGCCGAGGGAAAAACCTGAACAATTCACGGTGGAATGCGTCAGCACCGAAGTACATAGTTCCAAGATGCAGCAGGATACACGAACGCATCCTGCATGGTCCTCGAAGGCCAATGATTACGTGTACCGGTAATCTTTCATTTTTTTCATTTCGTGTCATCACTCGAATTAACGTGGATCGTCATCCAATCATTCTTACCAGTGTAAATAAAAAGTTACTTTTTCTCTCGACGCCTTTCCACCGCTTCGAGGACTTCGATGTCCTTCGAGATGGCTGTTATGTCCGCTCTCTTATCCAATAAGACGGAATTAAGCGTCGGAAGGTTACACAGGCTTTGTAAAAATCCGTATAAGCGAAGGATGAACAGCTAATATGCAGCTACAATGATTGCACAAGTATGAAATGAGACGATACTACGATAAAATTGTTTTCGAGGAACGCATCGCGGTGAGTGTGGATGCGACTTTTATTATGGCCGACACGTTCGTCCTTTTACGCAGTAAAACAAGAAGAATGAATACTTTTTCCACGAGCTAGATAAAATAAAAATAAAATTGTTTTAACTTCATCAATCGAAAGAATTAATCGCCGATGTTTCAATGATTACCTTTTTTAATCGTACACATTAATCAACCAATCTCGATTAAAATTTTAATCGATTAATGCCCAACTCTGATCAATAGGATCTAGATTTTTGAGAACCCGCGGAGGAATGTGTCGAGTTGACAGTAACGTCAGGGTAGAACAGCTCGGTGATCGCTGGCAACCGCGGTAATTGGTTCGATCGGCTCGGATCGATGTTCCGCGTTGGGGAAAAAGAAGAAAAGCCGCTGTCGCGGTAGACCAAACGCAGGATAATCAAACGTTGAAATGTGCATCGGCTCGATGCGCTCGGCTCGGCACAAGGTTAACCGCGCGAGGCGCGCGTTTAAGGAGCCGATGTCATCGTGTGGACGCGGATCGCGAGGACGCAGCCCCGTGGATCATGCGAACGAGGACGCTCGTTAGCCGTGACATTACTTTCGGCGAGGATTCATTTCGATTCGAGGAAGAGCACTCATTAAGACGGGCGTAATTACCGGCGGGCAATTAACGCGCGACGACGGGTCGTTCCGTTTGATCGATGAGCCGCGATCGTGGTGACGATCCTCCGACAAAGAGGCTAAAGATAAAAAGCTTCGTTTTAGTGGAAGAATCATCAAATATTCGAGAAAATGTCACAAAAATGTCATAGAAATATTTGTCCATATTATTTTCAGCGAGCCACGCTACTGTTGCTGTAAAATATCGAGAATGGGCGTGGCCTCGCTGCGCCCGATTTCGCCGGAGCAGCACCCGTGCCCCACGGGGCAACCGCCGCTCTTGCCTCGTAGAAATCGGGGGAAAAATGGCTTCTAACCTGCGAGTATCGGCAACGGATTCGTTCTGGAGGTTTCGAAGGGAAGGAGGAACGTCGGGCAGGAAAATCGCGTTCCACTTACGCTGGCAATCAAGGCGATTTGCATTCCATGGACGTCCGGCGGGCCCGGCCGCGAATCCGGCGTCTATCGTCGGCTGTGGTTAACCCTGAAAATTATACGCGAGAACGTGGAATGTGGTCGACGACGGAGGCTCGCGTGCACTCGTCCGGCGTGCATAATGCACCGTGCAGGAAACGCTTGATTTCGAGCCGCGCGCGGTGAACGCTGTCGATCCTTATCGCCGCGATCCACCGACCCCTTACCGATCATTATCCCCGATCGGCGAGCTCGATCATTTTAAACGGCCGATACCAGAAAAACCACGGTACCAGGAAAACGTGAAACGATCGGACCCCTGGAACGCGGGCCTCTTCGTGGCCCGATGACCTCTGCAATATCGCGAAACACATCGAGTTGCAATTTCGGCCCCTGGACAAGTCAAGGCGAACTCGTGAACTCGTTTTTATTCAGCGGGGTTCATGTATTTTGTTGATAATTATTTCACATTCGGTTCTCCCAAAAAGTTTCTTTTCAAGAAAGTACATGGTGTGGCTAAATACTGTTGGAACAACCTAATCGTGCATTTGCTTAGCTGACCGAGTTCAGGAGATCGCCTTTCGACTGATCCACGAGACCCTGACCGCCCAGTTCGTTGCATTGTTAGTTTATTATCAATTAATCTTGCATGGCAATCGACACGTAACAATATACATAACACGTCCGCAGATAGTTGAAGAGGAGAGATGGACCTCCCGTTCCCTTCTCGCGTTCTCTTTCTTCGGAACTCTACAACGTTGGGAATATACAGTTTTCTCTCTGTTACGTCCCGCGGTGAAACCAATGAAAATTCGCTGCTGTTAACGCGACGCTAAGGGCTGAAAAACGTTACGGAGAGAACACTGTACTTCGATCATTCGAAAGTCGAGATGATCGCGAGGAGAGTCCATCTAGTTGCATACGAATACAAATCTTGTAGTGGTCTGCGCGATAAATGAACGAGGTTTCCCGTCGGTTTTCCGTCTGGCAGTTTTATGAACAATTTTAAAAGTTTCCCTTTTTTATTGTAGAGATTGAAAGAATAAGGTCCATCGCCAGAGGAAAAATCGACGAGAGCCAGGTTCCGAACAAGTTTTGAATGATTTGTCGCATCCCGTCCGGGCTAGGGGGTTAAAACAAATAATTATTGTCGAGCTGAAATCACTCCGGGAGTGGGAGCTTTCATGCGATCTGGCACATGCGATTAAATAAATAAGTTCCAGTTGCACCTGCGTCCGACTTGGCACCCGTTTCGCCTAATCCTCGAAAATTCGAGTCCGTGAAACACATACAGCTCCGTCGACTTGCCTTCCATAAGTACCAGGACCATCGATCTCACGAAACGGACAGAATCCGTAAGTTCAACTACCCCGTCAGGATTTCTTCGCATCTTTGGTCTAGTCCTCGTAGTCCAAAGCGTCGCTTCAAACATTTTTCGAAGATCCGGATTTTCTGAGGATTTATGAGCCTGATACTTATGCACGGCAGCGTCCACAGATAGCCAAGGTTTTGCGGAGACCAAGTCGGACAGTTTATGGCGTTTGGCACTGATCCCTAGGCTGGATCTTTGCTGGGGTAGCGCTGTCGAGTCGAAATCCCAAGGAAAAGTAACGAAATAAAACGAAGGCACTGTCGTTATGCGCAGCGAGCGGCTACGGCTCTGCCAGCGAACAGAAAATGGCGTCCGCGTGGAATGTGGCTGGACAAAATCGATCTCCTCCGAAACTTGGCTTCGCTGTGTCCAGCACTCTGTTCGTAATCAACAATTTTTCACTCTCTTGTACTTCAATTCATCAAAAAATATATAACTCGTGTAATTTCAATCATTTTGACTCGAAAAAAAATCACACATGTACTTCGCACACCGGTAAACATGTGTGCAAAATCTCCGCGCGAAAGGTTCGATAGTTCCCCCGAAAAAAATTCATGAAGTACAAGATCGGTCTCGAGAACCGGAACACCCCGTCGAGTGCTATTGAACGGAAATTGTTTAATCGAAATGAACCGGCGAATATCGACCTCTGACTCACGTCCAGTGAAAGGAATGTCCCCGCATGGCGCAATCCAGAGAGTTCGTCGAAGACTCGTCACTAGGTCAGCGTTTCATACTCCTGCGATCGCGAGAATGATTACGAAAACCGATCGACCGGCCTACTTTTGCTCCTGCCCGATACCGATCGAACCCACGTCGATCCACACCTTGGAAACAATAGCGTGTTCCGCAATCGCCAATCACAGCGTGCATTTACATCGAATTTCAACGCTTCGGATTTTTCGTCCGACCACGCGAGAGTTCGAACAAGATGCGAAAGAGCGAAAAATCGTTTCGAACCTGTTCGAAGAAAAAGTCTCTGGCCGCAGTTTCAAAACCGAACGCGGAGGAACGAAGACATTCGTACGTGTGGGATTCGATTTCCAACCGATTATGTATTCAGCAGTAATTCGGTCCACTGCACCCGGGATACCTTGAAACCAATATCGCCTCGATCACTGCGATCGCTTTTTTCCCTCGATCTCTCTCGCTCGGTTGCGACACAGAAGCGACAGCGCGCCGATGAAACGTGATTAACATCGTTCGTGCATGATTTCCATACCTATACGTTCGTTTATTGCCGTTCGACTACACTCGTCGCCGCTTTTTGCGGCTTTCTGGCGGAAATTGCGGCGCGGACTTAATTAACCGAGTTCTGGAGGCTGCCGAATGGAATGCTGCCGTTGCACCGATTACCGCAGCCTTCCCTTTGATAGTCTGACAAGTTTATGGGAGGGTCGAGACGCTAGAAAGTCCCGCGGACGAAAATTGAAAACGTTCATACTCGAGCGTGATTTAGCTACGATTTTCTGCTCGTTGAATTATTTATGAACATGACTGCGTCTTCGGCGGCAGTCTCTGAACTGTACGGCGCGATTGAATTGTTGGAAAGTTCGAGACACGGGTGAACAAGGAAAATCCGAAGAAAGTTGGAGACTCGATTTGTTGCAAGATTTATCGTTTGGCGAAGTGCATCGCGCGAGTCCGCAAGTAAATTAGGTCTCGACCCGAGTTAGTCACGGGCGAGGAAACCTGTCCGCAGTTGCGAAACGCGTAACCGGCTGACATCGACCACGAATCAATGATAATCAAGCCTAATTGCGTATGCATACACGCCGATGGCAATGAGTATTCGTCGGTGCATGAGAGAACGAGTCTGCGATCGCTTTCGCAACGGTGTCCGAGCAAACATGGCCGCCCGGAGCCGGTCCTAAAAAGATTCGGTCTTAATTATTCGAGGACTGGTCCCGCCGAGATCTTGTGCGAACATTCACCGAGCCGGTTGATCCATTTATCAATTTGTCGAAACCACATTCATTTTAACCACATTCGCTGATATTCTACTAAATCACCGTTTCATACTTTGAATCAGAGCATTATAACATCGAGCAGATTCTCCTGTTCAAGGTCCCCGAAAAAATTAAACCGCGTCCCAATTACGCTCGCTTAATTATCTGGAACGCGTCCGAAACCGTCCGATGCCGCCACGCAGCGTCGTTACATCAGCGTTACCCCCGGGATTCGTTCCCACGGCATCAACTCGCATAATCGCTTGCATCTCGTCAAGATGTCCTAGCCTCGCAACCGCAAAAATTACGCAGAGTGTGAGTAATTTATTTAATGAAACTGGAAAGACCGTAACCTGTGAAACTCGAACGGAACTTCGCTCCTGGAGCGATCTTCGAACGGGAATGTTTGCTGTCGCTTTCGACGGGGGCCAGGCCGGTGCCCTACGGGGCCACCTACGTTATTAATCACGTTTTTCCCTGTGTCGCGTAATTTTTTCCTTCCCACGCAATTACGATTAACGCTCGCGTTCTCACGGGCTCTCTCGGTAGGAATTTAAATCGCCGTCGTGTTCCCGGGGAGGCTGCTCTCTAAAATTAATTAGCCGGTGGAAGCGACACAATTTTCGTTTCGTAAATTCTCGTTCTCGGGAATGAACCTGTTGAACAGGTAGCTCGACGTGTATCGCTAACGGTATCCGGCACGACGCGATTCGCGGGTCTTTATGCAAACGTTTCTTCCGCTGACTAGGAAATCGAATAAACTAATGAATAGACGACGCTCTTTCCCGCGCCGTAAATTATTTACCAGCGCCCGGCGACAGGTGATATTTTTACGAGTGTGAATTATGTGTTCTGTTCCTACGGGCAGCTCGGTGAACGTTCGTCGAAGGATCGACGGATCAACAGGTTCAAGCCTCGTCTCCATATCAAGCGAACCGTCTAGAAAAGACCGACACGTTTTCTCGACCGTGCCTCGTCCCCTAACGAGCTCCGGCCATTAGAACGATCTCGGCTGGGCGACAATCATTCGAGTTTAATTAGTCGGCTCGTACACCGGAAGACCGTCAGCAACGTGGACTTTCGTTTCCGCGATTCTTCCTAATAATTCACCGACGATTTTTCACTCGTGGGCCGGCAGAAACTACGAGGCAAACAAATCTCACCGGACAACACTCTCTCGCGAAATATCTTCGGCCAAATTTTACGACGCGAATAAATTAACGAAATTCCTCGGAACCTCTTCTGCATCTTGTTAAACATCGCGTCAGCGTTCAAAGTTTTTTCTCGACAAGCCTGATTTGCATTGCGAACGACAGAGATCTAAAACAGGTTTGAACCATTTTCTATTGAACCGTGCAGGTGTGGACGCAGGGCCTAAGCTACCTTGCGAAATCTCTGACAAGAATGAATTCTGAAACGTTTTGCAAAATATTTCATTGATCCCTTCATATGACTCCGACATGAATCAATATTTATCAAGAAACACTAAATTTAATGCTTTCAGATTGTACGTACTGCATGCGAGTAATTCAAAGCTAAGCTTAATAACATTGGATAAAAATCGAGCTTCTAAAATTGAATCCACGCTATTTCTGATTCGACGAACGAGTGGTAGACTGCGGATTTGACGTATTTATAACAAACTCGAATTATTTTCAACCTAATTTCGCACGAAGATCCGCAGTCTACTGCTACGTAAAAATTCGAAGCTTCGATAGATTCAATTTTACTAGAAAACGGTCCGGATTTCGCAAGGTCTCAGTCTCGAATTCGAGCCGGTCTGCCAGGATCGAGGTCAGGGCTAGAAACCGGTGAGGAGGATGAGGCAGGGTGCCCGGGTTTTTGCGTTGATTTTCCTACTCTTCTGGTTCCTGGAATCGAAAGCCACCGGAGAACCAGTCCCACAGACTCGGACCTTAAACCTTATCAGAGCCATTCCACCGATCGCGATTTTCCACGCGGACACGGCCGAGCGAACGGGCTCCGAGAGACAGTCCTCCCGGCCCTGTTATCAATACATCGATACCGAGTCCTTAAATCACCTGTACGCATCATCGTAACCTAGACATCCCTACATCCGCACTTCCGAATCGTTCTGCGCGAAACTACGATCGACGAAGCTACAATCAACGGGGAAAAATCGTTCACTGCGGTCCACCTGAAGCGACTGAACGGGCCATTGTTCACGATCCGTGACACCTGGCGACGCGTTCTCGGCTTAACGAGGCCGGGGCCTGGGCAACGGCTGCTGATGATGGGAGTATCCGGTCCTGGAGTTCGCCTGGGGCAGCGTTCTCTCCGGGCTGTCGTCCAGGCTGAGGCCGGCTACCAGTTGCGCGATCTCTCTGTCCTTCTTCTCCTCCTTGGGCAGAGCGGTGCCGTTCTGGCCGCTGAACCCTAGAGAGGCCAGGCTGCCGTGGCTCCTGCTGCGGTGCTCCGCGCGGATGCTGTACGAGAACGCTCTCTCGTTCAGGTGGCCCTTCCGCCGGTAGATCCCGGTGCCAAACCGGGACTCGTTCTCGGGACTGTCGCCAGCTGTACGGTTCATCTCCGCGGTGGTTAGGTCAGCGTGCGAAGCGGCTAGTCTCCTGGACGCTCCCAAAGTCGAGGTGTCAGCGTCAGGGTGTTGTCTCCTGCTCCTGTTCCCAGCGGTCCCGTAGGTGCCAGCCGGGTACATGCCAGCTGCTGGTGGAGGGGGAGGGACCACCGGAAGTGGAGCATATACTGGAACTATGGGCGCAGCAGCTGGAATTGGCCTGAGTCCCCGAGGATGATGGTGAGCCTTCCTCGGGAGCGTTGCAGCGGGTACTAACAGAACTGGCGCTGGTCTGGCTAGAGTGCCAGCGACGGATCGACTGCTTGGTGGCAGGGGATGAGGATGATAATGCTGCTGTCTGACAGGGTGGCCCAGAGTGTGATGCCCGTGGCCGTTCGTGTATATACCCTGATGCATTTGGGGATGAAGATGCGGCTGTTGCAGTGGATCCTCGTGAGAGTTTCTGTTTTTCAGCTTCTTCAGTTTCTTGTTCGCTTTCCTGCGGACAGAGGAGGATGACGATTCTTCTAGCAACAATGGCTGCGAGGGTGGAGGCGGTGGTGGTGGCGGGGGAGGAGGAGCAATCAGCTGACGCGGCCTGGACCCTTTGGTGCTCCTCAGGGTGCCTTGTTCTTGATAGAGACCGTCTACCTCGTCACGACCCCGGGCCCAGACTTTATGGTTCTCGTCGCCGTTGTAAAGGCTCAGGTCGTCCGTCGAGGTCGTGTCCAAACGGTTCGCTTGGGGACTGTCTAACGTGGTGCTGGACCCCCCTAGGGTGTGGTAGAGGCTGTTATTCGAAGGATGGTTGTTCGTCACGCCGTTGGTGGTCGCCGCGGACGGGTCCAGGCCTTTCGCGTAGCTGCTGTCGGCGTACGCGTGGAAGCAACACCTGACCAGGGCGTTGGCCGCCATGTCTCTCTTGCAGATGAACGCGTGACACTCGAGCACCTTGATCCCGGTGGTGCGTCGCAACACGGCGGCGAACAGGGGCGGATGATTCGCGCTGGGCGTCCTGGCGAACGGAGAGTCCAACGGCAAGAACCTCGTGTTCGAGGAGTCCCCGCTTCCGCCTTTCACGTGTCGAACAGCGGCGCAGTAGTGCAGCGCCTCGATCGGGAAGAACCTGGTCACCTTCTTGCGATGCTCGTCCACGTTCTCCAGCAGAAGACCGTTGCTCCAGACACTCAGCCAGGAATCGATTCCGCGAGCACCCAGCGCGCCCTGCTCGGGGTACAGCTCTCTCAATGGCTCCTGTACACCGAGGAGACCTTCTTTGCTCGCGTGCGGCACCGAGCTGCCCAGGTAGAGTACCCTGCAGCGACAGTACGGTGTCGCAGAGTCCTGATTAGCGCCCCTCATGATTCCCGACAGCAGAGTCAAACTCAAAACTCAACGAGACACAGCCACCCGAATGACGAATGAGAAAGGAGCCCCGATGAAACCGAGACGGGTCGTGCGCGATCCGGAAACAGCTAGAACCGAGCCAGACAACACCCGAAGAAGCATCGAACAACACCGGCGCGACGAAGCCGAGAAGCGCACACGCGAGACAGAGACGGCTCCTCCAGACAGAGACCTGGTGAATTCACTTCACTCGCGATTACGCAGTCACTTTCCAGTCGGACGTTGCAAAATACGCGTGCGTGGACGTCGAGGAGAGCCGCTCTCGGCTCTATTTCGCAGCAGCTGTAGCCGCCACTCGCCCGAGATCGGCGTCAGGCCATTATGGCCGCCTTCTGACGGGCCTTATCCCCACTCTGACCGTTCGAGCTCGCCCCCCCTATCCACCGCCTCAGCTAACAGGCCTAAGTGTTCGCAGGTCGGGTTCTTTCCTCCGGTCGTCTCCCCTCTTTCTCTCTCTCTAGCGGCGACGTTCTCCGGGCCGCTTCCCCCACTCTGCCGGCCGCCAGGCCCAGGTCTCCTCCTGAGGTATGCGGTGCGCGCAGTGGCGTCGTCGTTCGCCCGGTCGCCCCTCACCTCCACGTGCACTGGGACCGACAGGTACACACCCGGCACACACCGAGAAACAGCACACGAACACGCCCGAGAGACCCGGGAGAGCTGGAATTCAAGGGGCCCGCCGAGCGGCGTGTCGGCGCTGTTGGAATCCAGAGGCGCGGCCGCAGGCGTCAGCCACGCGAGCCGTCGTCTCCGACGTTCCTGCGAGCCTCATCGGCTCTCGAGAGAATCGTTTCGGCCGCGGACCCCCCGTTCCCGCGAGTCCCTTCAACCTGGGCCTCTCGGCGATCCTCTTCCTCGATCCTCTTCCTCGATCCACAAACGCACGGGCTCGCGCAGATGGCGCTGCAGAGACTTGCTCGGATCGCTGCTGCAGGGCCCACCGATCTTTCGTGGAACTTCCTTGCCCCTGTGTCAACGCAACCACTCTTTCTCAGCACAACGAGACACGCTGCTACCTGGACCCTTTACTCAGACCACCGAACGCGCACCACTGCCAGCGGGACACCGAGTTACGACCGCCTCTACGCTCCTCTCAAGACTGAAGACCCAGGCAACGCGTGAGACTCCGGCGGTCCGAGCCCCACCACCACTCACCCGGGCCCCTCTCTTTCTCCCACCATCCTCTCCCTCGCTCTCAGACCTTCTTTCTTTCTCTCTTTCTGTTACTCGACGCCTCGGCACTCCCTGGCTCTCGACGTGTCGCCGTACCTGCCTCGGGAACCCTTCGCCCGATGGGGTGTCTGGAATTGTGCCGAGGGAAATGGGCATTCTTAGGCTGATTTTATGGAGGAACGCTAATGGCTCTTGCCATTTTTTCTTTTTGCACCTCGGGTGATGCAACCGCGAGTCCTGTCGTCGCTACCTCCTCCTCCTCCTCCTCCTCGCCGTTCCTCGTTAATTGACGCGCCAGGAAAACGACTTGCTTTCCTGCTCGGCGACGCTCGAGAGAGGCTTTTCATCAGCGTCGCTCTGCTCCTTCATGCAGCCGACCAAACGCCCGAGAGATATTCCGCTGCGATTTTCTCCGGAGGACGAGCCTCGACCTCGGTTACTTTCGTTTTAGGCGCTCGGCCTTTCGGAGGACTGTGCGAGAAAGGTGCCTCGAACGGAGTTGCAAGGATTGCACGTACTGTTTTCATTCATATGGTCTGCTGATTAATCTGATTATCTTAGAGACGAAGCTGTGCAAAGTGTCTGAATGTGGCCTTGTTATTTTTACGAAGCAGCACTAACCAGTCTTCAGTGTTTAACGTTTCTGGTGTTAATTCAGTTTGCTGCTCTGGATGAAAATTCGCAACTACTGGCTGCGTCGTTTTAATTATAGCCTTTTATCCACAGCTGTAAAAATGATTAAAAATATTGCAGATTCCAACGGTCTGGACCAGGGTTTCTAAAGACTACCAGCTGCGAACAGTCTATTCCCGTTGCTCCCGTTCATTCTCTGCCATAAACACAATACAACAATAGCTCTAATATCGCAGATTCTAGGAGATACGCTCCTCGTTAAGGAAAAACGCGGATTACTTATCCGTGTACGTTTACGGAGGCTGGCGAAGCGAATTCAATTAAAACCAGCACCGTTTTCATCGCTAATTCTCCGTCCGAGTCCATACTGATGCATATCCCTCGCTGGTTCGTTAACAAACTCCCGTCCCAGTTTAATTGTCACGCTTTCGGCTTCGTTCATCGTTGTCCCGTGAATCGACGGGATCTTCCACCTAGGATGGAGTCTAATTAAACGCCTAGCCATCCTCGAAGAAGTTGTATGTGTCGGTTATCGATCGGTCCTCGAGGGAGCTGTTCCCAGCAGACTCTCCGAGAGTCTTGGTTTACAGAAGACGCTAACGAACCCGTACTACTTTCTTTTCACGCGTTACGTCCGATCTAATCGGTTCCGATTAAAATTGTAAATGGACCCGGCTGCCCGAGACGGACTGACGCCTTTCCGACGCTTCTCCGCGTTATTACGAAAAACTTCGGTCGGCTCAGCCTCCTGCAATTACTGGGAAAAGCGTCTGATCGTCTCTCGTATCAGTTCGACACAATTTTCACGAAATAAGTTATATTCTTGTTAACTGCAGGTCCTCCCGAAACTTCGTAACTTTTATTTTTTTTATGCGATACAGATAACCGAAAAACTTCAGATGTAAATGGTAACTCGTCAATTTTAATTAAAACAATATTTCGACACTTTGAGTGCCGACTAAGGAACCTCAAGGTACTATAAAATCAAATTGAATGAATATGAACAAATACATAGGAGACGGAATTATTGGGTTGGCAAGAAAGTAATTTCGGTATTTCGAGGTGAAATGAAACCCAATTTTGTTATTCAATATGTAGCTGTCGCAGCTCTATGAAAATAGCCAATAATTTTATTAAGCTATCAGAAAGTCCATTGCTTAAAGAAATTTTTATTTCACCTGAAAATACCGAAATTACTTTCTTGCCAACCCAATATTTAGAAGAGTGGTCTCAGCATCATGAATCTTAACATTCCACTGATTTCATTCAGCCCGATGTTATGGTACTTAGAACCTGGAAAATGCGAGATTCTTCAGGTTCCGCAATTTGAGCGATACCCGGCAATTACGAGATCGAAATCAACGATTGCAGGCCTTTAATTTCAATGGAACGCACGTCGACTCGCGGGAGCAGAGCGCGTGTCGCGTTTCATTCGAAGAAATTACGCGGTCGAAACGCTGATTTCCTGGTTTTCGTCGGTGTCAGCGAACCGTGCTGCTGAAACGTCCACAGTTGCGCAACAAATATTCGCGATTTCGCGTTCGAGACCACGCGGCGATCAGCGGACGACCAGACGAGACGCGGCGACCTGGAGACCTCGAATCGGCTTCTGTCAAAAGAGAATCGCACGCATTCAGGTCTACCGCGGAATGGGCATAGTCTGCGACCTATAAAAACCGCACCGGCAGGCAGGTGCGCAGGTGAATGCTCACCCGAGGCCCACCGGTCTACCTGGCCCCAGGAGCGGACTTTCGGGCCCCGAAATCTCGATTTTCAGAAAACCTTGAAATCTGCAACTCTTATTAAGGCGATTAAAAATTGATATCATTAAATCCAATTTAATATTTACACTCTGCCAAATTGCAGTTGCTCAGTTTCTATTAATCAAGAAATTCACGAATTCCCTCAGGCGCCTGCGACTGCAACTTTCTACAAAATAGAAGTCCCGAAGGAGAAAAACAGACGGATTTCGACAGGATCAGCGAAGCTATTCGAATTCGAGACGGTCGGGGTTTTGCGACGGAAAGTCCGGTGTTCGCAGCAAAAGATTGTCATGCACCGACGCTTTGAACATCGTGACCGATATTCTTGTTGGCCGGAGGAAGGCTTTTTATCGGAGCGAAGCCATCTGAAGTCGGCGGAACGGTATCGAAAAATGTGTCGGCGTTCTTACAGCGCAGCAGCAGCAGCGGCGTGCGCGGAGAGTTTCAAATTATCCGTATCGGGATCGTGGATTTTTTCAGGACACCGGGTTTCGCCGGGCCCCCTCTGATGAATTTTTATGGCGACGTTCCCCTTAGATCGCCTTAGGTTGCCTTACGGGTAACGCGACCGCGGAAAAAGGAAACAAGCGACCGGTGTCCCGGCCGTCGTTAACCCGGAAAAAGAGAAAGAAGATTGCCAAGTGTTTTGAAAGCTTTCCCCGCTACCTCCAGACCGGTATTGCTCCTTTACCGGAAGTACCACACTGTGGAATTTCTTTGTGGGCTCGCGCGCGGAGCTTGGTAAAAGTTTGTCACCGATCTCCAATTTCCCCATTAACTATAAATATTGTGGCAGAGCGTCAATAGGTTACCAGCACAATGAACTCATTGCTAAACATTTATTTTCATACCCATGAAATTTATAAAATCATAGAGGATGAAAATATTCTAGGTCGGAGACAAATGCTTAATTTTCGAGTTAATGATAAATAAAATGAGACTGACGAAAAATGGGCCAAGCATCCGGGGCCTTGGAACAGCATGTTACGGTACTGTCAGCATCGTGAGGGTCTCTCGAAAAATATTCGGCACACAATTAGAAGGGAACGCGTGGAAATCAATTCGGGAAATCTCGCCGGTGCTTTGATATTCCAAGACGAATAGGAATGGACCGATTAGTGGACGAACGGTGAAATTACGAAATGACTAGAGGGGAGAGGAATTCTTGGCCAAGATGGCGGACGATCATGAGACCCATAGCTTCTGGATTCCTCGTGATTAACGTGACGACGACCCACTGACCCACTCGTTCCTCGGTTTCAGGAATCCATAATTTGGAATGCAACTAGCACTCAGAAAATAAATAAATATTCAAGTCCCTATGATGGCCAGAGAAAATGACACAGTAATTACAACTATAACCAAGCCTGAAACATAAACCTAGAATTAAACGCAGACTTCACCCGAGACAGAGAAAGATGAAGATACCAGAAGATTGAATCTAGAATCGAGGATCTAACTCTGAAGACACTATCCACAGAAGAATTCGAATAACACGAGGCCCCAGAAGATCGATCCCAGAGAGAAATAAAAAGAGATTGTTGTTCGGAGAATTCCTGTCGCGACCAGGAGGAACCGGTGATTTCAACGATTCGCAGTCGTCCTTCGGATAAGCGGTTAGGTTCCATTTCCTCGGATCGAAGTGCCCCGATAGCTTCGAGGACCTGGATCCGACTATTTGCATACTAATGCGCCATCACGCAGATCCCTCGGCCCGGAATGCACTCGTGTTTTCGGGATTCCATCGGACCCGGACCGCTTGGAACGCGTTTTTTTTTTCAGCGATAGAAACACACTGCGAATGCAACGGGATAAAATTAGAATTCCCGTCGAATCTTCGGAGACAGCAAACAAAATACGTTTTCGAGAGACTTCAATTTTAGAATAAATCTGAACGTTGTGTGTAAAGCTGTGTCCACACCGAAGCGGACTTGTTAAGGAGTCCAAGAAAAACGAGACATCTTGTATACGTCTTTAGGACATCGCGTGCTATCTTGGTTCAGACATATAAAAGGACGCGAACTTGTGGGATAATGGGATAACAACATGATGGACGAGCTAATCGTCGAAGATTTTCCGAAGAATCGTTTTCCTGGCGACTGGAGGAACAATCGCCGCTCCTGTTCACGTTCCACTTTCGACCGCACGTCCGACCGTAGCAGAATTTACTCGAAACGTGCGAGAGGCATGCGAAACGTTTCGCGGACCGTTTCCCAGTACGAAATTCTCGGCATTGGGCCACGGTCAGGGTCTTCGGTCACGCGAGCTGATCCTCCGTTGCGTTTTCTGGCTTCGAAGGGCGTCCGCTTCGCAGGATTCTGCTCCCCTTCCTGTCCTGGCGACCCTTCAACGACTAATTACACAGGGAACGTCGTTCTCCTGTCCTTGGGCCCTCAATTTAATCTAGGGAAGTCGTAGAAACACGGAGGCCCCCAGGAAACTTCGTCATTGCATGTCACTGAAGAATCTTAAACAAATAAAAAATTTTAGAATTTTATGTAGTCCAATTTTTATGAATTACACTGCGGATCTTTATGCATTTATGAAAAAATTAGTTGGGTGAAATATAAAACAGTAATAGATTAGAAAAATTTGTTTTCGAAGAATCAAAGTCATTAAGGGATGATATCAATTTTTATTTTATTCCTGCTTCCCACAATCAATGTAGGATATTTTTATTTCGCATAAAAATCCACAGTTTACTGATCACCATGGACTTATTTTTGCCGAGGATTTTTGATTGATTATGAGGCAGCTCGAGGATGACTCCAGCTGCTTTCTACGCTCGGCTCGTCCCGGAGATATGTCCATTCGAAAGTTCTATGCAAATCAGCCCTGGAGTGAGCGACGCCCGCAAACACTTATGGATTCCGATGAACACCCATGGATCTTCTCCAGAGTCTGTTCACCCGGCAGAGATGTCCGCTGCCAATTGGCATTCCGTCTTCTGGCGACGCGCTTTCTTTCGTCTTGGACTCCTCTCGGCGGATCCTCGGCGAGAAAGTCTGTCAAGTGTTAAAAATAAGGGTGGCCGACGTAACGCACATTCTTCCGGAGAGATTGCATCCATCTGCGAATTACGTGAGCGCACGTTCGACCGCTGGCAACGCGTTAATTCGCTGAAATTGATCAACGTTCGTCCGCCGCTAATGGGAATCCGAAACTTCCGGCAAGTCGATTCCTGCCGCCTCGCTTTCGTTTCATAATTTCCACTTTTCGAGCGGATTCGTCATTATCTCCGCCGGTTATCGATGCTAATTATTCACTGCAATCGTTTCAGAACAGCATGCTGGAAAAACGCAGACATAAATATCCGCGGACCGGTTACTAATTCTTTCTCGTCCGTACAAAACGCTGCTAGATCTTCGGAATATTATATGCTAATGTTATGAAAATTTGCGGGATGGTATCCGCGGAGCTGGTGGAATCATTAAATGATTTCTTTTCGGAAGAAGTTAACGGACCTTGCGCAATTTTTCTTCGGTAATTAACCTAGAAGGCCTGACGCTAACGGCCTTCAATTTTCATGAATTAGTTCTATCATATAAATGCTAATTTACTGGACGTGTTTCAAAGACGTGGGTCAGAGTAAAATGTTTCGAAGAATTTAATTAGATATCTGTTGGGAAAATGTGTCGCTCGATTTCTGTAAATCGATCGCAGAATGCTTGCAAAGTAATTCGTGATTGCAGCGGAGATTTCAATGCTCGCGCCCGTCGAAGACATGTCCGCGCACGCATTGAAATCTCCGACCGATTAGAATAACGGGAGACAGCGGCGTTAGGAAGAGAGATGAGGTGTGTTGGTAGCATAGCGGTTCACTTTTACTAATGCGGTCTGCCAGGGCCGCCTCGTCTTGCCAATCTAACGGGTGTTCGTCGATAAGATACTCCTTTCGGTAATCAAGCCCTCATTAACATCCACAAATCCGGTCGAGACTAATTCCCCGACCAGTCGCGTGATTTTTTGCTTATAATCCTCCCAAGACGGATGCGTCTGACGGTTGTATGGCTCGTTCTTTGCTAACCTAATTTTATTCTAGATATTCTTTAACCTAGTCCTTCGAGCTCAGCGTTTATCCTCAATATGATCGAATCTTCAAGCAATAAAAATATAAATGCTTCAGAAAAATTGTTCTAGTTGTCAGTGGGCGAGGACAACTACCGTAGAAAGAACAATTGGTCATTTTGTCAAGATTCGTTTCAATTTCACAGCAAGTGCGCTTACGAAAGTCACCTGCTACGGGCAATTAAGACCGTGATTGTGCAAGATTAACCCAGCTGCTCTCATAATTAAATAGCACGCTTTTACAGATAATTGCCGTGAATTATACAGCAATAGACATCGAATTGATCGACAGATTCCCTCGTTAGTCTCGAAGAAAATTAATTGGGCTCGACCTTCGCGAAACTCGGAGCCTCGAGGTCCTCCTTGGATTAATTGCAACGAATCGCGAGCTGCATTCAGTCCGCGGAGCGCATTCCATCCCCTGTTAACTTCGATCGAAACGAATGGCGAGCCGAGACACGACCAACAGTTACAAAGTCGTTTCTCGAATCGAAGCTCCCTTTCCGGCACTCGAACCGGTGCGTGCACGATTAACTGCAGTCGATTACCACATCGAATCTTCGACACTCCGCTCTCTTGCTAAGGAATTCCCATTGATCCCTGCTTGAACCTCGTCCAAAAAATTCCGTATTCTAAGAGACGTCGATCCTGATCGAAATATTTCGTTTGTGGAATCTGCTGGCTAGGAATTCCACCAATTCGACTACGAGAGAGAGAGAGAGAGAGAGAGAGAGAGAGAGAGAGAGAGAGAGAGAGAGAGAGAGAGAGACGAGGAATATATTCATAAGCGAGTGCCGGAGGTGAAACTAGAAAAATTCTTTCTCGTACGCGCATCGGGAGCAACGGAACTTCCGACACGGAGTATCCGCTTTTCCGTCACGTAGCTCTGCCTTTAGATAGGCAGCGGGTCGTAGCCTGCAGTACAATACATCGACGTGCCTATTGAAGGCACAGCCGACGACGTCGACGCGCGGAACCCATGCGAAAGCAGGTCTGGATGACGTGCAGTTCCGAGACCGAATCGTGCACCCATTCAAATTCCTTTTCCGACCTTTTCACAGTGCCTCGGCTCACCTGGCTCTCCGAGAAAACGCGCCTCACAGACCCACAACCGTAACTCTCCCATAACGTAACCAGGCGCCCAGATTTTTGCTTCAGCATAGCGGATGCAAAAAGTACATTTACGAACTGTGATCGTTTGAAACTGTAAATTCACACGCCCATGATAAACACGAGGGTATAATGAAAATGTGGAGAACGATGCTGAACGGAGTAGCAACAAATAAACAGGAACATAAAGAATACAAAGTAAAAGTCTTGAGAATTCGAGAAGGGGAAGTCCGATGAATGAAGACGCAACGCCATTGAGCTTTCACGGATTTTCGAAGAGGATATTGTAAGAGGTTTCGCGACTCGCCGGAGCCAGGCGAATTTTCCCATGAATTTTTGCGAGAGAGCCGCGTTTGCGTAACGCCTGTGAATCGTATCGAGACGCGAATTTCCTAACCGCACAATGGCTGGCATTTAACGGAGGAGCTCGGAGAGCACGTGAGCATAAAGGCAACGCGAGGCCCGTGAGACCCTCTATAACAGGTCACTGCCATCGAGAGAAGCGAGGCAGGTTCGCAGCACCGAGTCCCTTTATGGTAGAAGGGGATCCACTTTGCTCCTGTACGGGTCTGCGGACGCGAACTCGCTTGGGTAACTTCTTTAATTCGCGAATCTGTTTCTCTCACGGCTCGAATACGACACAGTGCCATAGACATCGATAGTTTTTTCGCGACTGAGTTTCCTGCTCGCTCCCGATCCTGCGGAATTCCTTCTTCCAGCCGGAATTCATTTTTTAAAAGCCTACTCAGAATCTTCAATTCAGCATCCTCCGATCCAGTAACATTTTATATGAATGCTTCTTCTATTCCCGCAAGCGAAGTGTTAAAAATCGAAGCATCCATTAAACTGATAGCGCACAATGCAGCTAATTCTCGTTCGCATTCCCTCGTACACGCTCTGCAGTTCCCACGTGATTTCTCCATTTTATTACCTTTCTTAGGAACGTTATATCTCCGACTGCTATTACCAACAATCTTGCGCGTTTATAGCTCGAGTTAATCTTTACAGTACGAAAGTTTGACCGTAGAAAACCTGATAAAACATAATTTTGTACTGCACTAGCAAATAAAAAGCGATTGCTTCGATATACGCTCTCACCTGGCCCCTGGAACAGGCAACCACGGAGCTGCCTCTCTCGATGACAATTCGGTTCCCCGAGGCAGCTCCTTGCTCGGAATGCGCGACGGTACTTTTTCGCAACGGTAATCAAATTTCTGAATTCCATTAGACTCGCGACCGTGCGAATTTCATTGCACGCGACAACCATACCCATCGCCGAGCCACGGTACCGTTCCCCTGTGTCGCTTCGCTGTTCTAACGGTCGCACACGCTCGATCCAGCGCGGAATGAAGCAACGTTCCACGCGATTACAGGCTTCGTCGCCGAGGAAGAGGGGAGCCTGACAACTTCCTACGAGCTGTCTCTCATGCGTTTCACGGTGGTCGAAATCCCCGAGCCGAGAAAAAATCCCTCGGTGCCGAGGGAATCCATTAACCCCGGGCAAACTGTTGGGTCAGCGTTTCCTGGTGCTTTAAATTTGCAATTTCAATACTCGCATTTTTGGTACCGCTTTCTTAAAGTTTGCCTACAAAAATTGAAAATTGCAACATCCGCAGTCTATTAACGAGAGTTTCCTTGGGGGATAGTATCATTTTAGAAACTCCGTGTATTTATTCGCGAAGTCGTGGGTACACACGGTATGAAATAAGATAGGCTGTTTGCTATTGAAAAGAGTATTTCACTGATCGCTTCTCTCGCAGCTGCGTTGCGCAACGCAGTCTTCAGGCGATTGCGAAACTCCTCGTTGTCCCCGAGAACCGAGGATAACCGCAGAGCAACCGAGCTGCGTTCGAAATCGAAAGAATATTATTTATTATTGCGACGCACGTATTTTAAACAATTTCTAATTTCTAAAGATTTGAATTTTGAAGCCGCACGGCAGGGGGCACGCGATCGAATCGAAAAATAAACGAAACGAAAAATGGAACGGTCGAGCAGATTTATTGGCTCCGAGCGGCATGACTTTCTATTCATTTGTTATTCTCGCAACAAACTATAGACACACCGAGAAACAATGCAAACCAGCCACTTCCTGCTCCGTTAACCATGAAAGCAATTTAACGAGCTGCCGTACGTGATCCGTCTCGACGTGTGCCGGCGCCTTATCATAGTTTCGGAGTTGTTCGGAACGGTGCTAATGAATTGGGACGCACGTCGACGGTGATCCGATCACGAAATTGACTACGCTGCAGGGACGCATCGATCCTGCAATAAACCAACAAACTTCTAACTCCTTGCCTATCATTTTTCTCACGGCTGAAATGTTTAAAAAGTGCGTACTTGACAGATTTTGGGTAAAATCATCAGCAAAAATAAAATCTTGTATGAAGAACCAAAATGTAGGCCTGAACTATTCTCACAACAGTGGAAAAATCGTGTTAATCGATTCGAAGAAAATGCTGCGCAGCACTATTCGTAAGGGATAGAGTAGCCTTAATGCGCGGCGATTAAGATTCAATTAAACGAGAAAGTCATTGCGAGGTAGCCGGAGAAAGGCTTCGGGTTCCAGTGACCTAACTCGGCGAGCAACGTCTTCAATTTCTCATCCGACGGGCTCTCGGGAGGAGAAGAAAAAACGCGGGCGGATAATTAATCGCGAAACGCCGGTTTCCTTTTTCAGAGCGTAAATTATAATAAAACCGCCGGTACGGCTCCCAAAATAGAGCGAGCGCGCCAACCGAAGCGTCCAACTAGAAAATTGCGCATACTTTGTGACGGCCGACAACGCGTGCAGATTCTTGAAGCAAAAAGCTGGTTAAATATAGCAGATGTTGATAAATTTTTTTTCGCTTTGCCGGTTGGAAGAGAATACGGCGTGGAACGTGACAGTGGTCAGAGAAATACAAAGGGAAATAAGATACGTCGGAGAGCAACTGCATAATGCAGCTCGAAATGCGTCTCTAGCAACATGAAACATTTATTGCACGGTCCCCTGGGACTCGTAGAGCGCGCATATTCAGGCGCGATTGCTTTTCAACGTGCCACGAATTTGTCAACTGAATTTTTGCGGTGTCTACGTCGGTTGGGGTGGCTTATTGCCCCGTGGGGCACTGCCTTGGCCCCACGAATCGAGAGCAACGTGGCCACGCCCACTGGGGGCGATCTAGACGCGGAGAGAGCGACATATACACGTCTCTTTCGCAAGATCGAAAGTCCCCTCTTTTCTATAACGAGATCTGCCTTGGAGCATTCGCCCCAGGGACTGATCAGAGTAATCATTGGCCACGCCTACTATTAGCACACTCGATCATATCATTTTGTGTAAAACTTTAACGTTTGGAACGGTTTTAAGACGTTCTAGGAAGACGGTCGCACGGGTGGAACAGAAAGAACGAACGTGTATTGTTGTTAACCGTTATTATTGTTACTGTTACTGTCAGTGTTACTGCTGCTTATTATTCCTATCGTTATCGTTAGTCTGGCATCCGGCGCATAACAATATAATGCACGCAGTCGCGTTCGAAAGTTAACAAGCGATCCCCGCCACGGGAATCTCGGTCCACGACGCAACGAAACACGCGAGTACAAGATGAATAATAAATTTGCAATCTCCATACGCGTCTCCTGACTGGGCGCAGCATTCGCGACGTCGGTTCAAGGCGCAACGAAAGTCCTCCGACGACTCCCAATGGCTGGGGTGATTTGTTCGCAACGAGAAAAATCACTAGATTCGCTGGCATTCTGCTCTCTCATCGGAAACTTAAAAATTAATTAAATGCATAACGTCCCTTCTCTGGTCCGCAATTCTAGCTATCGTTCCACTAAAACAGACCTCGAAATTACGCGGACCTGACGTCTGTTGGAGGAGCTACAGGAGCATAATGGGCAGGGCCGAGCGATTGACCAGTAGAAATTGGCGGGAGGGACCGGAGAGACGTGGTGGGAGGGAGAAACTCGACTACGATTGGCTCGGCGAACTGATGGCGGCCTCTGGGAGACGGAGGGCGGTGCCAGGCTCCGCCCACTTCTCCCTCCTAGCTTGAGCATACGCGTTAGAGACCTACACTTCGCTCGGTACAGATATAACCGATTAATTAAATAATTTATTAGTTAACAACGAGCAGACAGTGCTCAGTAGGGATGAAGCGCTGCCAAACCGAGTCTTGGCGGCTCGGCGTAGCTGTGACGATATCTTCCGGGGGTGGGCACAATCTCCAGGGGCGGTCTTGCGCTTTCCCGGTCCAATCCTGGATATCTTTCGTGCTCCGAGAGCTCCTGGTACGTTGTGGCTCTGGCTCGCACCTTCTCTCGGATCTCTCGGACGTGTGCTCGGTCCCGGAAGTCGCGCAGCTGTTGGCAGAAAACGGTTGCAAGTCAATATTTTCCTTCTTCGTCAGATTTACAGAATTTCTAATCTTTTGAAAGGGTGATCCAAAAGTCACTATACCGTTTTGGGATGAAACAACTGTTTTTAAAAAATTCACATTTATTTTTGTGTAAACAAATTTATATTTTAAATGATCCAGTATCTTTTGGAACACCCTATATACTACATCTACTCGCTCTCGGTATGGAAACCGAATATTGAAAAATATTTAGGATTTCAATTTCCAAAGATTTTTTTGTTGAGGCCAGAGGGCAACAGCAATTTTCCGCGATTCAAGCCTTGATCTTTCAATCGCAGACGTGCTAGCGAACAACAGAGCAGCAAAAGTCACCGAAAGGCTAGCAGGACACTCCCTCGTCTGTATCGAGTGAACCGGTGATTAGCATTGCAGCGAGAGCCGCAGCCGTTCTCGTGGAAAGTGCGCGTTCGTGCAAGAACTAGAAGCTGTACGCTTTCCGAGAAGATCTCTGGGTGTTGTTCTCGTTGTGCACTTTCTAAGAACGATTTTCGATTGCATTACACAATGACGCAACTCTGGATCTCAAAATATGAATAATTTGTGAGAAAGAAAATATGGTTTGATAGAAGTCTCGCTAATCCGTGGAGGATTTGCTGCGCTAATCCGAGCGAGTGGTTGGATAGGTTCCGAGAGTCGAGGGACCTTGAGGAACACTCGCGAAGCAGAACAGCTCGCCTCGAGAGGAATCAATGACCCTTACTTCTCTCGGATCGACGACGTTCCTTTGATCTCGGAAGTCCCGTCCAACCGACGGGTTTTCGTAGAAGCTCCGCGGCCGGGGCCTCGAGACCTCTTGCTCCGGTGGGCGTTCCATCGCATAATGATGGGTTCGCGGCCGCGGCCGGCCCCGGTAAGGGATATCGTTCTCCCGTTCCGATACTTCCGAATGATTCCGTCTGATCAGGTGCTCGTGCCCAGTCGTTGAACTATTCACGAGCGGATGGTGCCGGCCCGGCTGATCCTCGTGCGCCTGCCTCGCCGACTCGACCCTGTCGCACACAAACCAACCAAATTATTATCATCCTCCTGACAATCTCATTATTACATCTTTGTGCAAAATAAACATTCTCTACCTCGACTGCGAGAAAAACCGGAGTAAAGTAGACATTTATATATTTTTACTTTTTAAATTGCACCCACTCGTTTTTGTAAAACGAGAAAGAAAAAACTATAGAACAGAATTATTCTAGGTCGGAAGAAATGTTTAATTTTCGTTAACATTGATTCACCCAGGAATCACAACAAGATTTCATTGGTCAGGTCCACTGTACAGCTAACGCAGAAATGATGAGATCGCGATCGTATTTTTGCAAGGGACGACCAGTTGTTATTAGAAAGTGCAACAGACCGCCTCCGGCGGTCGATCCAATTCCTCAGGGTTAAACGGTAGCGCGACTCGGTTTTATGAACGCGTCTGTCGATCTCTTTTGCTCGGCATTCCATAAGCGACTATTTTTCTGGTCCCTTTCTCGATGTGCTGTTGAATAGAAACCGGGGGCAGCGTTCCCGGACAGCTTTTACTCGAGATTGACACCGGTGATTGCTGGCCCAAAACGAATGCCGCCGCGCAACAAGAAAAACAGTCGCGCACGGGCGTAACGCTAGTTTCAAACTAGTCGATCGGGTCGGCTCGGGAGAAAATTAAGTGGAACCGCGGTGTTTCATTCACGGGAATCCGCTTTTTCTCGATTAGAAAACGAATCTGACCAGGCCGACGAAGGTCTTGGGACTTTCTTGCGACATTGGGACTACTGGTGCATCGGTGCAGTTCCTCACTTCACTGAATCTTACGAGTTCTTGCCACCTTTCAACAATCTATTGCTCTGCGTTTAATGAATAAAACTTCTTTTATAGCTTGAAACTCTAATTTCACCCCGATGATAAGTATGAGAGAATAATAAAAATGTGGAAAACAATGTGCTGAACGGAATAGCAACACAATTCTGCGTTTAATGAATAATTAAAATATTGAATGGCTGCTTTAAATTTTAGATGATCTACTTACACTACGTTCAATAAGTTGATCAAGACTGATATCGAATAAATAATACCATAAAATGTTCGAAAACGCGCGAAAGAAAACGGCTAGGATTTCAAGATGTTTTGCTCGAAGGAGCCCCGGCATAAATAGCATGAGATCATGAAAAGCAGCAGTCTCGGGATGATGTTTGCTAGTCTCGGAGGAGTGTAAGGATACCCGGATCGCGGTCGAACCCGATTTTTCGCTTGTTCCGAAAGAGAACAAGAGAAAAGAGAAGGTAAACGGTCCGGCGCGCGGTACGACGGGAGAAAGATTCGCGCGCTTTACCTGTGAACGGGATGACTTTCAACTTCTCTCTGCCTGGAAAGGACAGGCCTGGCGATCGCCTCTCTCTCCATGGCTCTGAACATCTCCTTGGCGTCCTGAAATCTCTCCCTGGGACTGGTCACCTCGCCGGGACTCATTCTGGGCTGGTATTGGGGGCTCGGCGAACGTTGCCTGAATTCCGGTGCCCTGCGGCTCCTGTTGCAGCCCGGCGAAACGCCTCGGGTCATTTGGCTGCTCAGTCTTTCCGGGCTCCTTGGCAGTCGAGGCAACGTTAGGCTCGTTGTCGTCGTCTCTGCCTCCGGCAGGTAGTCCTCCGTTGCTGCCCCCCAGTCGTCGTCTGAAAACCGCCGGACATCGTTAAATCTCTGTTCCATTAGATGCACGTACTTCGTTTATGAAATAATGAATTAAAAGAGAAAAATGAATTTCGCTAGTCTCATTTAACTGGGTGATTGTGGGCGTCGTGTGAATTGAAGCTGCAGTCGATAATTGGATAATGAGAACTTCGAGACCCAGATCGAAATGGAATCTTGCTGATCGGAGTGAACGTAGGCGTACAATGAATATCAATATTCTTGTAGGAGATGATTAATGACGAAGACGTTCTGATTGTAGGAAACCAGGCCGAGCTGCAATCGATTGAGACATGATCCTCGAAGATTCCAATGCCACGACAGGGTATCGACGAGAGAACTATGAATGTTTAAGAACATCATCTAACAAGTCCTGTTACGGTTCGTCTTTCTGCTAGCTGCCGAAGGTACCAGCCAGGAATTACAAGGCTGGGAAAATCGAGGGACACAGGGGACTCGAGAAGTTCCCCGGAGGTTCCCGAGCGGTGGTCTCCGCTGCGTTCTCCGGTTGCAAGAGGTTGATTGAGACAATGAGCACCGGTAACCCCGATACGGGGCCCGTCCGCAACCGCGGAAAGAGAGGAAAGAGACCAGCAGGACTCTCGGCAAGGTAACCGGCCGCGTAACCGCGCGGTTTCTCTTTTATCGGGCAACGGGATGAAGAGGTCGCCGCGTTGCGAGGTCCGAATAGAAGCTGGAAACGGGTGAAAGAGAGGTGTTCAGAACGTGCCTCGGGGCTGTGGGCCGAGAATGCGGAACTTAACTACCCGGTGACCTCCCACGAGGTCGGCTCCGACGCGAATTCAACCTGGTCCCCGAGCTGAAACACGTCTACGAGGCTCGTCTTCGTCGTCGTCGATGGTTTCCAGACGTTTCTCGGGGATCATAGTGATTATACTGTGACGAGACGCCTCGCGCGACCGACTGCCAGCACTCCCGCATGGAAATGCGCCTTTCGAGAGCTCCTTTGCGCAATAATCGGGAACGTGGAACACGTCGAGCCGTGGGGGGTGGGCGGGGGGAGAGACGGAATGCCGTTGCGCGCGCGCGAACGCCAGCGCTAGGTAAAAGTTAAAAGGCAAAGAGCCTGGGATCTTCTTAATATCATCGTAATGCAACCTCCTCGGAGACCGTGAGGCACCGGTTCGCTGCAAGTTCTCTGTTTTGATGGTGTACAGCCGGTTTCGGTGCGCGCGACACGTTTCAGGAGAAATTGTTGGCTATTCGTGGATGTTGCGTCGCGTCGTTCAAGTGCTAACAATGGTCTACATACTGTCCTCCGGAGAAAATGTTTTCCTTGATTCTTGACATTCCCGTACTTCGAGGACTCTTCGTGCGACGCAACATTTCGTATCACGCTCGAGCATTTGGCAAATTAATTGAACACAAAGGCATTTTACAAATGCAGAAATCGTTTTCAGTTATAATTTTGGCTTGATACCCCACAATGTTAAAAACGTTCGTTCTCCGTCTAATAATTAGTAATAAGAAAATTTTTGTTTAATAGAGGTCTCTGACCCCGAGCAAGACATTTTCCACGGCAGTGATCGGCGCGATAGAGACCAGAACGGACCATGCACCGTTCAGACCAGCGTAGTTCACCTATCCGTGGATAAATGTTACGGATCCGGATCGTGCATGTCGCGCGAAAGATCGGATCGCGAAGATCGACGCGATCGAGACGGCGGGCACCGGTGAACCCGGCACCGTTTGGGCCATTTCATGGTTGTAGCATGATGAGGGCAGAGACGAGGAGGGAGGAAGAGTGTCGGCGGCGGCGCGGTTGCCCAACGAGGCGATAAATTAATTCGACTAATCGCCCCGTGGAATCTGGGAAGCTTCGAGGATAGTTTCACGCGACGTATCGCGCGGCGCGTGGCACCGATACATAAACGCGAATCGCGAGCGGGCAAAGTGTGCCATATCGCGGCGGGCTTCTATACGCCGAGGCGGGGGCGGAGGAGACACGGCGCTTATATGGAGATGCGAACGTGGAAATCGTGATCGTTGCACCGTGGTGCATCGTGTCCCCGAGACACCTGTTGCGGAACGGGTTCTTCCTTGTCCGGCGAAAGACGAATGATATAACGCGGTCCCGGTCGCTCATGATTTTGTTTCTGCTCGCTCGATGGCCACCGACCGTTGCCGATCCACGCTTTCCTTGCGGCGTTCTCCATTTTATGGGGAACGAGACCAATCCGCGCTCTTCCAATCTTCGCGAGGTAATTGCTATTTGTACAATAAATTTTCTGGGGAATTCCCTGTGGCAACTAGAATTAACTTTTTAAGACTCCATTAATTGAGACTTCGAACATTTATACAATTTCGATTGAACCTACTTCACAACACAGTTACTTCCACTAATAAATCTGTCCTGCGTATGCACACGTCGAAGTCGAAGTAGACAATGTAGGACAGTTTTCTCTCCAGCATTTGTATTCGAGGCTTGAGCTTCTTCCGTGTCTTCGAAGACTCCGGGGACTTGCGAATTTGTTCTCCGGCTTTGATTTAGAGAGTTCCCGATTTCACTTATCAACAGCCTTGACAAGGCCTCCATTCCCGCAGGTTCAAGAACTTTCCTCTGTTATTATTCAAATAACCAACATTCCACACACCGGCTGATATTGATATTCAAATTATCCATGTTCCAGTATTTGGTACTTTCGTTCCCGTCTCTGCAGGTTAATGCTTTTGACAAAATGGCGCCACAAGTTTCTCAGGAAACTTCCAGGAAAACCGTGCTCGACTGCTAAAATATCCACGGAAGACGAATGTTTTGGTTGGCTCGGTGAAAAGCAGACTTTAGTCGGTCAGTGGCACGTTTAACTAGAAAACATCTGAACCCGTGTGCTCGCGCGCCTCGACGCACCAAAGCCGTAAATCCTCCGACGGTTAATCCACTCGTCGACTTTTAATTGCATCTGATAAAGAAACAGTCGTTGAACCAACGCAACGCGGCTTATCCAACCGCGAGAATTTTCACCCATAAACATCATGCGCGCGCGGATCGGACCGGGCTTCTTGCCTCGCGCCTTCTTGGGGTGCGTTGTCTCTCTCTGATCTTATTAGGCGCGCGATCAATTCCGTTTTTAACCTCGCGATCTGTCCGATCTCAGACTTCTTGATGGATCTTGGAAACATCGCTATGATCTTTCTACGGAGAAAACTCGGATGGATCTTATTTTATTTCTTCCCTCCTTTTTCACGCTTTAACCCCTTACCGTATTGTAACGAGTCAGACTCGTGATGAAAATTTTTAAATAGTAAAGAGGAAATAGTGACATTCACTCTGGACAGAGCGTGATAAATGCACACTTGGAAAATGCAACAAATGAAAATTGATAGTGTAGGATCTGCGGTGTGTTTCTCGCCTAAAGGCGTGTTCGCGTTGATCGATTCCGAGCAGGAAAGATCGAGGAAAAATGCGTCGAGGCCCGTTCCGCGAGCTTTTTGAAAAGGCAGGAAGTGAGAATGGATGAATGGCGGTTTTAAATGGCTGCTTCATCCTGCAGGATGGGATTTAAACGTAGCCGACGTTGATTCATTGGAATATCAACGGGTATCGATGTCCTTTTTAGAAAAGAAGACGAGCACACGGTGGCCTCGTTAAAAAGCAGAAAATGACAATTAACGATGCGAGGAGAAAGGAGAGCCTCGGTTTCCTCGATCTATCATCCAGCCCAGATGCCCGTCGGATAGCCTGCTCGGACAGACAGTAAATTAGCTCAACGGACCCCGGTGATCGAGCAGAAATTCCGGTAGCGTAGATCGACATCGAAGGGGCCCGGTGTCAAAGCGGCCCGATTTTTGCTTGCTTGGTACAGTCGTGGAGGCAGCGGAAGATATATGTGTGTACCCGTAGGCTGGTACCTGCCGCTGACACGACGTCCTAACGGTATTCCTTCCACTGTAACAGGTGCCCAATACCGTCTCTCCTTCTCTTTCTATCTTTCTCTCGCTTCTGTACAGGTATAGTTAACGCCGGAGTCGGATCTCTCGAGCATGATCCCGAGGAGAGAATATTTCGCCCGGCTTTTTTTCCCCTCTTCTCGAAATTTATTCGTTTACGTTATATGGGTCAGTCGTCCGTTAAAAACGTGTTCCACGCCGAGGAAGTCACGCCCAGAGAGCAGTCGCGAATGACTTTGAAGTTTCAATCGGACGTCTTCTCGCCGCCTCCCTTTTTGGTCCTGTTTCCTCCAGAGATCCTTCGAGCGCCGATCGACCGTGGAAAATGCCTCGAAACCAGCACGCGACCGATTCCCCCTTTTTCTTTTTCCTCGAGTCCGTCTCGTTCCTTGAACCCGACGTAGCTGCAACGCGGAAGAACCGCGGACTCTCCTCCGGGATCGATCGCTCGAGAAACTTTTCCTACGAACGGCGCACTAAATCCTAACGCAACGACGAGACCGGAGAGCTACAAGCAATCGTTATGTCACGGTTCGTGACGTTGCCATGTCCATTGGGCGAGGGAATGATTTGTCCAGATGGAAAAATTGATTTAACAATTTTCAGTATGTCGAATACTTGAATTTCATGGAATTTTTGAGGCTGCTACTTTGGTAATCAAAGCGTTAACACGTTAACACAACCTGTTGCAACATCATCGATTTCCATCCTACTGAAATCCATTCCCGCGAATATATCACTTAGTATGCGAACGAAGTGCATAGTTTCAAGAGGCCAGATCACGCTAGTTTCGAAATGTCGTTGGAATTCGTCGGTTGCGCAACGGTGAAACGCCACACACAGGAAAAAAGAGACCTAATCGCAATTTCAGCCGCGTTCCTCGGTTTCCGAAAATCGCGGACTTTCTCCGAAAGGAGTGGATCCGATCAACGATTCCGGGACGCGATCCGATTCCGTGGATCCGTCCGAGTGAAAGTGGACAACACGAATTTGTTGTTAGATCGCCGCGCGCATTCGACTCTCGGGGGAAGCAGGGAAAAGAAAAATCGAAGAAGGTTCCGGCGGTGGCGCGCGACGAAGAAACGATTTTTCGTTTAGCCGGCGACGGAACTGGGTTACCGGGTCGCCTTCCGCCCGGTTTTCTACGAGCCACGATAAGATTCGAGACAGAGCACACGGCCACCTGTGCGAGGCGTAGAAAGCGTCCAAATTTTTGTCATCGGCCTCTCACGGACTTCCGTGTGCTCGGAACGTGCAGTCCTGGCGCGCTGGTGTCGCTTCGCGAATTAATTTCAGGAGAACTACAAAGGTCTCTTGTACAACTTTTTGTGTATAGATTCTTACATGTTTGGACCAACACTCGGAATTTTTTCAAGCACTTTCGCCTAAATTTTAGAGTGCATAATTTTCTTCCCTCAGGTGTGCCCTTTTCAGAGTCATTTTGAACGTAACACTTTGCGAATTTTTGTTTAGCGAACGGAAGAATGGATTTTGATAAAAGTTTATGGATTTTGTTTACACATATCTGGACCATCTTCGTGATTTTTTGTAAGTTGATATCGTTAAAATTGTGGTAGTTATCCATCGAGGAAGCAAACCATTCTTGTAGAACAATTTTGCTTCATAAATAGTGAACAATAAATAGAATTATCATAATCGAGGACGTATCGGTCTGCAAAAATTTCTGAACATATCTCCGACACGTAAGAACAGATCTGTAAAGTTTCAAAAGAATACCGCCTCCGGTTTCCTAGGAAAAAAATTCCGCGCGAGTGCTTGGATAACTGTCGCCTGGCGAGCCGCGTCAGAGGACAATCACCGAGGTATCGATCGTTCGGTCTCGCTCGCCGCTTTGTTCGTTGTCTCCGGCCTCTGTCGTCTAATTGCCCGATGGAAAGTGGTTCGCGGTTTCCCTAAGAAAATTAGGCGATCCGGGTGAACGCACCATTACGCCGTCTAAGCGATTGCGCCGGCAGATGCTGCGCGAGAGTGAAAGTCCAGGAGACCTGGCGTGTTCTGTTCTTTTCCTGGTCCCGCGGAGGAAACGTCCCGCCGATATAAATTCTCTACGGCGGAACAGATGGAGCGTAGAGGGCCGGTACGTTTCCGCGACGGGTCCACGACGCGTCCATTCGCTCGGGTATTTATCAAACGAGATAGTAACGCGCGGGGCCCCGCGACGTACGCGAAGCCTGCAATTATTCATGGGCCGCGTAATGGTGGAAAAGTGCGTGACAAATCGTCGAAGAAATGACAGAGCGAAGTGGCAGCGAACACCGACTCGTATAAATGACTGGCATTAACGATAGATACTTCCTGCATCCTGGCAAAATATCATCGCTCGTCGCGCAACCGCTCGAAACACCTGACGCACGCACAGAACTAAAAACTTCGGAAACTATACATTCGAACATCCGCCGTTTCATATTCGAACAGATTGTCTCTGTGATCTCGGGGAACATTTTAATTTAATACGGCGTTGTATTTGTTCAATTAAAACAATCAGCGAACCACGCGTCTGCCACGCCGCGCGGCGAGTTTGATTAATTTCGGCGAAGCAACGGTAATTTATTACGCTGATAATTAGCTGTGCGTCACGCCGTGAGGAATGCTCACACCTCGGTTGACATAACACTTGCACGGCAGCAGCGACAACAATGCCCGTGGCGTGTCGATCCCAAGGCGTCGTGCAATGACACGCCATTCGCATCGCAGTCACGCCGAGTTCTGCGCTCATCCGCAATAAATTTCACACTTGCTCGACACGATTGTCGAATCGACGTGAACCGTAAAAGTCTGTATACGTGTATACACGGGCCGCGGGATGTCGCAATTCGAGAACTTGTTCGTCTCCGAAATTCTTTCGGCGCCTGTCCGAAGACGTGACATCATTCCCGAGCGATCCGAGTTTCAGGCAAACAAAAATCTCTCGGGAGAGAGAGAGAGAGAGAGAGAGAGAGAGAGAGAGAGAGAATCAATTTTTACGCGCGATCGTCGGGTGACTCATGATCGTTGCGACATTGTGCGCCTACGTTGATGATGACCCGACAGTGTGAAAGATGTTTCCTATCGTTGATATTCATCGGTAATGTACCGTATCGAGAGGATCGAGAAGGTAAATCGATGATCGAATCAAGGCAAATCGAGGGTGAATCAGTGATGGACTTTTTATCCAGTCTGGCTAGGTGACTAACTGATTTCGGGATTATTCGATGAGTTGGTGTGTGTCAAGAGTTGTTTGTTAATCCCGAGTCCGCTCAGATCCAAGCATAACGTAGTAGCATTTAGAAAACTATAAAGAACAGTGTAAAATTTCGAACTGTTCGAATTTTACCATCACTGTTAGAAGTCTCTTGTTGAGGGGATCGTCTCGAAAGATGATCTACAAGGTCGCGGACCAATTGAGGAAGATTGATGATCGAAGGTTCACTCACCCGAGGAGGAGTCTCTGGAAGGTCTGGACGGTCTGGGGCCCAGGGGATGATGGCTCTGATAAGGCGGGGGCGTAGCAGCGCTATCCGAGCCAATTCCGCTGCTGGCTGCGCTCCTCGTGCCGCCTCTGTCGACCGTAGTGCTGCCACCTACGATTGTCTGATTTAGGCAGCGCCTGAACTCGATCCCGGCCAGGTTACCGCGGTGTCTGTGAACCGTGTCGTAATCCCTCGGAGGCAACAGAATCGGACCCACATCGTTGTCGCCCGAATTACCCCTGCCTGCGACAGCGTTCAAAGAGATCAGCATTACTTTGAACTTACCACTAGACTAATAATCATTAATCGCTCTGATCCTCGATTCAGTCGCAAGTGATATCTCTAGGCAGATGATCAACCTCTCTATTCACCTAATTTCGCGCGCAGCTCGGCAGCCAGCGACTCGTAAATCGTAGTCGTCTGCACAGGATCGTGTCTCAGCTCTCCGCTGCCTTCCGATGACTCGGATTCCCTGGTGCTCCTCCCGTCGCTGCCCAAATTGCTGCGAACCCTGCCCTCGAGCGAGGTGACTCGCGCAAGATTGTCCGAGTGCGACGCCAACGCTTTCAGCTGGCCTCCCAGCAGCTCGGCTGTCTCGACCGAGTCGCATCTGCAGCGAGAAACAACGATGAACCTGTGGCTAGAGTCCCGAAACTCCTTCTACCTCGACGATCTGTTCGACGCACGGCAATTTTTCGATTTCAGGTCAAGTCTGGCAGACAGGCGTTTTCTTTTCCGCAGCCTAATAAACGCGTTATTACTGTTATTACCGTTGTTATTGTTATCGAGACGTCGCAACCCAATGACCCAGAGCGAATCCGTCTCGCGGTCGTATCCGCGGAGCGATCTTACCATTTCAAATCAGCCGCAATTATCGCGGAGGCAGGATTGCATCGCGCCGCATCTTGTTGCGCATCGCATCGCATACCGCGGTGTAGCCTCGCGTAATCAACGACCTTTATTATTCCCCCGGTGAACTCGGCAAGAAATCGCGGTCACCGAACTATCACCCGGTACCGGCGAGCCATTTACCTGGTTCCGATCGCGAGCGCGTCGGTTCGGCCTTATGCGCGCGTCCATATTCAATTCAGATCCTATACGTACGATCGCGTTGTATAATTCCCGATTACGCGATGGAAAACCTGTTTTCCCACGGATCGGATACGGACCCCGATGGAAACACTGGGTAATTTTGTTTTCAATGGCAAGGCTGTTCTCGCGGCCGCGCCGCGCCGCCGCCGCCATTATCGTACGCGGGCGCAAACGTTATTAACAACCCGTTAGAGCGCTCGTTAATTAGCGAACAGTGTTCCGAGGGGAGAAGACGACCGGTACTAATCCTGTGCGAACGATCATCGCCCGTGGAAATCGCTTTTTCCGCGATGGTTTTTCCCGCGCGAGAATCGTTCGAGACGGAACTGTTTTGCCTACCGCCATTGACAACAGCGAAGCGGATCGTTAACGAGGCTGCCACCGTGAATCAACGTGTCTCTGGGAACACGGCGATGCTGTTACTCGACATATAATTCGACGTTAATTAGCAATAATACGTATTATCAGGTTGTGCGAACTGTTCGCGGGTTACGACGCTTTGCTGACGATTTAATTGAGCCGGGAAGCCTCGCGGGATCTCGCTTTTGTGGATTGAACGATCTACACGAGGCAATCTGTCTTTCGAGCAGCCCATGAATATTCAAAGCTTGCCTCGTAACATCCTAAATCGAACGTTCTCGTTTGCGAAGAAGCGCGCCACGCTGGGGTCAGCGATTCAACGTGGCGGCCGCCTTCTTCGCCGCCGAACCTGCACCTCGAAAGTTTAACACTTCATTACTCGTTACGTGTGAATGTTAAGAAACCGAATAAACAATATCGCGTATTCCAGCAATTGAACCTTTGTAACTGTGTAACTTTGTAACTGTGCTTGTTTCATCACGGTGTGTGTTTGGAAATTGAAGTTAAGTATAATGAACCGTTTAGCGCCAGAGTCATCCACCGGAGATTGTTGACGACGATTAATAGCGTGTTCATAGTGACCTGTAAGCGTGAACGTGCACAGGATTGTTAGTGGCCAGGTTCGGAAGCAGAAAAGTCGCAGCGACGACATCCTCCCGTTGCACGGCCGCCAGCACCGTGTGTCCTGGTACTAAATGCTTCACAGCTGACCTCGTCGAACCGCCCAGATGAACCGTCTGTATGATCTTCAGCCCCTTGTTGCTCACCTGGCGATCATAGAACAAGATCCCGTGAAACCGTGATAGCCGTGCCGTTACTGCGTTCAACCGGTTCGATAACGCGCCGCGGAAACGCATGTTGCGAATTACTTTCCTACGTTCAATCGTATTCTCTACCGTTAACCGGTTGATTTGTGGCTCGTAAACATAGTTATTCCCGCGCCGTGGTTCTCTTTTTAATTACGCTGATCGATAAACCGTAGATACGGCCAGTTGTCGAAGAAACCGAACGCGGGCGAGTTGAACTCGTCTTCCCCTTGCGAACAGGTTAACGAGCGTTAAAGCAGCTCGAACGAACGGTTTCGCGGAGCATAAAGCACAGAGCATTAACGAGGATGTCCGAACGCGATCGAAACCGTCCAGGATATTGAATGTCGATGATTAAATCGGATCAACGGTACTAGTTAGAAGCGATCGATGCTCATTCGGCCGGGAAACACGCCGCGTGTCCACCTACGATAACCGAGTCAATCATTAAGAAGGAAAGTCTTTTCACAGAACAATGCTCTGTGTCCCCGCCTATGGACACGCAAAAACGCAATTTCCTTTTCGAAAGCAAATAATAATAACGGCGGAACGATGAAAGTGAACACGATAGGCATTACAAAAATGGGAACTTTCTCTATTTTACGATCCTGCTTTTAGGTTCGGGCGTACGCTAACCGTATCGATGGTTATTATACGCCCGAGGCGTTCGAAATTCCCCGACTCTCTACTTCACAGATTAACCAACGAATCGGCCATTTTTTTCTTCTTCGATTCACGCGACACTCGAAAATTGTAGAAAATCGAATCTTCGATGGAAAAGGAGATAATTAGAAATCTAGCCTCCGAGACGTCAGTTCCACGAAGAGACACACTCGGGCATAAATCTCTTTCAGAGAAAGCGAGAAAAAAATTTCTTTCTCCACGATCGAATCGTCGTCACAGTCGAATTTATTACGAAATTATGGAAAGGTCGACGCCGCCTGCGGGATCCCGAACGAAGCTCGACTTTCGTTTCGCTGATGGTGGAAAATCTCCGGCGAGTTACAAAATCGGGCGGCACGCGTTCTCCAAAATGGCGACGGCGAGAATGATCATCTGCGGTTCTCGACCGCAGAAAATCGCGCGCGGGCAATTGTCGTCCCATTCTCCGACATGGCGACCGTTCATTAAGACAGCACAAAAGGCCTGCGCGAAATTCGGGGCGCTAAAATATTCCCAAGGCGAGCGACACGCGTTCTCGCAACTCCGACGGCAATTACACTTGCACAATAATTAGGCGGGCCCGCGGGATTTCGTAATAGTTCGCTCTTTTAGACGCGAGCCTACTAAATCTGCCTCGGGACGCATCCATTAAGATCACGGCTGATAAAAGCTCCTTTGTTTACCCTAAGCCATTTTAAAATAGTCTAAGGATATTTGAACCACTTGTGCAGGGTGTATAAAATGTCATCCGTTCTAGGGCGAATCTACATTTCTGGATCGGTGGACATTCATCCACACGACCGTGTCGATGAGACAGAACATAATCGTGTGTGTGTCTTAAGCAAACGAAGTTTAAAGGGACATTTGTCACCAGGCCCGTACCAAGTGATCGCTCTCCCTTCCCATTCGGATCATAAAAAAGTAGCAAAATATAAAAGAATACTTTATATCCATTTTTATACACATAAGAATATTAATCCTGGGTTATAAAATACTAATGTCACACAAGTATATATAGGTACTTACAAATTTTTCAGAATGTTCTGATCCTCCGTTGGATCAACAGGAATACGTCTTAATAAGTGTGAAGCAGAAAACAACACTTATTCCAAAATCGTAACAGCGAACGTGAAGAAGTTACTCCGCCCACGGTCAAAATAGTATTTACTGCGGTTATCACCTCGGTTTTACGTGAATGGTTAAGGGTGGATTTAGGTGGGGAAATGTTGCGTTTGTTAATTGGACGGGGATGTGTCGAAAAGAGGTCAGGTTAAGAAGTGGGGAAACTGTCAAAGAAATTCCTTTTGGCATTGTTTACGGTCATCAATGATTTATGAGGGTAGTCCGCTTGTCGCTGCGATAGGTCTGTCGAAGTTTTTTGTTTGCTATAACGACCTTTACAGGTATATCGCCTAATCCGTTGGAGGAACGGGGTGTGTGTGTGTGTGTGTGAGGTATTATTCGTCCGCCGAGAGTTGGCACAGAGAAACTCGCAGGTACCACGTGACGCTCCCACTACGCGCTACACGTCTTCCGCGATTGGCCGAATCGCTTGACGAAGACAGCAAATGAGCGTCTTGAGTGTAACTGCAACAGAGTGATGTCACGCTACACGTCTTCCGCGATTGGCCGAATCGCTTGGCGAAAACAGCAACAGAGCGATGTGGCGACGCTGAGCTCCAATGTCTAGCGTTCCCGCCCGATACCGATGCGTAAGAGCGTAAGAGTGGGATCCGTAGCATTGCATCAAGAGTGGGGACTCACCCTTCCCCTGCACCCCACTGACGAGATTTTGTGCCAACTCTCGGCGGACGGATAATACGGGGCGTAACATTTTATAATACATATAATATTCTTATAACAATGGATATATATATATATATATATATATAAGGTATTCTTTCATATTTTGCAACTTATGATCCGAATGGGCAGGGAGACGATGACGTCGTACGAGTCTAACGACGAATGTCCCTTTAAATTTCGTTTGCTCGAGGCACGCACACGATTATGTTCTGTCTCATCGAGTTTCGATTTTGCGGCAAGTATCTCTTACAAATGTCCATCGATCCAGAAGTGTAGATTCACCCCTAAAACGGATGACCATTATTTTTATACACCCTGTACATCGTTTGGATGTAAATAGTAAATGTATAAAATTAATCCGACTCCGTTTGATGCATCTACTGTTTTAAATTGTTCCAACTCGTTTCGAACTGCATAAAATCTGCGGTCTACTGAAGAACAAATGAGCGAGGGACTAGAATGAAGGAAGATTGAAGCGACATGTCAATTCCAGAAGGTCTCGGGCCCAGAACGGGCCGCGAAGGAGACCGTTGGATTCCTCGGGGGTCTCGTGCAGGCAAATTGGCCGATGCGTGCGGAATCGCGAGTAACGAGGCATGCGACTCTGGCAAATTTCGATCGACACGCGCAACAGGAACGCCGTTGCTTAACGGTCGCCGTACAATTTCGGTGTCGTCCGTTTTCCGTTTTCTCTTTCCCATATCGAACAGCACGCGCACGCAGCGCCGGATACATCGGGGGCCGCGCTCGTTTCCGTAAGATTCAGGTCAGCGTATTTGTTATCGCGCTTATTTAATTAGCCCGGCCGCGGGCCCCGTATCGGTCGATCGATCGAGCTCGTTAAAAATTGTGGAGATCGCAAACAAACTTTTGGAACCGATAAAAACATTGTGGAGTCCACAGAAAATTTATACGAGCCACTTTTTCGATTGGGCTCGAAAAACGACTTTTAATTTCAATTGAGATTTCTCTCGTTGAAATATAGAAATTAAATCAACATCAACTGTTTGTATACATTGCAGTGGTGATTCTTAAAATACATAATTGTCTGAATCTTCTGAACAGTGCAATTGATCTAATTGAAGAGAGCAATCCGCGTAGAATTCCTTTCGTGAGTAAAGGAACTAGATTGAGCGGAGTTACGAACAGAGAGGGTTCGTCGTGTAAATGAAAATTTCACTTGTACCGGCGCTAATTAATGGCCAGTAATTACCGATCGGGAATCGTAAGTGAATTCGGTGAGAGACCGCGCTGAAACATAGCGAATGCCACAGCCGCACGAAGCACAGTCTGAAACGAAGCAAACAGCGTGGAGATTTCAACGTGTCTACACAGTGCACGAGCGGCCACTCGTGAACGCCAGCGATGTATTATACAGTTAAAGCTGTTAACGATATTATGAAATATACACTGGTAGAAGCTGGTCGGGAAATATTCCCAACAAAGTGGTGTATCACTCCGCCAATTACTGGTTCTATTGAAAATTAATTCAGCGAATGGTTGCATTACGGTCTACCGGATGCAACGTGCTGCAGGTCGGAATTTAAAAAAGTCGGACAGCGTGAAGATTTCGCTGCGGCTCGTAAAAAGGCAAGAACTCATTTTAAAAAGCGATATCGGACGGAGAAAATCGCTGCTGCCGAGGCGATGTTGAAGTGTACAGAAATATTGCGTTTTTCATTGAATTTTCACAAATGCGTATTTCACAAACTGATCTTGAATCCTGTATCAGTAAAAATGTTCGACAAAAAAAAAAACAGCTACCGACCAAAAAATAATCGAGTCGGTTCTCGAGCTAAAGGACGCCGTTGATGCCCAGTTTCGGGCAAGATAAAACGTTTAAAAGGTTAATCGGCCACAAATCTGTCCGGCTTGTGCAAACAGGTTATTGAAACATCGTCGAACGTTGGTAAAAAGGGAGGGCGAGGGGAGCCGCATTCGAGACATTTTTCCCCGTCTCGTAAAATTGCGCGCAGCGTAAAATCAGCGTGTCGCGAGGAGGACGGGTTTGGGTCTGAGAAGGTCGGGTCCCGAGGCCCGGGGTTTGTCGCGGCGGGCTGTGGGACCCGTGCAATTTCGAGGGTAGAGTTACGAGCGGGTTCCCCTCTCGGTTCCGCTGATAAGCTTCGTTCGCGAGCAGCGGGTCGAGGCCTGGCGATTTCGGTATGTAGGCTGAGGTCATAAATTCGTGATTTTTATTCGACCCGCGGACTGCTTTCACTGCCGCGCCGGCCGTGGACGGGAGCACAGCCCGTGTGCTCTCGCGAGCGTGAAAACACCTCGAAACAACGCCGGGGGAAGGGGTCTACTTCGTACCCCCCTCGCCGCCACTATTTGGAAGCCTGGTCCGCGGCGGACAGAGAACCACCTACTATTTCTCCCCGGCCGACAATTAATTCTCGTTTTCGCGGTATTTTCGGCGGTGTCCGACCAGAAACCGGATCCCGGGAATGGTACCGCTCACCTGCAGCGTGACCTTGAAAGGCTCCTGAAGCCGTTCCCGCTCGAGCAGGTAAGCTATGGCACCGGGCATCGCATCCACCCCCTTGGCCTCCTTCGCGCCCAGGTACCACACGTAGTACGAGCTCTTCTTGACATCCTTGCTGCTCCGAAGACGCAGGGCCATCACTCGCTACCTGCAACAGATACGCTCTCCTGTTATACGCTTCTTCCACGTAAGACTCGTCCCGATCCGGCACGGTGTGAACCGCATCCAATCAATAGACTGCCCACCTCTGTGCCGCAGTTTTTACCTTACGGGATAACACCTACCACGCTTTTCTTCAGCTATCAATCCCTTGCCGTGTTTTAACTTTCAACGAGTCAGACTCGTGACGAAGATCTTAACAAAGGCCAGCAAATAAAAAGGTGACGCCTTTCTTTTCAGATGAAATTCACTTTTATCGTTTTAAACACTGCAACTGTGAAGAAAATGTCACGGCAAGGGGTTAAGGTCGACCACAATTTTTCAATTTTGCGGCGAACTCGTTAATATGAAAATGAATGGTCGCTGGCGCCAGAAAATGCGTCTGTCAGAAAACAAAGTCTCGTTCCCACAAGGCCCCCGATTCCAGAACACCGAGCGATCCTTATCGATCGAGATTGCGACCTTGCGACTGCCTGCTCGACATAACTAGCGCCTGGACATCGGTCAATCATGTTCTCAGGTTCAGACTCCCAGACCAGTTTCCCAAGCGCGAGAATTCGCAATTTTATATCTCTCGCAGTTAGTTAACAGAGGACAGAGGCGAGATGGATTAACATAAGATAAATGGAGAGACGCATAATACGTCCGATTTTTGTCGCTCCGTCTGTCCAGGTGTCTCCGGAGACGTTTCCTCTCGCGAGGCTAGGCAGCCGATTTTCCAGCGCGTTGCGCGAGAACCACACGTATACACGGGTAGGTACCGTTCGCAGGCTCGCTTAGAACACGAGCAGCTTGTCTGTTCATCCACTTCCTCAATTACTTTCACGCTTAAACCCGTTTCTACGTTATCCGTCTCGCGGGGAATCGGTTCCCACCGATCCGCGCCGAGCGGCGTCGATCCTCTCGCCAAGCGAAAACGTCTCAGGAACCGGAAACCGCCTCGACGAAGATCAATGTCAGTCCGCGGGGATCCCTCAATTATCCGTCTCTGCGACCGGGTGCATAACTCTTCCTAACGCGATCCTCTAGATCCCCTGGATCAGGAATTTCAATGGAAAAACGTATTTAAGGGTCCACGGTCTGCCCATTACGCTGTTTCTCTGAGGCCTTGGAATTAGTTTAGTCCTCTGAATATTTTATCAGAATTAGAGACTCAGTTTCGCTGGAAAACCCAGCATAATTAGAATTTTGTAAAGAGCAGAGTTGCTTTGATTTTTCGAAGCTGACCTTCAGGGATCTTTTTAGGAATGATTTGCCCAATGTTTCAGTGTCATTGTGTCTGAAATAAGGAGATCATTTTATTTTCTATTGGTAAATGTGCTTTCGTGGTTGTTAAAGATGGGGTCCCCATTAGAATCTCGAGAACCTATCAGGAAGGACCATAAATTCGGCCATTCGATGCTATCTCCCTGCGAGTGCACCGGGCCCGTTGCTCTCTTTATTTATGCATTGCACGTGTTTCGAAATCTTATACGTTGGCGTGTGCCCGTAAATATGTAATAGGCTCGCTTTACCGACAGACACGACACCGCTCGAGCCGAAGAGTTATGGTTTTCGTAGGACGAACCAACCTCTTCCGCACCACTGTTGCGAAGAGGTCGAACAACACGATTTTACAATGGTTCTTCTTTCTCGCCATTTGTTTTCTGTCCGTTGCAGAACCGTCAACCGGGGAACAACCATCGGGACATTACGAAAACACGATTATACCCGAGCCCCGCGCCGTTCGATCGGACGCAACAATTACATCCTCCGCGACCGAACATTACAACTTTCAAATCTGCCGCTTTCATCACCGCGCGCGCTCGCGCCGATGCAATTAAATTCGAGTTTCATCGCTCGGGCTCGTTTATCACTTCTATCGATGCCTCGCAACGAGCTAGGCAACCCTTTCGCCAAGACCCGTGGCGAAAACTATCGCGAATTGCTGGAAAAAGATGTTCCACTCTGGTTGCTTCCAGCCAGCTTCGTCAGTGCTTTAACGATGTACGTTTAATCGGCAACCACAACTTTTACTGCGGAGTTCCAGCAATCGCTTAAAAATCATTTGTTCAACAAAATACAATTCAAAGTTAAAATGTGTGATATTGAAAGTATGGATATTCTTGCATTTTACAGAGCCTAGTCGAAATTCATTCATTTCGGAAAAATGACTTCAATTTTTGGGAGAATTTTGTTTTGCTTCACCTCCATGTAAATAAAAATAATATTACCCCAATAACGCATAACTTATTTACTGGTACTTTGTTGAATGATTCGCTTCACACCCATGCAAATAAAAATAATATTCACAGTCAATAATAAACAGTCTTAAATATTCGATCTAAGTCCCCTAATAACGTCAGTTTATCCCAACTTCGAATGCGAAGAATGCTTTGAAAGATACCTCCCTCTCGTTTAACACCCATAGTGCCAGAGTCATTTCTGATCCGGTAGTACCTCCGGCGCAGGATGCGCAGGATTAATTATCCTGTTCAATTATCTTTTCCCTAAACAGTTTGTTCCGCAGAAAGGTTCGATAATTGGTTGAAATGTGCACGAACGTGTGCGCCCGCCTGTTCGAGTTCATACTTATCCGTTGAACTTGATCCCCGCGCCACTACTCCAGCGATTTCAAAACATTTCCACCTACCGAATCACCTGCTCGTTACCGAGAGTCGCCGAGGCATTCCTGTCCTTTCTCACTGACAATTATAATACTCGTTGCCGGGCTGTCGATTGTTGCAGGGCCGTGCGAAATGCAAGAATTCTAATGGACTTTGCGGAAGCTTGTCTGCAACCTGATAAACAGTCGAGAGAGAAACTGAGCGATCGTTTTGCTAGTCCAATTTTTCGTTCGCAGCTGTTTGTCTAGCTACGAATTCCTACACAGAAAACTACGCCTTAAAAGAGGATCGGTAATTTATTCGTTATTGTTCCATTCATCCCAGTTACGACTGCGCTACGGATTCAATTCATTTATAACAAAACCGAGAAGATATAATCGAAGACAGTAAGAACAGTAGAGGAATTCAAAAATATTTTTGTATTATTTTGAAGCTCGAGCAGCAACGTAAATTTTGCTGGGGGGGAAAGCCCCGGGAAAGATGGCCTTGAGAAAAGCGAAGGTTCGCGCGGGTCAGAAGGGACCCGGTGGCCGCCATTCAAGGGTTAATGGTGCCGCGGCGAGAAGCAATGGCCGCAGAGTCAGCCGGTGAACAGGTGAACGCAGAAAGTTACGGTGGATCCCGGGTATTCTGAACAAGAGGATGGTGTGCGGGATTATCGAGCGGGTCTGCCGGTCGCGGCGTTTTTCGCAGAAATTGAGGAACGCCGCGTAGCAGCCTGAAGGCAACGGGTCTTCGGGGCACGATACGTAGGCCGTAGGAACGAGTTGCGGATGGTAGCCGGGTCTGTAGGTGTCCGCGAGAGAGCTGGTGCTGGTGCGCCAAGAGATCCATAGTAGACGCGCGGGTACACACGGACACGCAGAACGGGACGGAGAACGCATACGTACACAGAGAAGCTGCGGCACCACCGATAAAGAGGCGAGCTGGCTGGCGTGTCTGACAGCTGCGCGAGCACCGACTACTTTTCCACGCTCCCGACGTCCCTCGGAGACCCGGTGCCACCAATGGTCCCAGTGTTCCGGCCAGGTACGCCAGGGTGTACGGTAATAACCGGTGTTGTGTGTGCGATCTCGTTCGTGGACGCGACGGTGGCGGTCAGAAAGATCGGCGACGAAAACAAAACCGAACGGGCCGGACCGAAATCAACCGAACCAAACCGAACGAAAACAAAAAGGAACGATATGCGCGCGGTTGCGGCGTGCGAAGCAGCGTCTTGGCCCGCGGAGCGTGTTCACTTGTCAACGACGCGGCGCGAGTGGTATCGCGCGTACCCAACCATCACGGGATACTGACTTTACGGCGGAGATCCTCCGCGAAGAGCTCGAGTGAAACGCGGACGAGGGAGAGTGAGCGAGAGAGAGAGAAGTGCCGGCCGTCGGAACGGACGAGGACGGGTGGAGAGGGGAACCGAGAGGGACTTGACGGGTCCCGGAGGGGAGCGTTCGACGGTAGAGAGTGGGAGAAAGAGACGGAGAAACGGGCTGCGAGCTCGGTCGAGGCCCCGATGCCTCTGTCTGTCCTTTGTCGGCGAGTCCTACCCCTCTCCCCACGCCGTCTAACCTCCTGTCCCCCTACCTCACTTCGAACGCCTGTTTCGACGGGCCTCGATCCTCTCCCCTCTCTCCTCTCTCTTTCGGACGAACCGCTGCCGCCACACCTTGCCGAGATCGACTCGCGATCGCCGGTAACGCGCGTTCCCTGCCGTCAGCCTGGAACTAACCGGACGGTTCTCTGTCCTGAATTTTAGTCCCCGGGGCACCGGCGCGAGCGAGAACAACCGATCCACGGGGCGCAGAAGGGGGCAACGACGGGCCCCGGTGGCGGTGGAACCGGGCCCCTTCTCTTTTCTCTTTCTCTCTCTGCCTCGCTCTTGCTATTTCTCTCTTCCTCACTCTGAATGCCTCTTTCTCTATCGCTGTGCTCGCTCGCTGCACGGCCAGTCCAACCGATTCCCTGCCTGCCTGGTTTTAGTCTCCTCGCCGGGGCGCCCCTGCTCGAGGATGGCAGGTTAAACCGGGCAGGTAGAGAGGCCCATTGATCAGCGATGGAGACAACACGCGGCTTGCGTCGGTTGCTCGTTCACCCCCTTTTTTCGAGGAGTCGAAATGTCACCGTGTCAAGTTCGCACCGACCAGACGGACGGGAACCCAGCCTGCTAATTGAGCCGAGTCGTTACCCAGTCGCTAATTCATTCCCTTCTGCAGGCTCACTAGATCAAGACATGATGAAGGGACGGCGTACATTAGAGAGGATCTAGGGGAGAGGAGCATCTTCTAACAGCTCACTCGAATATCCAGTCGTTTATGTTGAGGTCAACGATGATCTCGTAGAACTGCATTCAGAAGTGTTAAATCATTTCAGAACTTGCCACAACATTATACAGCATTGTGCAATTTCAATATTCCGATGTGCAGATTACCTGGTCTCTGTAAATCTATATACATAGATAGTCAACTGAAGATTGAAACTAGCACTGACAAAAAGCATTTCCCTCGTCTCACAGCTCCCAAACTAGCATTAGCACCACAAATCCCACTACAACCATTTAGAAACATTGTATTCATCGTAAAATCCAATAGCAATTCTGCGAATATCTCCACCCACAACAGAGTTAGACGAGACGAGACCGAAGGTCCCGGCTGAGTCAGGATATTCAGATCGCGGGAGTTTCGTAACTCGCTAGATAAGCATCAGTCGGTCCCATCACTACCGCCAACACGGTCGAGCGGGCCCAATACGAGCGATGCCGCCTCTGGACACGACCGAGAGCCTAGCGCCGTCTCCCTCCATCTTGTTCGTTTGCGTGCACGATTCTCGTCTCTGTTCGTTGCTTGAAAACGGTCCCCCAATGCGATTCACCGCGGCCTCCGACGGGGACCGTCTTCCACCTCTCTCTCGCCCTGCTGCTCGTCCACCTACACGTTCGAATGCACAGTGTTCGGGCTCGGTTAAGGGTGCGGTTATACTCGATGCGATTCCCGATCGATCATACCGGTTGTACCGGAACACGTATCGATTGTATTTTAATATATGTATACTCCTAATAAGAACCTATGAAATATAAAAATGGTACTTACTAACTTTTTCGAAAGTAGAGAACATCTAAATTACATCTGACCAAAATATCCAATATTTTCTAAATTTTAATTGTTATTCTTACATTTTCTAATTTTTTATATTTAAGTGGGGTAATTGTGTGTGTGTTTTCGAATTTGGTTTCTAGAGGTGTCCATAATCATCCCACAATTTCTCAATCTCTTTCTTCTATAAATATATGTATATATTTAATTTTGCATTCAAATATTATCGTATTATATTTACGTAGCTATATCTGATCAAAATAAAACAATCAAATCAAGCTGAACACTTGTATTCTCTAATTACCATTTTGTTGAAGATAAATAAGTGTTCGGTGATTTATGGACGGGAGTGTACAACGTCAAATGTTTAAAGCAATAATGGAAAAAATAAATATCGAAAAACAAGAAATTTCTGGTTGCTCACGGAGGTTGAAACGAGCAAGTGAGCCACTACAGTGACGTACCGTAGGTAGGAGGTTGAAAATGAAATTGGAAATTGGACCCAGTAGAACTGCAGCCTAACCCGACGTGCAACCCTACAGGGTATACCGATTAACAAGCGACCCGCGAGATCAAAGAGGCTCATCCGAGGATTGTTCCAGGGTAATCTCGTCCCCTTCGAATCCATTTCGCGGGCACCTAAAATGGAAGATGGATTTAGCTTGACTGTACCGCGCTGGGACCTTATTTGGCGCACTCATTCGTCCGTACCAATACGTCGAGACCGTTTTTCTGGTCGCTGAACCGTCCGAGATCGTCCCTCTTCTTCGCCGATTTTTTTCGAATGTTTGCACTCGGAGATGATGAGATAATTCTAAATTTCATTCATGGAAAACATGTTTCTACCGAGTTTCCTTCACTTCGCAGATTTTTTAAAAGTTCGAGGTTTTCTCATTATTTTTCTACAATCGTACATATATTAATGGATTTTTCTCGTTCGAGGAGAATTGTTCAATGTCAAGGATTGCTTTACCATTTCGTTTCGTCGTCCCGTCAGTAGCACGGTGCAACACCATCCATAATTCATAAATGCCGCGAACGTTACCGCTCGTAAAAACGGTATTTATAGAGAAGTATTCTCTCTCTCTCTCCCTCTGATTCTTTCTTTCTCTCTCCGTCTCGCACTTTTTCCCGGGGCTTTTACAATTTCTTACCGCGCGAAGGACGAATTCATATACACCGGCGTCACGCGACAATTCCATTCAGGGCCGCTCGAGGCGAAGATTGCTCGCTCGCCGATGATGATGATGATGACTCCATTTCTTGCGGGACCGTTATGGTCGCGGTGTGTTCAGCTAGAAAGTTTTCATTTTTCTGCATTGGCGACCACGGTTTTTACCGCGATTATCTCATCGATCTCGCTTGGGATCTGATTCATCGGTTCATCGACAGGTCAGTTACTCGCGCGATGTCGTGGGTGGCTCGGGCTGACCTTCCCGGAAGGAAATCGAGTCGCGTGGAGGAGGAATTAACGGGGACAGTCGGACGAATGGTTTTCATCGAGCCAAATCAGTGGCGAGTGTGACTCGAGACTAAAATTCACCCTCGCAAATGAAGATACTCAATGAAACAAATTCTGATAGCGAACGTGTTGAGGTTTAAGCATTGCGGAGATGTATCCTCGAGGAATCGGTGCAGCCAAGCACGTGGGTGTCGTCTCTCGCTCGTGCAAAATGAAATTCGTTCATCATCGATACAGACTTTCACTGGCATTCGAGCCGCATAGCTCAGGACTCTGATCCCGGCCGCAGGATAACCGTGCTATTTTATTTTCGTCCGGTGCGGTGTGCATCGTGTTCGCTCCGTATCGATTTTACGGCAAGTATGTGTGCGTGCGCGTGCAACTATGCTGCGGTTAGCCGGCAGAGAACGCGTTCACTTATAATTTGAGACCGTGAAGTTGTTTCGAACATCGGCGCGCTCGATCTGATCCTTGAGCGCGTGCGCCACACCCTTGGCGCGTGAAAACCGTCGCCTTTGAATCAGGATGTTTCGTCTCAGAGTATCTCCAATAGCGACCACGCATTTTTGCACGCGTCACCATTTCATTACAGTCAAAATTAACAATAAATTCCTCGGAACTTTTCGTAAACTAGTTTACTCCGTCAAGCTAGTGTGAAGAACAGCTTTTGAAAGTCGAGGACCCGATGGGAAATTCAAAAATGAAAGGACGACCCTGGTCAAAAACGACCTTGGCAGTCTTGGAGGTCGAGACCAGTTCATTTGGCGACAAAAAGGCCCCAAATCGAGGAGAACGGAGTCGACCACGCAGACTATAAATTAAAACGGAATCGCCGGCTAAACCGGAACCAATTTACGCCTCCGCGAGCGATTAGTCGAGGAACGAGAAGCGGCTCCTCCGGTTCCCTGGAATGCGAGGCGCGTTTAAACGCAACGGGATCCACGTCGAAAAACAACGAAACCGTGGACACAGAGAAAAAGGAAGGGTCCGACGGGCAACGGCCATTTTGTTCGCCGGCGCGGAAACGACGGGACAATTCACTTAGCCCGCGGAAGATCGAAACCCTGTCGTTTCTGGCCGTCACACCGTTTGAAACCGGGATCATGGAACACTTCTGACTCGTTAACGATTCCGCCAGCTTCCTCGTTTAATTACCTTGTTTGAGGAGCTCGTGAGCTGCTTTAATTAGCGAAAATGATCGCCGGGCAGCCGGTTGTAGTTGGACTGTAATTCTGCATGCGTTCTTGGCTCGACAAAGCTACTCGAAATGGGGAAAATGCGAAACAGTTTTATCGCTGCCTATCTTCACTGTTTAAATGGCTTAGTGAAGACAGGGCACCTCCTTCAGGAAATATTATGTCATGAAGTATTATGCTGTGCACTACTAGATTGTAACCAGTAGAGTGTAGACGATTAATTAGACTGTCTTTGAGTAAATGAATAATGTTTGGGTGCAAACGAAGGGCTGGAGAATGGAAACGAGTGTCGTTATCAGTGTCGATTGTCGAAGGAAGTTCAAAGTAACGGCTCGCGACGATTACTACTCCCGTTGAATACGGTCCGAGACTCATGTAAACGAGGCTCGCGTAACTCCGCGTAACGTTACGACGTCGCGGCTACCTAATCGCGAAGGCAATGTCCCGGGAAACAGATAGGGAAAACAGGAAAAGGACACGTGCGGGAACCGAGTCACGGTAGAACGCCGCCGAGAAAGTAAAACGGTCGTCGCGGGACGTAAAGTCAACCGTGAAACCGATCACACTGTGTCCCCGCTGCCGTTTAAACTTTAAACCGATACACACCGGATCGGTGCACGCGAAACTGACAATCGCAATAAGGAATCCATTGTTTCGAGGATCGAATGCAGCACAGCGACTGGCATTTGCTCTTCGGAGGACAATCAAATAATACGGTCGATGGAAAGGTGAACAGTAAAATTGTATAAACGGTTTTGCAAGAATTATGGGATCTGTCTCTGGATGATTTTTGATTGTTTAGGAGATTGAAGGGCTGTTAGATTGGGCAATGTATGGTTGAAGAGGGAAATGAGATGAATGGGACAGATGCAGTTCCTCCTTTCCCGATTTCTTGTGTTATGATCTCAGAGAGAGCCATGCTAAGGTATCAAGACGCGACACCGAGACTCGCGAGATTCCTTTCACGTGATTAAATGTCGAGGGAATTTTTATAACAGTACCGCGAAGAGTATGTAGAAAGTCGCGTACTGACGTAATGGTAAAACACGCGATTAACGCGGCGAAAGATTCCTTCCGCTTTGAGGAAGAGAACGAATGCAGAATATATCGATGTGTTCGATTCGAAAACAAAATTATTAATCGATTGTAATACATGTAGAAATTTATACTTTACCGAAAGTTTCGAAGAAATGTGAACAACCGGATAAAAATGGTTAATTGTTATTTGACACGATAACATACGATGCTGACATTGAAAAGAATGACTAGAATTGGGAAATGTCGATCAAAAAATCGTACCATGTACTAGTAGCGTCATCCGTGGTGAAACCCCCAAGTTGGTAGCTGTTGGACGATCATTACCAAGTGCTGCGCCATTTTCCAGACAGAATCTCGTCGGTGATAGCCTTACGGGAGTTGGTGTCACCCGAATATTTTGGTGTTCTCATACGCCCTCTTGAATGTATTCTAGCTGGAGTAAGAAATAGAACCGCGTCGGTAAGAAGGAAAATCGTCACGGAACCATATTGATGTGAATTGTTACATTCTGCACCGAACGTATTGCAGATATGGGCAA